>LPNX010833205.1:191804-314638 GCA_001517045.1 Pseudotsuga menziesii | reverse complement strand
CTTCAATTGCTCCCATCTTCTTCTTCTCTTCTTATTAGTCGAGCTGAAAGTAATCACTTACTTTTGGCATACATTCTTCACATGAATGAATCCCATGATCTTGAGAGGCCATTCAAGGTGGCTATCACCACTTCTGCATACTTCTTCTTCTACCGATTGAAGTTGTTCTGCATTCTGGATCTTCAACATTCTTCAACTGTTTTCTCAAAGCCATCTTTTGATTTAAGTTTTTATATTCAAATAGCTTGATCAAGGAGTCAAACATCTTCGGTGTCTTTAGGGAAGACACTTGTGGTATAAGTTGATCTGTGATTGAATCAACAATGATCTTCTTGGCCTTGATCAAGTTCTTCTTGTGTAAGTCTTTGAGGCTCATCTCCCTCTAGAACTGGAACCTCTCTACTCATGTAGGTGTCCAATTCATTTTCTTCAGAGAGATCAAATACTTCCATGCTTGGAAGTTTTCAACTTCACCAAGCTTATCATCAAGCTGATGTGATAGATCATTTTGAAATGAGAACCTCAAATGCAAATAGCAAAAGATTAGATCTTACCGATTTGAGGTGTCCGTCCTGCTTCCGGAGCTGGCTGATCTAGGGTTTGTCAGAGAAACCTTAATTTTCAAAACTTGGAATCTTTCAGATCCGATTGGATAGAAATATAGATCTCTTCAAATGGAGCTATCCAATGTACTCCTTTTCTGAAAACAGTGGAGGGAAGCTCCCGGAACAGGAAGCCCTATTTTTTCAATTTCTTCTGCAGAAATGCCTGTTACTGTTTCTGTGATATCTCCGAAATTACTGCTCCTCTGTGTCTGAAATTTCGCATTGAGGTAACCTCGCATGTCCCTGATCCAACAGCACAAGTTTCATTAGAATTGGTTTCACCAATTTGAATTTATGATCATTTTCCCAAGGTGACCTGTTACAGGACTGTTCAGAACAGTGCAGTTGTATGGCATGCCACGTGTCACTGGTTCATCTTCAAGTTCTGAAATTTGGATCAAAGAAATTATAGGCTGTGCTCTTTCTGGAACATCTTAAGGAATTTGGATCTCTGTAGCCCATGCTACAGCAATTCTCCCCAGGCGTCTTGTTTAGGGATGAATTCTGGAAGAGGCTGGAACCTTAACTTGGAGGGATCATATCTCCCAGAATATAGCGAATTTGGGGCTAAATTTCGGACACAGTGTAAATCATGATTTTATCTTTGGCCTCTGCAATTTTCAACTCCTGATCCTTCGCCAATCTCAGGATATAGCGAATGTACCAAAACTTAACAGTTTTAGTATTTAGGGTTTTTTTTAGATCGGGGTCAAACTAGGGTTTGACTTTCCCAGAGTTTCACCCAACCAAATTTCTTGATCCAGGTTTCTAAACTTTGATTTTGATGAGGAGAACAATCCTATGCTGGGCTCACTCAAAAATTCTTCTTCTATAGAAAGCCCTAATTTTCTGCACCAAAACTGAAAATGCTCGGAATTGAATTCCGCTTCGACAGAAAGATGCACCCTTCAATGGAGAGTCAGTCTAGCCTTCTTTTGCTGATCGATCATGGATAAAGACCCACAAAAAATAAGCATCCATATATTCTTTAGCTGCACAATGTCTTCTTTCAGGGTGGCTCTGATACCATGTTAAATTTTCATATGCTTAGCTAAGACATCAGTACTTCATTTCATTTTCATAACAAAAGCATATAAACAGGATCACTGAAAGATAGACAAGCACAACCATACAAAAGGAACACAAAGATTTATCCTGGGAAAATCCTAAAGGGAAAAACCCAGTAAAAGCTTCCTCAATATAGATGCCCCAAAAAGATAAAAGATAAAAGATAAAAGATAAAACCAGCAAGGAGATCAAACCCTGATCCTCCTCCTTCTCCAGATACTTCTCTTCTCCACTAACGCGCTACACAAGTGAGAGTGTGTCCTCAAATGAGGAGAGCTACACCTCTATTTATATTCATCCGTTCACTTCAATTAACTCATCCGACATGTAGGCTCGAGTTAATCATGTAGGCTCGAGTTACACATGTAGGCTCAAGTAACCACACTGGGGTACTAATGACCCACCTTTACAATTAGAGGGGACAACCTCATGACTCTTATTAGTTCTTCCGATTAGAAGCATCGGGGTACAAGATAATACAAGTGGTTCTCTCGGTAGGACCACCGGGGACAACAGAAGATACATATAGAATATTCTTCGAAGTTACAATATTTCAACATCATGGATCTCCTCTTCACTTAAATGTTCAAGAAGTGATTCCAAGTCTTCAATACTTTGTATCATGGCAAAAGGTCCATCATATGTTTCCATGTGATACTCTATCCCAGATAGGTAGAAGGTACAGATCTTTTCAAAGCACTTTTTCAAACCATTCATACTACCCCTAGCGTCATGCCACTGCTCTAAAACCATCCAAAGGAAGGTTGGAAAAGAAGTTATACATTTATTAGGAAGGCCCTGATAGAACCAACAACAGGCCTCACCCCAAAAAGTACCAGCAAACATTTCCATCATATTGTCTTCATGAAGAACATTGGAGTCAGCGATCAACTGAAGGAAAGATTTGACATGTCAGATGGCCGAATCACCATAATTTCCATGAAATAATGGAATCCATTTATATGCATCCCCCACACCATTACAACAGTTAGGAAAACCCGGGATGTTTGAGAAATCGATAGGCCGAAAAATTTCGGTTATCTAGGCACCATATTTCTCCTTTAATTCATCCATATAAAAAATTAATAGTATGCATTTGATATAACCATTAAACCTTGTACTGAAAAGGTGGAGCTGTCAAGTGATGAGCTTTAAAGGTTTTAACATGTCGCATGGGCTTATCTACACACAACAAAACTTCACAAGTTTATGAGATAACATGGTTTTATCCCTTCAATGGAGTCGCCATGTGAGATTAAAAATATACATTTAAGAATTCTCACAAGAATATTTTTTGCTTTTCTTTGTAAAAAATAAAAAACCGAAAAAATTTAGTGGAGTCGCCAGATGAAAATTAAAGATCTACTCTAAGCATTCATCAAACAAAGAAAAAAACAAAAAAGGAAAAAAAACAAAAGTCGTACTCGAGAATAAAAAGATTTATCCCCAGCAATGACGCTAAAAAGTGTTGTTGCCTTTCACACACCTGGGTTACGTGGTAGAAATCTTCAAGCCACTCGGTGTGTCCTTGGGGGCAAGTCTCGAGTCAAGGCTGTCACCTTGTTCTTGACTCCTCCGTTCAGGCTAACTCCTAACGAAGCCAAGGGGGGTAGACCCTATTAAATTACTAAAGGCTAAATACTTAGTGTAATGGTGTTATATTTATTAAGTTGTTTAGGAGTTTTGAAATTAACCAGTGGAAACAAAATATAACAAGATGCAAGATTTAAAGCAGATAAGCACAGTAATGACACTCAATATATATATATAATTGAAAGAAATGATCAAAATAAATCACCAGTGCCTTAAATGGAGTCAACAGAGAAAATAATGTGCTTGCATGCGCTTGAATGAATGTTTTGCAAATGTCTCTTGGTAGATTTTAAATTAATGTGGAATGTGAATGAATTAAATTAGGCGAAAAGAGGACTCTAGGTATACCCGAGGGGTACTTGGAGTGTGTCCAAAAATGAACTTTCACGGCTATCCGCAAGGTGTTTGTGGGCTGGAACGGAGTCTCGGAGACTATTGTTCATAACGCACCTGTCAGGGTGTGACAGAGATCAGTGCCTCGAGGTCACTTTCCAGTTGTTCCCACTCCTTTGGGTATTTTTCCATCGTTTACAGTTTGTTCGAGGCGTTGGATTTTCGCTTGATGCTTTGTCAATTTGGGAGGTGAGGGCTAATTAATCTAGTCACTCAAGTGCTTTTGATGCAGTTTGATTGATCGGACAAACCGCAGCCAAGTACAGAGCATACACACTGGAGTCTTCGTTATTTTTAGTAAATTTTAGAAGAGGTGTTCTTATTAAAAAGAAAACCCTCCAGGAACCTCTTTCGGTCCAAGTGGACCTCAATCGGGGAATCAAGGAGGGGTTGATTTTATTATGATTATCAAAACCAGTGTTCCACCAAGTATCCGGGACGGGGGGGTGTGGGAGCGGGGAAACGCACATTGGGGATGTGTAGAGGCACCCCCTAATTTTGGGGTATTTTAGGGAGCGGGGAGGGGGGGGGTGTGGGGGCATCAGGGTCTTTAAATTTTAACATAGGGGAGGGGGCATCTCTAAAATTATTAATTAATAAAAATAAATACATGCTAAATTGAAATTCATCATTGAGCAATGTAAACATGATATTCAGTTCACAATGGCGATTTTAAATTTTAAATACATGCACATCTTCCATAACAATTTCGAATCATAAACATAAAAATAAAATGATAAATGACAAATCAATAATCATAAATCTAAATCATAGACATGTCACATAAATCATAAATGATAAATTGTAAACACTAAACACTGGATACTAGACTAGTAAACACTGCAGTATAATATATTTGGCAAAAATTACTCAAAATAGTACTGAAGAGTAAAGTACTAAAGATTCAAGAGTCAATGAGTGATGAGTCAAAGTGTAAAGACTCAGTCTGAGTTCATCAATGACAGTAAATAAAAGTTTAAAACTAAAAGTATCAAAAATAAATCATGAAAAGACTCAAAGTGCATCAAGGAGATAGCTCCATGGACTGGTCCTCCTTATGCATCTGCTGCATGAAGTCACCATCTATGGGAGTGTCACCATCTAAGTTAGAGTCACTCTCAGTCTCAACCTCAGGAGTGACCAATGGCACACCAACCAAACCGTGTTGCACCTCATCTGGTCTCTCCTCCTCATCTATCTGTGGATCATCCTCTGGATCCACATCCCATCGTGTAGCCGTTCCCATCTAATACTCTGGTGTCTTCCTATGTGAAAGACATAGGGCACTGTGCACTACAACTAGATTCTCTGCTCTCTTAGAGGTAAGTCTATTCCTCTTTGTTAAATTTTCGTATGCTTAGCTAAGACATCAGTATTTCATTTCATTTTCATGACAAAAGCATATAAACAAGATCACTGAAAGATAGACAAGCACAACCATAAAAAAGGAACACAAAGATTTATCCTGGGAAAACCCTAAAGGGAAAAACCCAGCAAAAGCTTCCTCAATATAGATGCCCCAAAAAGATAAAAGATAAAACCAGCAAGGAGATCAAAGCCTGATCCTCCTCCTTCTCCAGCTACTTCTCTTCTCCACTAATGCGCTACACAAGTGAGAGTGTGTGTGTCACAAATGAGGAGCACTACACCTCTATTTATATTCATCCGTTCACTTAAGTTAACTCATTTGACATGTAGGCTCGAGTTAAATCATATATGCTCGAGTTACACATGTAGGCTCAAGTAACCACACTGGGGTGTTGATGACCCACCTTTACAATTAGAGGGGACTACCTCATGACTCTTATTAGTTCTTTCGATTAGGAGCATCGGGGTATAATGTAATACAAGTGGTTCTCCCGGTAGGACCATCGAGGACCACAAAAAGATACATATAGAATATTCTTCGAAGTTACAATATTTCAACACTCTTGATAGAGTGGATGAAGCTATATGTAGACCAATTCCTCTCTGCTGCCGAGGAACTAACAACCTGAGACAATAAGCGAATAGCAAGATACTGGATCTCTGGAGTATCATCCCCATGCATCCTCCACCAACCAATGGGGTCTTCTTGGCCTAAGTCCTTGAGATCTTCTTTTGCATCATGTTTGTTGAAAGGACCATTGAGATTTGCAAAATGAACCCATTGTCTTCGAATTTCCTTTGCATCATCTTCATCATACATCTTTGTTATGGTAGCTCGAAATCCCTTCTTGATCTCTGGATCTTCAATGGGGGGAATTCTACCATACCTGTCAACATACCATTTTGGGTTAAGTGCATATGCTGCCATGTGCAAAGGTGTGTTTATTCGATCCCATCTACGCTGAATAATGGGTCGAATCTGGGTCGTATAGAACTCTAAGGATGGCTCTTTCTCACGAATGGCCGCCCTTACTCGACCCAACATGCTATCAAATGTCTTATAGATTTCTCCAAGACTAAGAGAATCCCTGTCCCCATAGCAAATAACCTCAACTATAGGGCGCAAGAAAGACACCAAATAGCTGCAATCTGCCCACCAATCATCATCCAAAACCTGAAGCCTGACCTTCTTCCCCTCATTTGTCTTGGATCCAGTCCACCTGTTCCAATCCGGAGTCACAACCATGGCCTACAATGCTGGTTGCACCTCCAACATCCTATCCAATAAGAGATAATAGCTAGCATATCTAGTGTCTATGGGCTTCAGGAATTCCTTCCTTGAGTGAGTCCTGTACATGGCTAAGGAGGTGTGGTGGTTGCAGATAAACATCTGCACATCTCTCGCAGCTGACGCCAATGATGATACCCACTCAATCTTCCCAATGTCTTTCAGTGCATTATTGAGTGCATGCACACAACAAGGTGTCCAAAAAATATGCCTAAAACTGCTTTGAACCAGTAACCTAGCTGATCTGCACACTGCTGCCGCATCTGTCACAACCTGCATGACATTTGTAGGTCCAACCTCCTCTATAGCTTCTCAAAGAAGCTCAAATTGGAAAGCTGCATCTTTGCGCTTTCCTCAACAATCAATAGCTCTAAGAAAGAAAGGCCCTTCATGGCATGTAACTATGATGTTGATAAGTGGACGTTTGGCAATGTCTGTCCACCCATCCATAACAATGGAGCAACCTTTCTTCACCCATGTTAGTCTCATATTTTCTTTTTGCATAGTAATACTAGACACTTGCCTATCTAAAATAATTGTCCTCAACTTATGTTCACCTGGTGGCACATATGAAGGTCTCGATGCTACAATTGCCTGGACCATCTCCTTATAATAAGGAGAGCGACTAACATGAAATGGGATTCCATTGGCAAAAAGGAATTTGCCAATGGCATCATCTGTATCATTACAATTCAACCTACCATACATCCCTGAAATAGTTGGTACTATTGCACATGAACGAGAAGAGCCCTTCTTTGAGGATGTCGTAGCAAGAGATGGTGGAGGCATAAGGTTGGATGCTTTAATTCTAGATTTCCTTTTGGAGTTAGAAGCTCCCTCTAGGGCCTCCACATTGTAGCTAGAGAAGGTGCCCTTTGTTTCCGCAACCATTTGCAACCTCAAAAGGTCAGATCTTTGTTGCATGTTTAATTTTGTGCAAACATTGACTCCTTTTCCACCTATTCCCAATAGGTGTTGCTTAATCCGACTGTAACTGCCAACCCAACGATGGGCACAAACATTGCATGTCCAATGACGTGAACCACCACCTCGCTTTGCCATAGATTGGGGCATGGTTGCACCTACTTTTGTTACATATAACAAAAGTGGTTTTTTGGGATCATATGTTACCTTGGCATATTCAACCATTGCCCTTGGTAGATTGTCATCTTGGTTGTCCAAATTAACAGACCTGGATGAATTACTTGCATCTCCACTTCCAACCTCTGCCCCCCTTCCAACTTGACCCTCAACATGAGTCTCAGAATCTGAATCATTGCCACTGTCACTGTCACTGCTGCCATTGATATTTTCGAAATGACTCATCTTTTTATGGTTTTTAACTTTTATGAGCAACCTGTAATCTCAACACAAAAACCTAAAACTAAAAAAAAAACTAGAAGACTAAAGATTTGCCAAAACTGAAAACAATAATATCATTACATTTATTTAAAAATAAAAAATAAAAACAGAGATAAGCAATGAGAGGCTCATGGCACAGCTCTTGTCATACTGATAATTTAATTTATAAACAGTTTTAAAATAAAAATTAAACTAGTAAATACGAGTAAGTAAATAGACTAATAGTAATAGGAGTTAAACATTTTAAAATTTTAAAATAAAAAATAAAAAACAGAGCTAATATAAATACTTAACTACTAAACATTATAAAAAAAACTAAATAGTAAAAGTTTTACTGTAAAACTAAAGTTACTAAACACTAACAGAGCTAAATAAATTATAAAATTATAAAAACAAATTTACAAACTAAACATTAAGTTACTAACAGACTAACAGAGCTAGCTAGCTGCTAAACATTGTAAATTACTAAATAGTAAAATACTAAATACTAATAATTATTAATTTATTAATCACTCATACATTGCAGATTTTGTGATGAGCAGTCTAGCAGGCCAAAGTCAAACCATCTTGTCGGCTGTCTAACAGTTTTAACTTTTTTATACTCTAAAAATTGGTCTATATTCTGCTGTTTCGTACTTAACATTCGCAGATTTACACAGTCCATAAAACAGCCTTAAAAGACAGCAGTCTCTTGGAAAGAAACACTGGTTTTTAGTAAATAGTAAATACTATACAAAATAAAATAAAAAACTAAAAAAAAACATGGGTTTGGCCTCCAATCAGTTCAAACTAAAATTGATAAATTAAAATTTTAAATACCTCTCAACAGTCCACAGTCATGCGGCCTCCAATCAGTCCACAGTCCACGCTGCCTCCAATTCGTCCACAGTCCACGCTTCAGTCCTGACTCCTCACGCCATTGCTCCAATCCGTCCACGTCCACAACGCACGGGCTCACAACTACGGCAACTGGTCACGACTCATTGTTCACGAGCTCTCAGCACAGTGATCATGGGCTCTCAACACAAGGATCAAACCTCACGGGCTCTCAGCACACAAACGGACTGCTCACTGGCTTGACGGATGGTTCACAGCTCAAGGAGAAGCTCACGATGTTGAGATGCGGCCGGTTCAGAATGAGGGGGATAAAATAAAAAGGTAAATGCCAAATGGTAAAGGTAAGTATGGCGTGTAAGTTAAAATTTTTTATTTTTATTTTTAACTTAAAATTAAAATTAAAATTTCGTTTTTTTATTTGTTTTATTTGTTTTTGAATTTTTTATTAAAAAAATCAAATTTCCGGGGGGGGGGGGCGTGTAGAAGCCCCCCCATCATTAGGCTGCGTTTCCCCATGTTTCTGAGAAAAGGGGGCGTCGAGAAACGTTTCACATGGAGCCCCCCAGCTCTTGGGGTGTGGGAAACGCAGGGGGCGAGCCCTCGACCTTGGGAGGTGCGTCCCCGTGGAACACTGATCAAAACAATAAATGAAAAATGGAATCAGAGATACACAACACCGGTTCTCTAATTAGTCCTACCACGCATCTCTTTCCCCTTGTGGGTCAATCGGGAAGTTGTGGGGTAAGTAGTATGATTACTTTTGAATTGAAAAAATAGAATAATGCAAAATATTATCAAAGTATACTATCCTGCATGTCAATACTAAACTAGAACAGAGAAAATGGAAAAAAGCAAAAAAAAAATGAAACAGACGCGAATCCCCCCAGGGGGGATGGGGAACGGGCTCGAAAGAGCCTACTCAAAAAAGATTTCCTTTTATTATTATTGATTACAATATCAGCAAACTGAAATATCAGAACCCTCTTGGTCCTTATACTGGATGAAACCAAGATCTTACAACTTTCCAAAATTTTAAGATTTCAGTCAAAGGGGAGACCCCTGGGGGGATTTGAACGATCTCGAGGCCACTTTCGAACAACAGCTTCTCTTCTTTCTGTTATGCCTGCTAAAAGACAACGAGCATGTTAGAATGAAATATGCCCAAAAGCACTTTAAGAGTACCTTTGGGTCAGCCTACATTAACTCAAACAAAACTAAGTTAAAACAAGCTAAACCAGTGAAAAAGGAACCAAGGAAAGTAAGCTTTCCTTGGGATCTTGGCTTGCTGTTTGTGCAGCCAATGAAATATGCACCGATTGCTGGATTTTAGTCTTTTTAAAACAAAAAAGGAAATCTAGAGCATGCAACCTACGGATTCTCTTTAAATTGCCATGCAAAATGGACGATTTCCCTAAGCTAGATCTAGAATGCTAAATGATACTTTTCAGAAATGAGATCTAGACTATGAGCTTTGAAATAGTAGATCTATGTAATTTTTATTTTAATATGACAGATCTAAACTACAACAAAGCTTGCAACTAAAGTAACAAGTTAAGATTTGGATTTTTATAAGGAGGAAGAGAGAGGAAGAGTGCTGGTAGCCTTGAAGATCCACCGTGGAGCTTTCAGGTGGAATGTCGAGGGACTATGACTTTGAATGGTTCTAGAGAGAGTGAAGAAGCAAACTAGATCAACATCCTCTCCAAGCTAGGAACCTGCAACTGAATCCAAAGACTTGCCAAAATACTTGTGAGATCCGGTTAATACATACACAGAGATTTTAGAATAACATGCATATAAACTTATAAAACATGCTGAATCTAGATCTCTAAACATGCATCAAAGGAAAGAGATGGCCAATAAACTTATTGAAAAGCTCATTTCCTATCAAGATTATAATAAGCTTATTATCAATCTTAGCAATGAATCCACAAACAATCAGCAAATTATGAACATAGATACAGGTTACCTCAATAAAACATGGCAATGCTCATCGACACATACAATGACATGACACCGTCTTGCCTCCAAAGCTTCTCTTTATTTTAAATGAACAATAACAACAGTACAATAGCAACAACACCTCAATCCTAGTTCTAACTAGTTTGGAAGAGGTGGTCTGAGCTTTATTTGTACAAAAAACAGGTGATCCAGCCCAGGGGGGCGCAAATCCCAAGGAGATAGACCACTGCAGCTGAAGGAGAGTCCATCAATGCCTGATCTAAAGCTGAACTGAGCTTCCATTGAGTCTACTTGTCAATCGTGGGGTTTGATTGAGCTGATACATCAACCTGCTGATTGTCACATCAACCACAGAGCTTCCAGAAGAGCCCACACGTGTGGAGGAGAGAGAGAGGGCGCAATTCCCCATAAAGGAGGCTGAAGTTCAACTCTAGATCTGTCCAGATCACCTCCTTCAGTCAACGATTTGTCAGATCCAGTCAATTTGGTGTCGATGAGACTAATTTCAATCAAATCGGTTGAGAATCCATTGATCTAGGATTTTGGATTTGCTCCATTATTCATCAATTTATTAATTAAAATAACCAGTAATTGATTTTTTGGGGCTTTCTAACCTGAGTGATGGAAAATCACTCAAAACTAGGAAATATTGGGTCTATAGGTTTACTGGGTGCTTTTAGCTTGAAAATGAGCACCTGCATGACTGAATCTGACTTTCGAGCCCATTTTTATTACAAAACCAATTTTCCCAATTAAACTATTAAAAAATACCCTAAGTTTTGGAAAAATTAAATTTTAATAAAAAACACTGAAAAAATTAAAAAATTAAAAAATTTAAATAACATAGGGGGACTTAGACATGTTTATATGACTCAACCATAATGCCTAGCATGCTTATACATTGACACATAGACTCTAATAACCTCAATAGCCTTAAATGCCAAGCCGACCACCCCAACTTTGGAGGTATTGAGTGAAAATCTCAGAAATTATCAGTCGTTTATTCAACAACCAATAATAACCAAGGGAAAAAACACCCTGGGCTGATTGGATTGACAAATAAAGTCTAAGAGATCGATTCTTTTATAGACACTATCATGCTAGAACATTTATTACAACTCCCCCAAGGGGGTATGAACATGTGATATAGTACAACAAAGTACTTCCCAGAAGCACTTCCGAAGGTCTTCTGAAGTCCGAACAAAAAATCTTTGTCTAGTTCACCAGGCTCACTTGATAAAAAACCACTAAGTACAACTCAGGTGGTAACACCAGCAATGAAGACTCTCTCGTCGTTGACGTAGATGGAAATGATGAATATTGGACTTTTATTAAAAATCCAATATATGAGACTTTTGAAAATAATTTTGAGAATCCCATCTATGACGTGCCCAGAGAAGGGAATGTGGATCTTGAGACTTTGGGGGGTCTTGGTATGGAAGGTGAGTGTTCAAATTTTGCATATGATTATTTAGAGTCGTATGATTATCAGAGTCGTGTATGATTATTCAGAGTCGTGTCATTCAAAATCATACACAAGTATCAATAATAAGGACTTGGAGAAAGAGTACAAAGAAGATCTAGATTGGGTGCAATTAGTTGAAGAACAATCCCAGCTTTCATTTTCACGTACAAAGGTTCCTTATGATTTGGCGCAACTTGGGGCTTATACAGAGATTTATCATTCGATAAGCCTTATTGAACAGTTCGATGGCGTATTTGATGTGCCTCATCAGACAAATGTGGTACATTAGTCTTATCCAATCTTGGATAGAAGAAGCCTTTGGAAAAACCTGTCAGTTTGGGAAGCAGTTTGATCACATTATTCATGCTTATGATTCCCTATCTTGCCTGCCCATTCTGGATCATCACACAGGTTTTCATTTCTTAAGAAATGAGTCATTGCTTTGGCTGGTAACCAATGCCAAGACAAATATTTTTAAGGTCGATAAAATGCTTAAGGTGGTTGCATTGGATATTTGAGTTTACCTAAGATGTTATTTTATTTTGCTTAGGATAGGAAAATAAGCTCTTTAAAGTGAGCATTTACTTTCTGCATTTCTTTTTTGTATTTACGTTTCTTTTAGTTTCTAATAAAGCAACCTATGGTTCATTGGATTTTTTCATAAAACTTGTGCTACTAAGGTTTTCTTGTCAAGTTGAGATGTTTTTATAGATTATAAGAACTCGAATATTCCAGAACTCTCGTATCCTCTCCTTGCTTGAAGACCAGATCGAGCACACGTCCCACAGTTGGAGGCAAAATGTTGACCACCAAAACCAACTAGGTGGACAACGATGTACCATGCACATGTTGGATGTGCCTTCAAGATAAGAATGAAGTACTGAATGATTATATCAAGCGAGGCAGCTCTTCTTCTCTTCTTTTCTCTATGAAATTTTTGCACCCCTGAGGGGGATTTTGTAAGGATATGTCAGGTCTAGTATTTTGTAACTTAATCGCTTAAGACTTGGTCAATAGGGAAGTCCTTTCATCGAGTGTTTTTACACTTGGATAATTAAAATTTATTTTTAGAGATTTTATTTATTTGAGTTTTTCACTCAAAATTACCTCCAAAGTGGTGAAAGGTGTTCTATTGATCGAGTCCATGGGGTGATTGGAGCCTAGGAATGTTCTATATTACCATGCTAGACATTATCCAGAGTCTTGAGGAATTTCATTAAGTTTTGCATAGGTTTTTTAATTTTTCATCATTAAAAATTGTCACTTAGGACAATTTGTTGTAATGTAAAAGAGGGTTACTTGGTCCTTTTTAATGTTGTATAGGGGTATGAGTACTCAAGACAAATGGCATGAGACCCCCTACACCCTTGGGCCAAGTTTGAAATCATTCGGACAAGTATTACTATGGTTTTGGTCACTTTTGTTCAGGTCAGTCATGGAAATCAAGAAATTGGGCATTTAATTAGAGAGTCAAATTTTGGAAAAGTGACTATAGTCACGTGGGGTGGCCAAGTAAAGGTTCTAATGTTTATATTAGGTTCCTAAGACAAATTTAAGACCCAAAGCCCCCCCCCCCCAAGCAAGCATGTAACAAGTTTTGAGTTGCCGACTCTAGGGGGTGCCCCCTTCTTTCTTTGATTGGTTGGGTGAGCTAAAGTTAATGGAAGGGGCCCCACCATGGTGGTTTCCTCTCCGTTTGACATAGAAATAAGGTTAAAAACATTAAATTGGGGGTTTCTCTCCCCATATTTGAGATCCCAATCCATGGTTTTGCCCGAGCAAATTCGCCCCCCTCTCTCCCTTGTGAAACTTGTTTAGCATGCAAAGAGCCTCTCTCGTTCATTTTTCCTATTTAAGGAGGCTTTCCCTCTTCATATTGGTTACACACACACACCCACTCTCTTGCTCATGCTCTCATTTTTTCTCTTGCTCTCATTCCATAGCTCTTGCTTTGGTCATTGTAATTTTCAGCCATTTGGCATTGTTAATAAAAAATCTTTGGAGGAATCCGGTGTCCTTTGTGCTCATTGATAGTTTGCTTCTATGCTCAAGTAACTACATAAGCTAGGGAGGCCACAGAAGCATACTAATTTGCTTTGGTAAGATTTATGCTATGTTACACGGGAACCGTTTTCACCTTTCAAGAAACTTGTTCCTTAAGTTCTCGCGTTCCAGGGAGCTTAGGAACGAGTACGAAACGGTTCTGGGAGCTCCGAAACGATTAGGGAACGTCAGGCTGCAAAATGTGGTAGCTTGGGAGCTTCGATTTTGGCGTTTCCGTTGTTGGGAGCTTGCACACACTCTGTATTTTTCCCAGGAACGGCCACACGTTACTCATCCAACAAAAACGCCCAGCTGTTCCCAAATTCGTGAGCCTAAATTTTAACGTGTTCTGTCAGGAATTTGGTGCCCGAATCGCCTGAAATTTCTCGTCAAAACCCAACATGCATTTAGAATGCTAAATACAATATCTTTGTCGCGTTTGACTAAATTGTTGAAGCTCTATTCCCGTGTTGACTCGCTGAGTGTGAGAGAGACAATTCGTATGCCTTTTGAGTGTGAGAGAATTGAGAGCCAAGCAATTTGTGTTGTGACTTGGCGTATTGTGTGAGAGGGCCCAGCATTGACAACCTCCAAAACCATCACCAGGAGTGCTGGGCAGAGACGGCCTCAAAAAGTGATGCGGGCAGCTATCAATTCTGAACTCTATATGTATTAATGATTTAATCGTATGGCATATTGTTAAGAAATATTGTTATGGATTATTTAGAGTAATTAAAGTGACAATATCTAACCTAAGTAGAGACGCCAGGAGCAAGTGGCATATTTAACATGGCCAGAGACAGCCTCATAGAGTCACAATATTTTAAATTTATTAATCATATAAACAGATATGTTGATAATAAATATTGTTAAAGTTGCATATTATTAATAAATAATTTTTAAACCAACTATATTTTAATTTATAAATTAGTGTTTAAATTTTGCTTAGATTCTAGTGTTTAGATTGCACTAATATTAAATACACATCTGATAATTGTTGTACATAAAGCTATAGATTATAATATTATTGAATATTATTATACTAATACAGTAATATAGGATATAGTATATATTTATAATTCAAGTTTAATTCTGTTTTTTAATTATATTTTTATTTTTTTAATATATATTATTTGTCTTTCCCAACCCGCTGTTTCCTGTAAATTTGGGAGAAACTTCTAGCTGTATCGAACACTCATACCCACGTTCCAGAAACTTGTGCAACATTAGATTTATGGTATTTGTATTCCATAGATTTTGTGAGTTCTCTCTTTCTTGTAGCGAAAGAAGTTCATATCTTTTCTAGTTTGAAATTTATGATTTCTTTGCTCATCATTTGGTTCTCACCTCTTTGTAGTTTGGTAGTAAAAATTTGATTAGTTGTAGGTATACGGATTTAGGAGTGGGATTCCAAGCTTGGATGCCCCATTGCTTGATTTCTTGAAGAGCCAAGGACAAAATTTCTTTTTTCTTTACACATAAATTTTTGCATTTTAGTCTTAGTTGGTTGGGTTCTTCAAGTCTGCTTTTTACTCATATTCACTCAAATTATCTCAACATTATTTTCTTGGCAACTTTGTATAAATTTTGTATATATATATTGCACTAACATACTAACTTCCCCAAAGTGATTTTTGGCACATTTTATCATTTTTTGTTTGCTGGTTTTTAGCAGGTTATTAACAAAACAGGGCAAAACTTTGTCAAATTTCAGCCATAGAAGAGTTTAAGTCCACCCCAAACGAAGAGCTTCAAGGCCATCTCAAGAAAGAGAAAAAACACGGTTTTTCTCACTCCTTTTACCTCTTTCTTTACGTTGAAATTTCAGCCTTTGTAACATGTCCAAGAGAGTCCCTTGGACTTGAACTCTTGCTTTGCATTTTCAGTTAAATAAAGTCTCATTTTTTTGCTATCCATTCCTAGCAAAAGAAGTTGGGCTTGCCCACCTTTGCATAAGCAATTGTCGATTGGCGTGGGTTTAGATTAGTTAGAGTTTCATTTTGTTTTTATTTTCTTCTTTATTTTTGCCCACACCTTGCAAGTGATTTGGCTATGCCACTCTTGCAAAATCGTGCTGGCTAGTGTTTTTTTTTTGTTATTTTCATAGTTAGAGTTTCATTTTGTTTTTATTTTCTTCTTTATTTTTGCCCACACCTTGAAAATGATTTGGCTATGCCACCCTTGCAAAATTGTGCCGGCTAGTGTTTTTTTTTGTTATTTTCATTTGCCCACACCATGCAAGTGATTCAGCTTTGCCATCCTTATGAAATCGTGTTGGCTTGTATTTTTTAATTCTTTTATTTTTATTTGCCCACACCTTGCAAGTGATTCGGCTATGCCATCCTTGCAATATCGTGCTGGCTTGCATTGCTAATAATTGTTAAATTCTTCATTCGTTTAAAATAAACCTTGCCCCAATCTTCACCCCGTATTCACTCCCCTTGTTGGTTGGTCCGACCCTGGGTGACAAGAAAGAGAGAAGATTTGAGTTGGCTAGAATAATAGTCATTTCAATTTATTATTGCAAGATTGAGAAAAAGAGGATTAGTGTGTGGCGCTAGAGGGGTAGAGGTTGTTGGGGGCTTTGTGGCACTCTGTGTCCTTCTGTTGAGCACCCGGCTAGTTCTTGGGACTGACTTGTGGAGCTAGGAGGGAGCCTTGTGCTCTCTTGTTGAGCACCCAACAGTTTCTCTCAGATGAGGGATAAGGGTTGGAGGTAGACATATTAGTTAGTTGGTTTATTTCTCATGCAAACAAATTAATCCCCTAAGTTGAAGAAAGACCTTAAAATAAATTAAAATCTATTGGACCACTTGCACAACATCATGATCTTTCATTTTAGTTACTATTGCAGTCATCGTTTATTTGGTTTAGTTCTACTTCAAACTCATCTCGTACACTTTAGTTCATTTGCTTAAAGTATTTTACATTTGATGAATGTGGTCTTTTGATTATTGTGGTGAGCTAATGATTTAGAGCAATTTGTGCATTTTGGCAGTTTCATTGTAATCTTTGTTTGTGACTCCATAGCCTGATTCAGGAAGGCACTAGTTTAATAATACTATATTTCTCTTGCAATTATATTTGGTTTACGAATAAAGAAAGATTTGTTTGTCATTTGAAATTGTTGCATTTTTGCATGATTGATTGCCATAAAGCTTAAATTAATCTAATCATCTTTTAACTCCTAAAACACAACCTTTGAAACATAACAAATAGGGACTACCCCCTTTGACCTTTTAGGAGTTGGGCCTAAACGGAGGAGTTAGGAATTGAGGTGACATTGGGTTCTAAACTCATAGTTGCCTTCGGGAACACATCTAGTGGTTGGAAGACTTTTCCATGGTCAAGTGTGTTTTGGGCGGCAATAGTATGTCTTCTTCATTTTTCAAATTGACTCCATAAAGGTACTAGTCTCTAACTAACTTTGGCATAGAAGACATATTCTCTTTGTCCCTAAGTAATTTGTAGGCTATCATAAGGGCTCTCCCCTTGGAGGTCACGACTTCCAAAGTAGTTTGGGAAGAGTGACTAAGGTGACAGTGGTCACTCTCTCCTTCACATGCTTTTCGGTGGCTAGCCCTGCTAGTTCATCCGGTAACAGTTATTAATGCTTTATTATTTTTTTTTATAAACTGAACTTCCACGACTGTCTGCTTTCACACGTCACAACCTCTATTGGAATAACCCATAGAACGAAGAAAATGAGACCCGATGTTTGTGTATATACCTGACGGAAATAAGTGTAACACAGCATAATTATTGCCAGGTCATTGCATGAGTCCATACAATCTAGTAGCTCCATACATTTCCATCCGAACGATTCTAGTTCATTTTATTCCTGAACAAAACAACATTAACGTTTCAAACCATCTCAGTTTTGACGGTGTTTTTATCATCAACAAAATTCACGGATACCATTCATGCTCTTCTGCCTGTTGGATTTTGTCTAACCGACTTATATCTATACTTTCCCAAACAGTCTCGACGTTCCATAGATGTCCATCTATCTGTCTCACAAGTCCAGGATTCATGTGCTTCTTTAGATTATTGATATTATTACTTTGGACGCTGTTGCCGTTGAAGGCAGAATGGGCATGCGCTTGATAGTATAATAATTGGATGATTGTATACAATACAATTCGAAACCATTAAATAGGTCCATTAGTGCCTTTGCATTTTGATGGATGCACCCTGTGACTCTTCATTTAAATGCTAATAAATTAATTTATTATATTATTAAGTTTATATTATTATTTATTTATTAAACTTTAATATTATTATGGCCTATGTATTTGTATACATAACAGAATGAATGATCCCACAATCTCTATTGTTAAGATCTTTGCATTTTAATATCATTGTTTGAGTGAAATACATGGTAACCTATGATACCGGACACATCCATATAAGCCACAGTGTCCCATGTCATCGTGTGGGACACAGACACCGTGTTCGACACCGTATCAAGACGTGTCCGACACCATGTCAGGATGTGTCCTAAAAACATGACACTTGTAACCAAAAAAAATTGTAAAAAAACAATTTTATCCTCATTCATTCACATTTTTTAGTGGGGCTTCAGCTCTAAGAGGTTTTTTTTTGCAGGTGAAGAGCATTAGAAGGTTTTCCATCTTGATCTACTTCATTTTTTATTTGCCAGTGGCATTCCGACGTCTATGTAATACGTTTTGATTTTGATGACTTAATGAGAATGTTTTTGAGTCTACGAGAACCCACTATACCAATGGAATTATAGCCCCCCAAGTTTGTCATCCTTCTCTCTTTGCAGTTTGTGATGTATTTTTATTATTTTTCCATGTACATTTACATATTACATTGTTTGGCTCTTATTTGTGATGTATTTTTATTATTTTTCCATGTACATTTACATATTACATTGTTTGGCTCTTAGCCTCTCAAATCAAGTCAGGGATCACACCAACAAGTATTCTGTGGGGGCATATTCCACAAACAACATCACAAGGGGATTCATTTCACATGGGGGAGGTTACCCCTTATTTCTATTCCTACCCACGACATTCAATCTAAGTGGCATAATCTAAAATATAAAACGTGTAGATAGATGAGATTCTTCATTCTTCCATATATTTAAAGCGTATATATAATCTTTAAATATAATCTAAAATATAATTGATAGATGAGATTCTTCATTCTTCAATCTTGATCTACCCCTTTTTGTATTTACTATTACTATTAGTCTATTTGGCATTTGTCAGTGGCATTCCGACATCTATGTAATACATTTTGGTTTTGATGACTTAATGAGAAATATGGTTCTGACTCCTGAGTATTGACATCTTAATCTATGACAACGCGAGTATCATGAATTATCTATGTGTCTCATAATCTCATTGTGATTATTGATTTGTAAATGTGTAATTACTAATGTTAAATTTGCATTGATTCTGATTTCTATTGAATATTTGTAAAAATTTGGATCTATACGTCTATATTTTCAATATATATATATATAACACGTCCTTACTCCGGGGGTCACCGTGTCTGTGTTGGACACTCGAATCCCCGTGTCCTTTGTGTCCTGTGTCCTTGTGTCAGGTGACTTAGATGGTAACTGTGGAAATCACATGCAAATGCAGAGCCCATATATACTTTTTCTATAGATAACTGAAGGACTGTGATATAATCTGATCAAGGTCAGCCAATCCATCTGTAGTCTGCCAGAAGACAGATTTTATGACCCAATCTATGGAGGCAGGGAGGCCTTGCCAGTTACTGTCTCCAAGAAGAGCCAAGGAACTACCAGTAGGTCCTTATCACTTTGTAGTTTGTTGTTGTTAACTGTAAAATAAGCCATGCTATTTAAAAAATTATTTGTTTTTCTTGATTATGTTCTTATTTTGATTTATTTTATTACAATCTTTTGAATCTGTAGACTGTCCACAATCATATTAATATTTAAATATATGACTAAAATACTATTCTGGTTGACTGAACTTATGACATTCCAATTTGATGTACTGTTCCAACTTCCATCCTTTTCTAAAATATTACTTTGACAGGTTAAAAGATGGGTAGAATGCCGGGCTGAGTAATCAGTCATCTAAATTTGTTCAAAGGGAAGCTGGGCATTGATCAGATCAAAACTTTGAGGTTCTATTTGAGTTTATAGACAGAGAGTCAACACAAATAAAATTCTCAATGGTGGACTATGCGATTCAAGATGAAGTTTATAACATCCTTCCTGTGAGTAATGTGCTGTCAGATCATCCTGCCTTGCAATTCACAGAGGTCCGAGCAGCTATCGATGCAATAAAGTGCGTAGGTTCCGATATTCAGAGGCCTCCTTATGCACGGTGGAATGAAAATATGGATCTACTTGATTGGTTAGGTGCTTTCTTTGGTTTCCAGAATGACAATGTACGAAATCAACGGGAACATCTTATCCTGCTTTTGGCCAATCGGCACATGCAACTACAACAGCCACATATTGCCATCACAATCACTATTCGAAATCTAAGAAAGAAAATCCTGAAGAATTACTCCAGTTGGTGTGCATATCTGGGCCGGAAATCCCATGTTGAGATCAAAGACCGTAAGAGAGAAACAGGAAATGTGCGGAAGGAATTGCTGTATACATCTTTGTATCTTCTGATTTGGGGTGAAGCTGCCAATTTGAGATTCTTACCAGAGTGTTTGTGCTATATTTTCCATCATATGGCTTTAGAGCTAAATAGCATCTTAGAGAATAATACTGGACAAACAGCATTGCCTGCACATATTGGAGAAAATGCCTTTTTTCACAAGGTTGTTACACCACTGTATGATATAGTAAAAAAGGAAGCAAACTGTAGTGATGATGGGAAGGCTCCTCATTCTTCTTGGAGAAATTATGATGATATTAATGAGTACTTTTGGAGCAGCAGATGCTTTGAAGAACTTGGATGGCCTCTCAAGATGGGGAGTAAATTTTTTCAATCGGCTAAACGGGCTCAGAGTTACAAGGATTGGGATATCCAGAAAATTAGAAGAATATTGCAGAAACAACAAGTGGGGAAGATAGGATTTGTAGAACAACGTTCCTTTTGGAACATTTTCCGCAGCTTTGATCGTCTTTGGATTATGTACATTCTGTTCCTTCAGGCTGCTATTATTGTGGCATCTCAGGGGTCAGGAACTCTTTTGATAGAATTGAGACACAGAGACACACAAGCACAGGTCCTTAGTATCTTCATTACATGGGCAGGCCTTCGTTTTTGGCAATCTTTGCTTGATGTTGGCATGCAGTACAGTTTAGTGTCAAAAGAGACTCTACTAATTGGAACAAGAATGGTACTAAAAAGCATTGTGGCATTGGTATGGACCATTGTCTTTGCTGTGTTTTATAGTCAGATGTGGGCTCAAAGGAATCATGATTTGAGATGGTCAAGGGAGGCCAATAAAAGATTGGTAAACTATTTGAAAGTTGCCCTGGTTTTCATCATGCCTGAGCTTTTGGCATTGCTTCTGTTTGTTCTTCCTTGGGTAAGAAACTTTGCTGAGAAAAGCAATTGGAGAATTTTTCATGTGTTGACGTGGTGGTTTCAAACCCGACAATTTGTAGGCCGTGGTCTTCGAGAGGGTCTCTTTCACAACATTTCATATGCTATGTTTTGGGTAGGGTTGCTGCTTGCAAAGTTCTCCTTCAGCTACTTTTTTCAAATTAAACCCATGATCTCTCCAACAAAGGCAATATTGAAGATTGAGAAAATTCCATACAAGTGGCATGTTTTATTTAGTCATAGTAACCGGATTTCTGTGGGGTTAATGTGGGCACCAGTTATTCTAGTGTATTTCATGGACACCCAGATATGGTATTCCATTTTCACATCCTTGGTTGGAGCATTGGTGGGAATATTCTCCCATATTGGCGAGATACGGAATATTAGACAATTGAGGTTGCGATTCCAATTCTTTGCTAGTGCTATCCAGTTCCATTTAATTCCAGAAGAACTACCATTTGAAGTCAAGGGGGGTTTGAAAGCTAAAGTAAGGGATGCTGTCAGGCGTTTGCAACTGAGGTATGGATTTGGTGTATATGAAAAAATTGAGTCTACTAGGGTTGAAGCAGCTAGGTTTTCCATTATATGGAATGAAATTGTGAGAACATTTAGGGAAGAGGATATTGTCAGTGACATGGAGGTTGAACTGTTGGAGGTTGCTCCAAGCTCTCGGAATGTACGTGTCATTCGGTGGCCATGTTTACTACTGTGTAATGAGCTGTTACTTGCCCTAAATCAAGCTACTGAATTGGAGGGGAGTGACAAGGCACTATGGTTAAAGATACGCAAGAATGAATATCGTTACTGTGCAGTGATAGAAGCATATGACACTGTCAAATATTTGCTCCAGAAAATTGTCAAGGAAGATAGTGAAGAACACTCCATTGTTGTCAACTTGTTTAGGGAAATTGATGAGTCACTGCAGATGGGAAATTTTACAGTCAAATACAGAATGAGTGAACTGCCTGAAATTCATTTGAAATTAATATCACTGGTCAATGGTCTTTTGACCAAACAACCTGACAAGGGCCAGCAAATTGTAGTTGATGCCTTGCAAAATCTCTATGACATTGTTGTAAGAGATTTTCCTAAAGAAAGGCGGACTATTGCACAATTAAGGCAAGATGGACTGGTTACTATAAGGACTGGTAACAAGATATTGTTTGAGGACACTTTAAAATTACCTAACATAGAAGACCACCTCCTTTATCGACAATTAAGACGACTGCAGACCATTCTAACCACAAGGAATTCTATGCATCATGTTCCAAAAAATTTGGAGGCAAGGCGCAGGATTGCTTTCTTCAGCAATTCTCTCTTCATGAACATGCCTCGTGCTATGCAGGTCGAGAAGATGATGTCATTCAGTGTTTTGACTCCTTACTATGATGAAGATGTTATGTACAACAGAGAACAACTCCGTACTGAGAATGAAGATGGTGTTTCAATCATATTCTATCTCCAGAAGATATATCCTGATGATTGGTCGAATTTCATTGAGCGGATGCGTGGTCAGGGATTGAAAAACGATGATGAACTCTGGACTGATAAAGTGGTGGAACTGCGGCTATGGGCTTCATATAGAGGACAGACATTGGTTCGTACGGTAAGGGGGATGATGTACTATTACAAGGCTCTCAAACTGTTGGCTTTTCTTGATTCAGCATCAGAGATTGCCATTCAGAGAGGCTGTCAAGCACTTGCTGCTGCAGCATCGAGACCCAGGGAAGGTGAAAATCACAATTGGGATTTGCCTTCAAGATCACACCTGAACACTGAAAGATGTGGAGTAGATATTCTACTCGAAAGCAATGAAGATGCCAAAGCTCTCATGAAATTTACTTATGTTGTCACCTGTCAGATTTATGGTGCTCAAAAGGTTAGGAAAGATCATCATGCTAAGGATATCTTGTATTTGATGAAGAACTATGAAGCTCTTCGGGTTGCCTATGTTGATATGGTCACAAATGGGAGAGAAGTAGAGTATTACTCTGTTCTGGTAAAGTATGATCGAGAACTGCAAAAGGAGGTGGAGGTCTACAGGGTGAGGCTCCCTGGGCCAGTGAAACTTGGTGAAGGGAAACCTGAGAATCAAAATCATGCTCTGATTTTCACAAGGGGTGATGCATTACAGACAATTGATATGAATCAAGAAAATTACTTCGAAGAGGCTCTCAAAATGCGAAATTTGTTGCAAGAGTTCACAAAATTTTATGGTCTTCGAAAGCCTACAATATTAGGAGTTCGTGAAAATGTATTCACAGGCTCAGTATCTTCCCTTGCTTGGTTCATGTCTGCTCAAGAGACGAGTTTTGTGACGATTGGGCAGCGTGTCCTTGCAAATCCTTTAAAGATAAGGATGCACTATGGCCACCCAGATGTGTTTGATCGCTTGTGGTTTTTAGCTCGTGGAGGCATGAGTAAAGCTTCCAGAGTGATAAACATCAGTGAGGATATATTTGCTGGCTTTAACTGCACACTGCGTGGTGGTGATGTAACACATCATGAATACATCCAGGTTGGAAAAGGGCGTGATGTTGGTCTGAATCAGATTTCCATGTTTGAAGCCAAGGTTGCTAGTGGCAATGGTGAGCAGGTGCTGAGCAGGGATGTATACAGGCTTGGTCATCGCCTGGATTTTTTTCGTATGCTGTCTTTTTATTACTCAACTGTTGGATTCTTTTTTAACACCTTGTTGGTGGTTCTAACAGTCTACGCATTCCTCTGGGGCCGGGTTTATATGGCTCTTAGTGGAGTGGAGGAAGCTTTTTTAAATGTAGCAGACGTCACAAACAACATTGCACTTGGGGCGGTTCTTAACCAACAATTCATCATACAGCTTGGCATCTTCACAGCTCTTCCAATGATTATAGAGAACTCCATAGAGCATGGATTCCTTTCAGCTGTTTGGGATACTTTTACCATGCAATTGCAGTTAGCATCTGTGTTTTATACATTTTCAATGGGTACTCGTACTCACTTTTTTGGCCGGACAATACTTCATGGTGGTGCAAAGTATCGGGCTACAGGGCGTGGCTTTGTTGTACAACATAAGAGATTTGCTGAAATTTACAGACTTTATTCTCGTAGTCATTTTGTGAAGGCAATTGAGCTTGGCATCCTCCTGATATTGTATGCTTCATACAGTAAACTTGGCACCAATACATTTGTTTATATTATATTAACACTGTCAAGCTGGTTTCTTGTCTTTTCATGGACCATGGCACCCTTTATATTTAACCCATCGGGATTTGATTGGTTAAAGACTGTCTATGACTTTGATGACTTTATGAGTTGGATATGGTACAAGGGTGGGACTTTGACTAGAGCAGATCAGTGCTGGGAATTCTGGTGGTATGAAGAACATGAACATTTACACAGCACAGGTATATGGGGAAAGGTTTTAGAAATAATAATAGACTTGCGCTTTCTTATTCTCCAGTATGGTGTTGTGTATCAGCTTCGTATTGCGAATAAAAGCACAAGTATTCTAGTGTACCTTCTGTCATGGATTTATGTGGTTGTGGCTCTTGCAATTTATCTGATCATGACATATGCTCAAGAAAAGTATGCAAAAAAGCAACACATCTACTACCGTAGCATTCAAACCTCAGTCATTTTCTTCATTGTATTGGTAATCATAGTTCTGCTGGAGTTTACTAGACTCGAATTTATAGATCTGGTCACAAGTATGCTGGCATTGATGCCGACAGGCTGGGCTTTGATATCGATTGCTCAAGTTCTGAGACCTTTATTGCAGCCTACCATGGTTTGGGAGATAGTGGTTGAAGTTGCTCGGTTGTATGAGATTATATTTGGCATTATTGTCATGATTCCTGTGGCTTTGCTTTCATGGTTGCCAGGCTTTCAAACATTGCAGACTCGCATGCTTTTCAATGAAGCTTTCAGCAGGGGCCTTCAGATTTCACGCATCCTTGTGGGCAAGAAGGCTAATATCGAATAGCAACCCAGACAAAGACCAAGCATGAGTACTCTTGGACTTTCAGATAGTTGGCTATAAATGACTATATCTGATCTTTCATTTTTTAGCTCCAAAACGTGTACTGAATGATGTCAGCAGATTTTTCTATTGCTCGGTGACTGGAATAACAAGTTCCGTAAATGATTGATGACTTTAATAACATTGGGAAATTATCGTTGATGTGGATGTTTTATGCCGTTGATTAATTTATTATGGTTAATTATCGTATTGCTTTCAAAGAAAAATCACAATCTCATGCATGGATGAAAGTCGTGAACTTGTTTTCTTAAAGCCTTGTGTATTTCTGTTTAGAAATACCACCTTTAAATCTGTTGATTAGAAGCACTGCCTATAAACATGGTGTCCTCTATAGAACTGCCACCTTTTCTAATAGTAATTTCCATCCTGAACATATATTTTGACCATCACATATTGATCCAATTTACCCACCAGTAGTGGAGAACGACCAATTTGTTCACATCATGTGGCTCTAGACATTATTGCGATATAAGCTTTGACCGAGTAGAGTAGAGCATCATGAGACCTCACTTTATCGTCAAACCCAAACAGATATTCAACTCCACCAATTGTAACCACGATTTTCAAAAGCCAATTCGACTAACCTAGAAGACCGCATATTATAATAGGCCAATTGTTGCCCAAAGGGCATAGGTATGTAGACATGCTACACACTGAAAGTAAATGGTTCATCCGTGTACCCTCGAGGTGGACTCCAATAAATATGAAATGGCAATTGTGTAATAAGAGGATATGGTAACAACAATAATAACTTAGTATATATGAGATAACAAAAACCTAATATTTCTTGGAAGGTGGGATATGGAAGGAAAATCTGTTTGGGTGTCGATCCTATAGCAGGTCTTGAAGCTCCGTTTTCGCTCCCGGAGGACCTAAGGGATTATCTAGCTGACTATGGGATCACATATCTGATGCAGGCTCAGAAACATGATGGTTTATCACATGGCTAAAATGGTTGGTATTCTGCTGTGGATCTTGACCTAGGGGGTAATTGGGCTGATCTCTGGACGACCTTTGTAAAAGGCCTATCTCGTGGTGGTATTAAGTTAATAAACTCTGAAGACTCTATGCTATGGATGTATGACAAGAAATCTGGCTTGGTTTCGGTAAAAAAAGCATATGAACTCATTGTGTCTGATTTTTTGCCTCATCCTTCAGAAAATATTCTCTTAAAGGTTTGGAAATTCAATATCCCGTAGAAACTCAGGTGCTTTACTTGGCTGTATTATAATAAGAAAATTAATACTTGAGACAACCTGTATAAGAGGGGTTGGATTGGTCCCAACCGTTGTAGTCTATGCAGGTCAGATGTTGAAACTATTGATCATTTATTTGTTGACTGTTTGTTCATGCAAGAGGTATTACACAACTTAGACAGTTTCTTCAATGTGCAGTTAGTCTGGTCAGATTTGACTCTCTCAGGGAACCTCATCAACTGGTTCTCCAATGATGGGGATCTTCTGGCCTATTTTTGTCATTTGGAATCTCTGGAAGACCAGGAACAACTACATATTTGAGAACATAGAACCTAATATTTTCAAACTCTGCCACAGGGTTATGCTTGAGGTCACTACTCACCAAGTACCTCATATTAAAAGAACTAAAGTCAGAAATATTGGACCTTCTCCCAAAAAATTGTTTCCTATGGCTTTCTTTGATGGAGCTGCAGCTGATTCAACAGGAGGTGTGGGTGCCTGTCTCTGGATTAATGAGCAACATTATTTCTCCGTTATATTTGGTTGTGGATACAACACTAACACAAGAGTCGAGCTACTGGCACTCTGGGTATTATTGTACATTGCCAAAGACATTGGATTACCATATCTACATGTCTTTGGTGACTCCTTTGTGATTATAAATTGGGCAAAGGGAGAATCCACTCTTGCCATGGTGAACTTAGAAGCTTGGTGCAACAACACCAAAAAGCTTATATCTTCGTTCACTTATGTGGATTTCAGCCATGTCTATAGGGACTATAACAAGAGGGCATATACATTATCCAAGGCAGGGCTTAATGAGGTATCAGACCATCTTACCTTTACTGAAATATGTGAAGGTGAACGTTTGGAGGAAGTGAGAGTTCAGCTATTTTGTGAGCATTGCTCTGATATGCCAAAGGCCTGCGGGTCTTTTGTTTTTTTGGTTTTGACTCATATATGTGAAGTTTATTTCCTGTTGATTAGTCATGACATTTGACTATGAGAGATGACCCTAGCCCTGCCTTGGTTAATGCCTCTGGGCTCTTATTATCTTCTTTAGGGTCATACTTCGCTGATAGCTATGCAGTGAGTTTATGAGAGGAACATTTCTGGTACATAATGCCTGGGTTTGTCAGTGGTTGGTTTTGAAGGAACACATTTTCTTTGTATTTGCTATTGATGTATGCTGTATTTTTTGGCTAGTTGCTAGTTGTTAGAGGCCACTTGTTTGGCCCTGATATTTTCTGATGATGTACACAATTCCTTTGATTCAATAGAATACCAAGGAGTGCTTTTTTCGTCTGAAAAAAAAAACCCTAATATTTTTTGGACTTGAGTATCGCTAAAATACAGATCTAAACTATTGTTTTGGGGATTTGAAAAACATCTAGCACACATTTACTTAAAACCAACTTGTGATACTGCTAAATAAAATATGTATGCTAGACGATGTATGTGTAGGCATAGATTACATATGGGTAATTGGCTATTTGACAACTTTTGTTAAGGCCTTGAGAACATGACCATGGAGAAATTAATCGGTACTCCTCGGAAAGGGAACATTCACTCGTCTTAGCATGCAAAGGAGTTATCCGACTACGACAACTTCAATATCAGGGCCTCATAGAGGTAAGGAAACAAGCCATTGCAACATGTTTTGGAGTTAATGCTCCAGGTTTTATACGAAGAATACAACTTCAATATCATGCCCTCATAGCGGCAAGGAAATAAGCCATCAAAGCTAATCAGAGTTAGATTTTTAAGTCTGTACTTTCTACATATTGATTTCAAATGCTTGATTGCCCCCCGATCTCATCAATTATAAAATGCTTATTATTTTTCTAATTCATCCAAGTTGCATAGCTTGAACCACACTCTATAATTTCAAAGTATACACGGTAACCTTACATAAACTTTTGTTTTTGTTTTTTAAATAATAATACTGACAAAAAAATAATTTAACATACTATGAAATTCATCCAAGATAACATATCATTCATTCATTCGTTTAAAATAACTAACACATCATTCATTGGTTACACTATTACAAACTCAATTCAAATCAAATCTATTAAGTATAGATGGATTAAAAAACTTGAGACATTATGTAAAATAAACTATATAAATTGAATTCCTCAAAACTCTTATGTCCATTGTGAATTTCGACACGAAACAGAAAAATAAATTGTAGGGAGTTATGTTATTTTTTCACAAACACACACACACACATATATTCAAACATAATATTATTTAATATGTAAAAATTGAATTTAATGATAGATTTCTTTTTGTAAATTTCAGGAAAAATTTAAAAGTGGCTTGTGTACACGTAAAATAATTTAGCGATAAATGCATAATTATTGAAAAAAAAAATATGAACATAATCTACACAAAATGCATTTGGGCACATTTTTATTAAATTTATGATAGAAAATTATATATATATTTTAATTTCCAAACTTACCGTTGAGAATTTTAATTGCATTTTGCAGACACGTGTGCATGTAAACTTTTTTTCACCGGTTACAAAAATTAAAAAACAAAAAATACTTTTTTGAATAACATGTGTTGGTCTGAGGCGTATATATTTTTTGGAATATTTTGGTTGTGTGCTTTTTATGTTGTTGATTTTTCTGTGTTGATTCGAAGTTGTGGATATGGTTTTTTAAGTGCAAGTTTAGAAAAAAATAAAATAAAATTATCATTTGAATTTAGAAACACGTAAATTATAAGCCAATGGATAGACAATTCGTTGACGAATCCATTGGTACGAAACCTGTCATCTAAGGTGCACCCCAAGACAAGACTTATGTCTGACAAAACGCGCAGTAAAAATAATCTTTTTAAAAATGGGGCGAAAAACCTGTTTTAAAGCCTTCGATTGAGGTTTTTAAAAACCTCGATCGAGTGTGTGTGCGCATTTTGAAAAGACTTTGATCGAGGGTTAATGTGTAGCTAAGCGGAAGATCAATCGAGCATTAAAAATATGCTAGATCGAGCTACTGTTTGCCAACTTTTCCATAGATTTCACATCTTTTCTCTTTAACCATACTCACAAATCAAAGGGCACACAACCTATGCAATACAATTATACCACAAACTCTTGTATCCCACACGAGGGACACCAAAATCACTATCTTGATCCCCTTACCCCTATACCACTAAACCCTTGTAACCTCAAACATATTTAGTTAACGCATTACTCCTGAACCCCTAACACAGCCCTCTAACCCCAAATTCACCTTGTAACACACATATCTACTCAACACGCTTAAGCAACCAATCCAACTAAGTGTTAGTCACCCACATAAGCATGGTAACCTTTGGTATGATGATGATTCTCACTTAATAACATAAAGTATGTACATATAGGTGGTGCACACATTTTATGCACATAAGAAACACACCTAAGTGTTAATAGAAAACTAAACTTACAGAAAACTAAACTGACACCTTGATCCCTAACTCTAACCTCTATAACCTCAAGCCCTTTATAGCTTACATACTAGCCTTGAACCCCATGGCACTTCTGATCCTTAATACACCCAAACATTTAATGCACATAGACACCTAACACACTTAAGACACACAATCAACTCACCCAACTAACTTACACAAATAAGCAACTAATCAAACTAACCAACACACATAAACCTATAACCTACATAAGAATTGGATTAACATATTAAGGGTCAAATATAGGAAACCGATGTATGTGATATACAATGTAGATATGAGGCTAACATAAGCGATGCTTATATACTACACTAAACCCCTAACCCTTAAACAATTAATTCCCCTAACTTCAACCACTTTATATTTAATGCACTATCCTTGGATCATTTGATACTTAGAAAACACACTTATGTCACCCACATAAGTGACACACATATGTTACCCACGTAAGAACCCTTAAACAATTCATTCCCTTAACTTCAACCACTTTATATCTAATGCACTATCCTTGGATCCCTTGATACTTAAGCAACACCCTTATGTCACACACATAAGTGACACACATATGTTACCCATGTAAACCCACTACCCTCATATACTTGACCCACCCAAAAATCACTAATCTTTGCAATCTTTACCCCTTTATAGCTCACCCACTATCCTCAAATCCTTTTGTAGTAAGGGTTGCTCAGTTTTTTGTTCAACTTATTTTGCAAATAGTTATGTGTAGTTGACATATCATATGACCAACAATTAATCTCAATTTACAGTCTAAGAGTTCATTGAAGAACAAAAATATTATCTGTCTAACATGGGATGAATCCTTGGTCTCAATTTGTAGTCTAAGAGTCCAAGAGTCCATTGAAGAACAATAATATTATGTGTTTAACGTGATATGAATTATTTCCCAAACAAGGTGAGTTGTAATTGCAATTGTTGATTTTAAATTGTAAATTGTAACTCTAATCATTGTTGTTAATTTTAACTAACATCATGAATTACAATTCCCTATTGTAAAATTAATAATTTGTAAATCTAATTATCATTTTCTTAAATTCTAATTGCACAATCGTGGCTTGGTATTGTGAAATTGTATTTAAATATTACAATGTAACTTGTAATTGTAATTGTGACTTGTAAATTGTAATTGACATCATGGATTGTAAATGACAAATTAATATAAGATAAATAACAATATAAACATTGAACATGACCATAAGATAAACATGCAATTTCTAAAAGTAAAATTGTAAATTGTAACTTCTATCATGTCCCCAATTAAATAATTTCCAAATAATATCACTTGCAAATAATGTTTTACCGACCTACTAGTTCCCTAGGTTGAGATGAAGACATAAATTTTGTAATAAGGGGTTATGGGACTCGAAATAACTTTAGTTCACCATATTCACATTTAAATGGGCCACATAAATGACAAAGTTAAGAAAATAAGGTGGCATGGGTTCATGAAGACACTTGGAAGCTTGTGGAGCCTTTGGGTGACTAGATTCCCCACACACTTGGCATGATCTTCATCCAAATTCGAATGCATGGGTAATGTAACGTTATTGGAGGGTGACATGGCTTCAAATAGCATATAATGAGCCAATGAATTCGAATTAGTAAAGGAGAGTAACTCCCATGGAAAAGGAAGAGACTAGAAGACAATGTGTGCCACTTGAAAGGAGATTCCATGCACTCTATGACAACAAATGATGAAAGATTCTATGACAAGTATGGAACATTCATACCTGATTGCAGACATATGACAAATCTGACACGACAAACATAAATATCCACCAAGAGATCGAATTTGAGAGTTAGAGGCAACCATTCGAATTGGGGAAAGAATTGGAGCATGAAGAGGAAGACAAGTGTCACAAAAGTTACTAAACCACTTGGATGAATTGGAGGAATCCCATGGAGGGCAATTTGACGTTAGGATGACTCATGAAGTTAATGAAATGATGTCATGAGGAAGGATAATAACTTTTATTATTTGTTAATTTGTCTTTGGCATTTTGGAGAGATTTTGCTTGTCCTTTGCACGGTGAGCGTGTTGAATATGGCTATCACTAATGTCAAAGGAGTTCAGTAATGAAAAATGAATAACAAAAGACTGTTGATTATATTGACATTGTTGTCAACATAAGACCATAAGGCAACATTGATGAAATAGATCCGCGGAAACCAAAATAACATAGTTGGCCAAGCATAGTCAGAAGAGTTATAACGCTAAGTTTATATGAAGTGAAGATTTGGATGACCCAGATCATAAGAGAGGGAAAGATCAATGGTCTTGAATAGTTTTTGCAATGCCAAGGTGCAAGCTTGTTAAAACTACGGGAAGACTATTGCGGAAGAGATTTGTGGAAGTCATGTTTGAGAATTTATGAAAAGCAGACCCGCAATTCGCAATCCGAAAATTGCGAAAGAAGTGTTGCGGAAGATGAATTGCAGAATCAGTTTCGAGAAAAATTGAAAAGTAGAACCACAATCCCCAAATTGTGGAAGAAGTGTTGCGGAAGACGATTATGGAAGCAATTTCGAGAAAAGTCGAAAAGCCGACCCGCAACTCGCAAATTGCGGAAGACGAATTGTGAAAGCAGTTTTGAGAAAAGTCGAAACGCAGACCCGCAATTCGCAACTCGCAATTTTAGAAGGAATGAGTTCCCACAAATTGCAGAAAGGTAATCGTGGAAAGATTAATGTGGAAAGATAGTTGCAGAAAGATAAATGCAGAAAGATCGTTGCGGGAGGTTAATTGTGGAAAGTATAATTGCAGACGTTGTTTTTGGAATTTGGGAAATGCATACCCGCAATTGCGGAAAGATACACGTGGAAAGATAGTTGCAAAAAGGAGATTGCGGAAAGGTCGTTACAGAAAGACACTTTGCGGAAAGGAGCGTTGTGGACACCACTTTGTGGAAAGAAAAATGCAGAAAGGTCGTTATGGAAAGGCAATTGCAGAAGGTCGTGACTGATAAATTTAAACGGAGTTAAAAATGATAAACATAATTAAAAACAGAAGCTACAGACAACGGAGTATATCTGCAAGAATGCTATTTGTTGAAGAATGTCAGATTTGTTAAAATAAGATAATAACCATCAAAATAGAGTGTATTATTTATTTAATAAATATAATCAAAGGGCGTGACTCACAAACTAGACATAGCATTATAAACATAATTAGATTGATGAAGAGATGTATGCAATGAAACATTATTTGTAGCAGAGTATATTATTAACTGAAGCTGAGTATAAATAGAAAGTTAATTAGTGAAAGAGTGTGATAGTGAAAATTCATGTTCCAGAATGAAGAGGCATGTTTTATGAAGGGTTGCATTTGATTCCGAAGAGACATGAATATTTGATGAATGCTGTTCCTAATAACATATATAAAAGCATATGCCTGAATTGGAAGTAAAGTGTCTCTGTAGTCCAGATCTAAATAGTAGAAGTAGAAGATAGAGATCAAGTAAGTAATGAGAAACCGGTGACAAAATTGAAGACATAACAAGATCGGGAAGTTTGATAAAAACATATTAGAGTGGCAGGGTGGTACTAGGGCAGGCTACATGCATGCAAGGGGGTCGTAGCCTCCTTCTAGTGGTAGCTGGTAAATAGAGTGTCAAAGCATCCTTTCAGTAGTAGCTGATAAAACAAGGGGGCCGTTTTATCCTTCCAGTAGTAGCTGATAAATAGGGTGTCAAAGCATCCTTTCAGTAAAAGCTGATAAAACCAGGGGGTTGTAACCTCGTTCCAGTAGTAGATGGTAAATATTGTGTAGCAGCTGATAAAATCAGGGGGTTGTAGCCTCCTTCCAGTAGTAGTTGGTAAATAGGGTGTAGTAGTTGATACAACTCGCTGATAAAACTATTGTAAATATAATTTTGCAGTAATAGAAAGTGTTGGTGGTTTTCCCAATTGGGCTTCCACGATAAAAGTTGTGTTCCTTGTGTCTTGTTGATCATGTGTGTTAATGAATAAGTTAAACGTGGTTTTAATTGTTACAATTTATCAATACTGATTCACCCTCCTCTCTCAGTATTGTCCAATATTGCAACAATTGGTATTAGAGTAGGATCCTTCGCTACAATTTAAATCAATGGAAGGAATATCCTATTAAAAACCACTAAGGATCAACAAGAAGGGTTAGCCACCAACAAACCTCCATTATTTACAGGAGATAATTATGCATACTGGAGTGTAAGAATGAAGTGTCATCTACTGTCTCTTGGATAGGAAGTTTGGAGGTCTGTTCAAAAAGAATATGAAGTACCAGATGACCTACCTATAGAAAAATATGAACTAGATCAATATGAGGCCAATGCAAAAGCCCAGAATGCAATTTTGAGTGGGTTAACAAATTCATTGTTTATAAAAGTCATGCAATGCAAGACAACCAAACGTGCCTGGAAAAAATTAAAATGTGTCTATGAAGGAGTATCCAAAGTCAAACAATCCAAACTTCAGACATACAAATGACAACTTGAAAGCCTAAAAATGAAAGAGGAAGAAAATATTGCAGAATATCTTCTAAGAGTATATGAAATTGTCAATGCTATTAGAAGCCTTGGAGGAGAAATATAGGAGAGAGAAGTAGTTGACAAAGTGCTAAGAACCATGCCAATGAAGTATGACTCAAAGGTGTCCACTCTAGAAGAACAAGATGATCTTAAACTCATGAAACTAGATGAATTACAAGGGATCTTCATTGCCTATGAGATGAGAACATGACAAGATGGAACTTCAAAGAAATAAACAACATTTAAAACCTTATACAAGAAACAATAAGAGAACCTAGATGGTGAAGAATCTATTTTCATCAAGAAAATTGAGAGAGGTACTGACAAGTACAAATGAAAGCTACCTTTGAAGTGTTTTAACTGTGGAAGGATTGGTCACGTTTCCCCAAAGTGTCCTTACCCAAAACAAGAAGATAGTGACGATGACAAAGAACCTTGCTGTCATAAGAAAGATCAAAAGAGTAAGACCATGTACAAGAAGAAATTTAAGAAAAGAAGAAAAACTTATATTCCAAGGAAGACAATGAAGATGAAGAAATCCCATTCGTGGGGACAATAACTTCAGATGAAGAATTAGATGAGGAAGGAGAAGTGGACCTAGAGGTTAAACTCATAGTTGCTCTTGAGGAACTTGAAAAATGAAGAAGAATGAATAAATATTTGAAAGAAAAATTGTTAAAATGCCAAGAAGTGCATAAATCAAAAGAAGAGGAAGTCAAGACCCTCCAAGAAGAACTGCATAATTCAAGACAACAAGCAATGGATAGCATGAAAGAGGAAAAGACCTTAAAACAAGAAGTTGCTAACTTGAAAGGAGAAATAGAGAGGCTAAAAGATCAGCACTCTGTTAATGAAAAAATCAAGGAGAAAATACAAGACTCTGAAGGACTTGAAGTAGAAGTCATCCTACTTAGGAAGAAGTTGGATGAGAAATATGTTCAATCAAAATTTGAGAACAACTCAAGGATTTTAGATGATATCTTAAGTAGACAAAGACCATCAAGCGATAAATTTGGATTAGGATATGACAAAGAAAAGAAGCCAAGATACTCCTCTTTCATAAACCAAGATGAAAGAATCTATGCTGCTGCACTCAAGAAGGAAGAAAGTAAGAAATCTACTCCTCTCTTACAAAGAACAGATATGATGCCTAGAAGATCAATGACAAGTAGATATCAACAAATATTTTTTGGCCATTGCTACTCTTGTAATAACTTTGCACATAAAGCCCTGAATTGTAAAGCATATGAAAAGTTTCATGTCTATAAGAAGAATACACCCAAGCAACATAAGAATTACAGGAAGACTAAATCCAATCATCATAATTATGCCCAGATAAAAAGTTAAGAAGATATGAAAATGAGAATAGCCATTACAAGCAGAAAGATCAAAGATTCTCTAAATATAAAAAGACATTCTTTGGATATTGTCATTGCTTCCATAAGTTTGGTCATAAGGTTGCTGATTGCAAAACCGAGGGAAAAGATCAAAGTTTGAGAAGGAAGTAAGACACAAATACATCAAATGATAGAAGACCAGTAAGCAGGGTACCTCATGGAAATATGTGGAGAAGAAATTCAGATTACAAAGACTCAGAAGAAACAAAAATTTCAAACATCAGTGAAGCTTCCAAATATGATGATGAGCATGATAGTGCTATAGATAAGAATGACATCCATTATGCAGGAAAGCAAGATGAAGATGTAAAAGAATACACCAATGGAGATGAAGACGAATATAGTGATGATGGTGGATGTCTCTTCTAAAAACTCTCATTACCTAGAAGAGAACCTTGAAATGAACATTAGAGGGGATTATATACCCAGGGGGAGTTAATATTGGAAAATTGCAATTGGTACTTAAAAAATACCAGCTGGTAAGAAGAAAAGAATGGTTTGAGGTTTCCATCAAAACAACAAGAAGAAGAGTCATAAGAAATAATTGGTAAAATCTATCTTCCTCAAAGACAAGAATAAGTGTAGAAATGACAAATTAAAAAAGAAGACTTTGCTAGAGACCATCCATATGACAAAGTGAAGTAACAGGAAATAATTAAAGTGCATGATCCATGAAGACCATGAAATTTCGCACTTGGAGGATTTGATAATCCTGTTGATGAGCACAGGAAAAGATTATTACAAGAACATATCTGAAGGGTAACATTTAGACAATATTAAGGACTGTTTGATAGGACAATTATGAACAATCATTTATGTGAGTTGAATTCATTCTTGATATAGTCTTTTAAAAGCAATTCTAACTACAAAATTGTTGACAGTGGAAGAAAACTCAAGGCCGAACTGAAAGATAAAGATGCAGTTTATTGAAAAAGTTCCAGGATGAGTAAAAGTAGCAGTAAATATTGCGAATGAACAATAAGTATTCAAACACATATCAGTTTGATGAAGTTCCCTCTAAAATTGTCTCTCATAAGCATGTTTATGAACATGTAGCAAATCTTGTTGTTAGCTCAGAACAAGGAATTATGGTGCAAACTATGAAAGAAGAATATCGTATCAACCAAGCTAGTTAAACCTTGGTCAATGTCTAAAACAACAAGAACAAGAACAAGAACATATGGATAATAAATTTATTTTATAACATTGAAGACTCCTTAAGAAGAGAAAGTTACATAATACATTCTTAAAGAGTAGTTTATGGAAGAAAACTAATGATGAGTGTAAAATCTGTCACAAAAAGTAGAAAATGTTGACAAAGGGGAGGAACATTGAAAGGGGGAGTCTATGAATGAATCATCGATGTTCTCCTTAAAAAAAAACTCACTATAAGAAAGTAAATGAGGATGTTAACCAGATCATAACACAATGATTAGTACCAAGTCCAGTTAACAAGAGAAAGAGAAGCAAAGAGCTAAATTTCTTAAAAGAGGAGATAAATTGGCAAGGGTAGTTGTCAGAAAGGAAAAAATTATAGGAAATTCTCTATCAAGATGGTTACAAAAAAGGCATAACAGGTTATCCTTTGTCATTAATGTCAAAGGGGCAGAAAATTGGAAAATTAAGAAATTGTTGCCATCAATGCCAAAGAGGAGAAGGTTGAATATGGTTGTCATTGATGTCAAAGGAGTTCAGTAATGACAAAAGATTGTTGTTTAAATTGACATTGTTGTCAACATAAGACCATAAGGAAACATTGATGAAATAGATTTGCGGAAGCCAAAATAACACAGTTAGTCAAGCAGAGTTGGAAGAGTTATAACACTAAGTTTCTATAAAGTGAAGATTTGGACGACCCAGATCATAAGAGATGGAAAGATCAATGGTATAGAATAGTTTCCGCAATGCCAAGGTGCAAGCTTGTTAAAACCGCAGGGAGACTATTATGGAAGAGATTTTAGGAATTCATGTTTGAAAATTTATGAAAAGAAGACCCGCAATCCGCAAATTGTAAAAGAAGTGTTGCGGAAGTAGTTTGAAGAAAATTCGAGAATAAGACCCACAATTCGCAATACAAAAATTGTAGAAGAAGTGTTGCAGAAGACGAATTGCGGAAGCAGTTTCGACAAAAGTCGAAAAGCATACCCACGATCCGCAATCCACAAATTGCGGAAGAAGTGTTGCGGAAGAGGAATTGCGGAAGCAGTTTCAAGAAAAGTTGAAAAGCAGACCCGCAATCCGCAACCCGCAATTATGGAAGGAATGAGTTCCCACAAATCGCGGAAAGGTCATTACGGAAAGATAAATGCGAAAAGATAGTTGCAGACAGATATATGTGGAAAGATCGTTGCGAAAGTTTAATTGTGGAAAGTATTATTGCAGAAGTCATTTTTGGAGTTTGGGAAATGCATACCCACAATCTACAATTCGCAATTGCGGAAAGATAAATGTGGAAAGATAGTTGCAAAAAGTAAATTGCGGAAGGATTTCTATTGCGTAAAGATCGTTGCGAAAAGACACTTTGTGGAAAGATAAATGCGGAAAGGAGCATTACGGACACCACTTTGCGGAAAGTTAATTGCAGAAGGTTGATTATGGAAAGAAAGTTTGTGGAAAGAAAAATGCAGAAAGGTCGTCGCAGAAAGGCAATTACGGAAGGTCGTGACTGATAAATTTAAACAGAGTTAAAAATGATAAACATAATTAAACATGGAAACTACAGACAACAAAATATATCTGCAAGATGTTATTTGCTGAAGAATGTCAGATTTGTTAAAATAAGATAATGGATGTCAAAATAGAGTGTATTATTTATTTAATAAACAAGATCAAAGGGCGTGAGTGATAAACTAGACAGAGCAATATAAATAGAATTAGATTGATGAAGAGATGTATCTAATGAAATGTTATTTGTAGCAAAGTATATTATTAACTGAAGTTGAGTATAAACAGAAAGTTAATTAGTGAAAGGGTGTGATAGTGAAAAGTCATGTTCTAGAATGAAGAGGCACGTTTTATGAAGGGATGCATTTGATGCTGGAGAGACATGAAGATTGGATGAATGTTGTTACTAATAAAAGATATAAAAGAATATGCCTGAATTGGAAGTAAAGTGTCTCTGTAGTCCGGATCTAAATAGCAGAAGAAAAATACAAAGATGAAGTAAGTAATGAGAAACCAGTGACATAATTAAAGACATAAGAAGGTATGGAAGTTTGATAAAAACATATTAGCGTGGAACGGTGGTGCTAGGGAAGGCTACATGCTTGCAAGGGGTTCATAGCCTCCTTCCAGTGGTAGCTGGTAAATAGGTTGTCAAAGAATCCTTTCAGTGGTAGCTGATAAAACCAGGGGGGCATTTCCTCCTTCCAGTAGTAGCTGGTAAATAGGGTTTCAAAGCATCCTTTCAGTAGAAGTTGATAAAACCAGGGGGTCATAGCCTCGTTCCAGTATTAGCTGGTAAATAGGGAGTAGCAACATCTTTTTAGTAGAAGATGATAAAAATAGAGGTCGTAGTCTCCTTCCAGTAGTAGCTGGCAAATAGGGTGTAGTAGCATCCTTTCAGTAGTAGCTGATAAAACTATTGTAAATATAATTTTGCAATAATAGAAAGTGTTGGTGGTTTTCCCAATTGGGCTTCCACGATCAAATTTGTGTTCCTTGTGTCTTGTTGATAATGTGTGTTAATGAATAATTTAAAAGTGGTTTTAATTGTTAAAAGTTATCAATACTGATTCAACCCCCTCTCAGTATTGTCCAATATTCCAACAAAGTGTTCACTCTCCTTGCTTGTGAATCAATTTTGAGGGAGTTGCATTCCTTTCCAAGTTGGTTGATGGATAGGCTATTCAGACCTGTCATTGGATATTAATGGAGTTTTAGTTGTAGTTTTAAGGTCCATACAGTTCAAATTCTCATCTATCTCCCTATTCTCTCATTCTTTCTTCTCCATTCCCCCACACTCTCATGTTGAGGGCGCACTTGTTAGAGTGGTACTTGCGCTTTGTTGAGCATATTAGATGAAAAAGATTTGATATATGATGTATGGACCTGTAATCTCATTTTCATATGATCTGTAAGTCGAAATATCATAAATACATGTATGGAAGGCTTGCGTTCCCATGCTCTTGAATAACTAGTTTTCATGGATTTGGCTTCAATCTTGAAGTAGTTTTATATCAAATTTGTATGAGGGATATTATCTGATTTTGATGAGTTTGTGACATAAATATATGATTTATTTCTCTATAATTTCATGTCCCTCTTCTCCTTGGCTTGAAATACAATAAATCGATATGTGAAATGCTTGCAATTCCATGCTATTAAATCACTAGTTTTGATGTATTTGATTCCCATACTGAATGAGTTGTATACCAGAATTGTATGAAGTGATTTCTATGATGTTGAATAATGTTGGTGAAATTTTTTGTATTATGTAGATGGTCTCTATATGTCACATCCTGATCTGAACCTTTAGCTGTACCTTTCATATGTCAAAATCGAGCTAGTTATGCAATTTCCCCATAAGTTATTTCCTTGAAAGTGGTCATGCAAATATTGCACTTTATAATAAGTTTACAGAGATAATAACCATGATTAATTACAAACCCATATGTTTGATATTCATCCCCACACTATGTTCCCAAATTTTGGAGGGTCTCACTGCATTTGGAGATCCAAAAGTGTCATCTACCCTTGGGGGTTTTAACATCGATTTCCTAATGTTTTTGTCCTTATTTTCCTATGGACAAAAGAAAGTTGCAGAAGAAATTGGAAAGTGTATGAAGATTAATATTATGAATTAGTATTTCCTAATACCCCTCAATCTATTTCATATAGAATTTGAATTCATTTGGATGCATTTGGGTCAACTTGGGTTTCACTAGTCTAAAGCTAGAAACTGGCCAAAGTTGTGCAAACTTGAGTACCATATCAAAATGAATTTATGATTCGACCATTAGGTGTCTGAGGTCTGTTACTATTTTTTAAATCCCATAGTATCCCTCCATAATAATTTTGGAAAGGTTCGGTGGTGTTTGGAACGAAACCAAGAAGGACCAGTTGACCACATTTTCCTAGTAAATTTTCATTGTTTCTGCTTAACCCCAAACAAGGTTGCAGAGGTCTAAAGTTAGGTACAAATTTTGCATAAAACACCTTAGGATTTTTTAAGACTCACCATACCATTTCCTTTCAAATTTGGGACCATTTGGTAAAAGTTGGAACCCTCTAGAGTCAGGACTAGTTTAGCTCGATTTTGCTCAAGTTGTAATTTTCTCCAAAATTCCAAGAGGGGACATTACAATGGCATCAGATCATGGTCGTTGCACATACACTTTAATACCATCCATTGAATAGAAAATTGTGGCCATGTATTAATATTATGATGACTCCTCCGAAGATGATTATGAGCAATGTGAAGAAGAATGTGAATTGTATGAGGAAGACTTGCCATCTTGCAACACTTCTTACAATTTTAGAAGGGATGAGGGATATTATTATGACTCTGTGTATTATGAATATGTATGTTCCAAACCACCATGAACTACTCCTATGTATGAATTAGAAATATCGAGAGAAACATGTAAAACTTTGCCCCAATAATATCAAGCATATCTTAATGTGATGGGAGAGACATCTAAGACCTACCATTTTGAAGACTTTGTTGAATGGTGTTTGGATATAGGCCTAATAGTGCAGATGTGGAATCATTAAAGAAAAAACATCCTACTTGTGAAAAGAGCAAATATTTATCCTTCCCTATAAACGAGGAAGCTATAAACACTTATAATGACATCATCTAGAAGAAATTTTGTTCTAAAGGAGATGAAAAGAGCTTAGATACACCATAAAGGAAGATGCATAGATTCATGAAGTGGAACATAAATCACCTTGAGGTGACTGTAGAGAATAACATGAAGAAGACGATGAAGACAAGCACACGATCCTTATCGACGGGGGTTGTGTAAATTAAAGAGAATCTACCGATGGATCCTTGAAATATTAAGGAGTACCTACTAATGGGTGCTCACAACTCTATGTTGGTGACATAGAGATTAGATTTGAAAATGTTGTTGAAATAAAAAGTTGTCATAAGCATGAATATGAATACCTTGTGATTAATAATGAAGAAACAAGATCAACTTCCCCATCACCACTTGAGCTTCAGGAAGTTGATCAAATAAAAAAGAAAGAAGAAGAGGAGGTTCACGCCCATGAACCATCCTTCATTCAAGGGTCTTTCAAGATGAGTGAAATGAATATCCATGAGGCCCTTAGCATACTCCATGAGATTAAAGAATTGGTATCAAATTCTTGTTGGAAAGTTTCTTCATTGGAGGAGCCATCCTTCCTTGAAGACATGGAGAAGATTCAAATAACAATGTGCAACATTGAAGGTAATTTCATGTCTTTGCTTTTGATAGAAACAATTTGGTTGAGCTTAATGAATGAATAAATGAATCTTGATTGAATAATAATGAGGATATTTATAAGCTAAAAAATCAAAGTGAGAAACTTCTGAAGAGGTTACAAGATACTTGTTCTTCCTCCTATGTTTCATATTGTCATATGGTAGATTTCTTGGAGGATTGTCATGACATGAGGGATCATGAGAAAAATGGAAAATTGCAGGTTCTTGATGTGTTTGAATATGATCTTGATGAGAGCCAATCACTTGTTGTGGCAGAAGAGGAAATTGAGTTTCCTCTTGAAAATTGTTACACACTTTTTGAAGAAGTGCATGCTTCCACTACCTTGGAACAAACCTATGAGGAAAGTTTTACAATTTTGAGGGAGGTGCATAATCCTACCCATATGGATCCTTCACATGATGAAATTTTTTCACTTTCCGATCATTTGGGTTAGTTGGTTCTTTCTCCTACATCCTACACTTACATATTTTGCAGCATTCATCCTAATGAACTATGGGTGAAAGGTTTCTTTTTAATGGTTCCACATGAAGAGTATGTACTTCATATCTCTCCTTTTGATGATGAAATTACTAGAGTGCCATCTTCTTTACATTTTCAGTAGCATTCTTTGTTACATTATGAGGATATACATATTCATGGGTGGATTGATAAGACTTCTTTGAACCACTTGAAGTCTTAATGTTTTCTTTGATACTTATTTGGTTCATATTTTGGCGGAGGTTATTCATTCTCTTCTTGGATGAAAGAACACATGGCTGATTATTATTTTGATGCATCTTACATTCTTTTCAAGCAACATTATAGGACATGGGATCCTCACATATGTCATTGGAGGAGATTTGATATAATACTTGATGCTTGTGTGTATGGGCCACATGATGATCTACTTAATTGGATGTATAAGAACTTTCGTGATCCTTTGATGAGGAACCTTATTGATGCACAATTGTATGATGTAGTCATGTAATTCAATTATGTATCTTTTGTACTCATGATGTTTGAAATGGTGCAATACAAGCAATGAGATCCGGGTATTGCTTGGTTTCAATTTTGGGGGAAACAAGCAGTAGGGGATATTGAGTCACCACTTGAGAAGTTGATTGTAATCAGAGTAGAGTATCAATGGGCATGGTGGTTCCTCTTTGAAAATTTCTCAGAATATTGGAAATTCAAGTTTGGAAACTCAGTACCAACTTCAAAGAATTATACATATGAAAAAGGGCTGAAAGTTCATAAAATGTTTTCAAAAGATGGAGGTAAAGATTTGTTGGCCTGGGAAAGGAGCACAAAGAAAAAGCTGGCTCATGAGAGAAGAATATGCGCCACGTGCGCGACAGAAACAAAGGAAGATGATGAAGGAAGCAAAAGACCCATGCAGGCATAATAGAGAGGTGCACGGCAAAGGAAAGGAAAGTGCAGAAGCACACAAATGATAATTGCTGAAAAGTGATAGGTGCAGAATCCAGATCATGGCTATTTATGGCGGCGTACGCCTGCAGCTATGCACATATGAGGGGATATTTGTAAGTCAAGATGATAGTGCCTCGTGTCAAGTCATGATCACTACAACTGTAGCTGGAGGGGCAGCTGATGGTGTTAGTTAACTGACTACCAGTATGCAGTCGGCCCTGTGGGGTCATGTAAGATAGTATAAATAGGAGGGATGCAGTAGTTAGAAGGTTGGATTCATTTGGATTTTAGTGGCTTTTAGTTGCTTATTATTGATGGTTATTAGGTTTAGGTCAAGGTCCTAGTGATTGTTGGTTCGTCAGTGGTAATCCATTGGGAAGGATGCCATTTTCGTTGTAAGATTGTAGAAGGTAAGGGAAGAGAAGGCTCAAGATGATCCCAACGGTGATAGGAGGCTATTGAGCCAAGGGTCTAGCTGCTGTGTGCATGGATCACTAGGAGTAGCTGTAGGGTAGAAGAGAAAACCAGAGAGCATGAGAACCATAAGTCTAAGTCTTAAAGACATATCTTAAGATTAGTCTACATCCCGCAGATTGCAAGGTGCTGTATCCTTTTCTCATGCCAGATGAAGAGCACCTTGGTGGTTTTTCCCAGATGGGTTTCCATGTTATCTCTCGCATTTGAATGAATGATTGATGTGGTGAATGTTTATGTAATTGATTGTTAATTTCTTTCTGTATAATGCTGAGTATTGTTTAATGGAATGATGCAATAACGAAAGCAGTAGATGAATGATAGGGAAGTGTCATTGAAATGAACATGTATCTATTGGCCTATATGCTTCTATTTTAAGTCATGACATAAGTCGCAGTCCGTCTGATGGTATGAGTCAGCTGCGCCGCACAAGTTGCGCTAGCTGCGAGGAGGAGAGTAAGGACAAGTTGCGTGCGATGACATGTATTTTGTGCTTGGTTGCATAAGACTGACTCCTCTGTCCAGCCATCCTGTTGCCTTCGTTGAGCTCCTTGGATGCTAGCTAAAGGACTATAGTCCCTCGAAAATTACGGAAACATGGTTCCAACGATTACCCATCGAAGAGATATCTTGGGTGAGACTGCACCTGCTTCGCAGGTGTTGCCCACGGGGCTTGTTCTATTGGGCCGGTATCTCGGGTATTTGTTGCGTTAACGAGATGCGCAGAACTTGGGTTGCACGAGTTAGGAAAAGTGGCCAAACAATGGTTTCGTTGCTGGGATCTTATTGATCAAATCGAGGGAAAGGTTGTGGCACCTGACGAAGAAGGAGATAGAAGACTGGATGGCTTCTAAAACATTGGCATTCACTCAAGAAGAGAGTGCAAAGAACTAGATAGATGAATATATATACTCTGATATTAATGAGATCTTCTTTACTAAGTTCTCCATTTTACTGCATGAATGGTTGTTAATATTTGTGACTAAGCAGACCAATTTCCAGGGAAGGGAGACTATTGAGTAGAGTGACGAGTGGTTCATGAGGGAACCGGTATCAACGATTGAGTCGTGCGGTCTGTGAGGGAGATATGCTGTATAGAATTTAGGAATAATATGGAAGGTAGTAAGGAGAAATGTTCCAACAAAACTCGTAAGACGAGATAGACACTGGATTCTTAAGAAGTGGAAGGAGGTTTCGGTCAGGAAAGAGAAGGAAGGTAGCAGGAGGCAGGGGGGCTTATAACTTGCCCAGGGAAGGTGAATATGGATGGGAGTCACACCTAAATGAAGGGTCCTGTGATGAATAGGAGGAGTATAGTCCAATTTTTGAGAGAGCATAATCGAAAGAGTCCGCATAGACACCAAGGACAGGACATGACTACAGTAGTCCAGGAAGATCACTTGAAGCGAGACCCAGGGGTCCCTCACCTGAACAGCTTGTGAACACTAGTAGTCATAGTGTCGAGAATAGTGCATAAGGAAGCCCATCAACAATCCAAGTAAATCCAGTAAATCCAAGGGATCCAGTGAACAATCCTAGCTCCACACTAATGGCGGGAATAGACGTTAGATTGCCCACATTTAGTGGGAATGGAACGAAAGACCCAGAGCAGCATTGGTTTCTCTATGAAGCTGTATGGATGGTATGTCTAGTCCATAATGCCGATATAAATAAGGAACATATGATCATGACCTTGAGGGGTTGTGCGCTAGATTGGTTCATGAAGTTTTGTGCCGCACCAACCAGAACACCGCAGAATACTCTTGAGGAGATTCGGCGAGCAATGATATCGAAGTTCAGAAAGATCCAATCTGAGTCCCAATGTATTACCGAGATCAAGGAGATCAAGAAGGCTCCGACACAGATAGTGTGGGACTTTGATCAATGGTTCAAAATGCTGATAGCCAAAGTTAGTTTCCAGATGTCGAACGTGCAACTTAAAGAGTGGTTTATTGCTGCGTTGCTACCCCACATGAGAGGACCACTCATGCAACAAAATATTACGATGAAGATGGAGGCACTGGAGTTAGAAATGAAACTAGAGGCCTCACCTATTGGGGATGTCACTGCAGGAATGATACAAATTTAATCACAATTGGATAATCTAACAATTCAACTCTAAGACATAAAATGGGAAAGGAGGTGTAGGAAGACCTCTGGTGTACGCGATGCAGGACCAATGGACATACCAAAGATGACTGTCTAACATACATGAACTACATCTCATCTGGTACAGAGAATCCATTGAGTACCTAGGGGTTTCCCTGGTGCACCATATGCCAGAAAAGAGGACACCGTGACATAGATTATATGCTTCTACAGAAGACGGCATATACCCCAACTAATTTATATTGTAAATTTTGTAGATCTGCAGGCCATGGTGAAAAATACTGTAGGGCCTACCAACTTCTGAGAGAGAAAACTATAGATTCCTATCTAATGAAGACTGAGGAGAAAATAAAGATTAAACAGGCTGTGCCTCAGTTTCCACCTGCGCAGGTTTCAGATGGAACCATAGTTTCAGAATACAACCCCGTATAAATTGTACCAACAATAGTACCAACAACTGCATTACCTACTACAAATACCTCAACTTCAGCTAAGGTGGGGTGGCAATTACAGGGGCCAAGGAGGAGGAGGATTTGGCCGAGGGAGAGGGCCAGTGGTATACTACAATTGTGGAGTACCAGGCCATTATGCTAGGGACTGCCCTGAACCTACAAAGACATGATCATATTGCATATAAGAGAACATTGTGGAGCAATGTCCGCAACTCATCGCTCAATGGCAAGCCCAAACGGTTGGAGTAGCTAAAACAACACCAAACCCTGCACCAAATCCTGTGCCGAATGCTCCCAACCCGAATTCTCATGTCAGCATACAAATGATAGTCACCAAACCATGAGAACCAAATGTAGCAGTGGTAACAAGGGGAGGTGCTATGACAGGTGCAGACCAAGCTACGCAGACGAAACCTGCGACCCAAGTGTAACCGCAGGTGCGACTTGTCGCGCAGAAGAATGAATCGCTTAATGTCCAAGAACAGAAGCGAATATTCACGGATGTATGCCTGAAGTTCATAGGATCAAAAAAACCATCCACCTCAAGCCAGGTAAGAGATATTCCTGAAAGATTCCGAAAGATATTTGAACAACAGATGGAAAAAAAAAAGTATAGATAAGGTTAGTAAGCTCAAACCATTCTTGTCAAGTTGTTTGGCGCTAATTCAAGACAAGGATGCACTTGTAGAGTTGGGAGCGCTTATCAACATGCTTCCAGAGAAAGAGCCACCAGTAAAGAAAGTCAACAGTGTCAAGACAAGTTCAAAACAGGACGTGAGTTCAGGATGTCAGCATAAATCAATGAGTACGACATGGACTATATCATCCTTGACTTGGGATCTGATGTTAACATTCTAACGCACCAAACATGGGAAATAATGGACAAGCCACCCCTAGAATGGTCCCCAATTCAATTAAGACTTGCTAATCAGGAAAAGATCTTGCCTGTTGGTAGGCTGAGTTAGGTCCAAGTGGGCATTGAAGGATTGTGCACTTTTGCGAACTTCAAGGTCATCAATATAGTAGATGACACTAACCCCTATCTTGCGCTGCTGGGAATTGATTGGGAAATGGAAAATCAAACTATCATAAACTTCAAAAGGAGGACCCTATCATTTGAGGATAATGAGATGAGGGTGGTTGTGCCCCTTGACCCACTAGAAGGACAGAGATACATTGAACCAGTGTTCAGCGAAGGGCAAGGTGATCACCTCGACAACATCTATAATGTCACTTCCCTTAAGGAGGACTACATCAATCCTACTGCGGATGGTAACCTGAGTTGGAGATGCTCTAGTTCATGTACATTGCACTCAGGGGAGGCACTTGAGAACTGGCAGAACTGATTACATGAAGTTTCCGTGAGGACATGAGCCCAGATAAATAAGTATGTCAGGCGAGTGGGAACTCAGTTGTGGTTGCTGCCCACATATGAAGGACTGCCTAATTTGGCAACATTCTTGATCGAGTTTGAAGAATTAGTAACAGAGTTACAACAACTATCTGCGCTGGATTTTGCCCTAAAAGGTAGAGAAGCCCTGGGACTGTGGAGAGCGAATGCTTGAGCTCCATAATCTGATATAGCTTCTGAAATATATAATGAATCACATAATAAAATATTAGCAACCTCCTATGAGGAAACTAACACCAAATCCCTATCAACAATTTTGAAGAGAAAGTGCGGTCCTTGATTTTTCACACCGGAATTGGTGAGAGCAGCTACAAGCATGAATGAAAGATTTTGGATTTTAAAATATGAACCAAATAATATCATATCATAAATTAAATCATATCTAAATAAGTTCACAACAGATCCAAAATTGTGAAATGAAATCAAATCCCCAACAACAGTTTTGTAGGAGACTTGCGGTACTTGTTTCTTCACACCGTTGATGAGAACAGCTACAAGTAGTACTGAAGGTTTATGAACCTGAAATTTTGAACCAAGAAATATCAGATCAGATCCAAATAAGATCATATCAGATCCAATAAGGTTCATATCAGATCCAAAAGTATGGTCAACCGAGACAGTGGATGCACAGTTGTCTTTTTCTTCAAAATTCTGAATTTTGGTGCATGCAATCCTGCAGGAATTTGCTGGAAGATATAGATCATGGGGAGAAAATTGATCACTCTTTTAATCTGATATTTATTCCAAAATATCCAATTTATCACATATTTGCACATCAGCAGCAACATTAGAAGGAGAAAACTCAAATTTCTCTTCACTTTTGGAAGCAATTACTGGTACATTTTGCACAGACTTCAAAGGGAAATCACCGGTGAATGTTTGCATGGAAGTGAAACAATATTTTTCTTCAATATATAAGATTTGAATTTCTTCTTCTGTTTCAGCAATATGAGAAGATGAGATATCATATATCTCATGAACTTCCGAAGCATTAGGAGAAGGAGTCACTGCATGGAGACTTTCTTCAATTCGAATTGACTGTGTAGAAGATTCTGCTTCATCTTCATCTTGAACAACTTCATTAGAGAGAGTAGAGGTCGAGAATTTTGAGTAAAGAACTCATGTGGTGCTGGATGTGATCTACAAAGTGCTATTATGATCCTCATTGTGCTTGCCAAAGGTTTTGTCCAATTTTGTCCAGATATCCTTTGGGTATTCAGTAGAACCAATAAGGTAGCGCAAGCTAGGAGAAAGGGATAGACATATTGCTACAAAAGCTCTATCACCATCATTTAGCCAGTCATTTTCATTCTCATAAGACTCTTTTCCAAGTCCAATAGACATCTCATAGAGACCTCATCTCTTCAGAGATGCAATCATCTTCAACTTCCATTCTGAATAGCTTGTGAATGGGGTGAGAAGAGGGATTGATGAGTCCATTCGAAGTTGTACTTGTTAAAACTTGCAAATCACAAAAAAGGGCACTGTAAGGTCAGACAACCTACACATTTTAGGCTTTCATCACACCCAGCATAGTTGATCAAGCAAGCTTGACTAACAATTTCCTTACTTGGGGTATTAAGTGGTAAGCCTTGGCTTCTGGTGTAGTGCTGGAATTTTTGAGCTTTGCTCAATTTTCATGTAAGATCTATCAAAAAACTTGTTTTTGAGAGATCTAAGCTTCATCCCACCGTGAGCTCTGATACCATATTAATATTGCACATTGATCTAGGGACTAAACATCAGTCTCATCAAAGATTAATCAACAAATAACTCATGAAATGGTGTAATCGGTCTACAGAATGAGTAGCCGTTCTGTGTAATTAGATGAAAGAATGATAATACAATAAAATGTCATGCTACAAGAATGAATGAATGAGCAATTTGAATCCTCAAGGAGGTCATTCGAATTGAATGAGTGAGTCTAGCTTAACTGAATGTAAGCCGTAGTCAACACTCAAGTTAAACACCGATCAAAACCCTAATTGAATCAACTGAGCCCTAACTGAAGTCAGAGTGCAATAAATGATTGAGTCTCAACTGAAAGAGATCAGACACATGTCATAGCAAGCCAACCATAAAGTGCTAGCACTTCAATGACTCCAATGAACCCCGATGAGGTTAACTGAAGTTGAACTGAACATCAGAAGTTGGTGGAGGCGCCCCTGTTGACTCCAGTTCATTAATTAATCATTAAATAATCAATTAAATGAAACGAGGCACCTTCACTACCCTGTTTAACTGATTGTCACCATCAGTTAGCAACTAGGTGCATTAATATCACTCAGATCACCCTCGGAGTGCTCCAGTTAGCCTCCCCAAATGTAGGAGAAGGCTATGTCAGCCTCCTTGACTGAAGGTAGGCATGGGTGTGACTGGATGATGTCAATTAATCCTCCACTGATGTCAATTTACGTCAATAATACTTAGCATAGTGGTTTAACTAGGCCAATTTGACCAAAATGAGTGTGTATTGTGGTAAATGTATCCAATAGTGGGGTACGCACAAGAGCTCAATAACCAAATGGTTGCAGTGTAGACGGTTGCTAGAAGTATGGTTCGAAGATGAGGTTGTAACTATGGCACAAAGGTATATTGGATTATTGGACCCAATCGAACACTTGGACCAGTGTTCCACAAAATTCTCAAACTATCCATGCCAGGAATGGGTCCACCACTTCATCCATACTCTTGAGATGGCACCCAGAGGCCGGTATGCATTGATGGAAATATGCCAAGAAACAAAAGAATGGGAAAAGGTTGCAAATAATTTCACATACACATTCCAATTTGCAGACGAGCAACCAACATTTGATAATGCACTGAAGACTATTAAGGAGAAGATATTTGCTCAGATCCTGCTAGAGGTTGCATATTCTTATCCTTGCATTGTGCATTCCAACCCGTGTTGTGAGATAGTTCAGCATTGGATGACCTACTATAACATCTCCAGAGACCCAGAGGATGACTCGACTAACATCAACATTCCAGAGTTGGAAGGATCATGCGAAGTAGAATGGAGTGACATTTACATTGAGCAGTTCATCAAGCCGCTAAAGATCAATAAAGTTAACATTGGATTGGAGGACAATTCAAAATTTGCTAACATTGGAGATTATTGGGATGAAGAGATAGTCACCAAAATCACTGATGTATTACATCAGTTCCAAGACCTATTCCCAACGAACTTCAAGGAAATGAAGGGAATAGTAGGACATTTGGGTGAAATGAAAATTCCACTCAAACTTGATGCAAGACCGATAAAACATCGCCCCTATAGACTAAATCCATGCTATAAAGAAAAAGTGAAAGTAGAACTCGAGTGCATGCTGGAAGCAGGAATCATTGAACCTATTGAAGAGTCAGAGTGGATAATCCCTATATTGATCCAAGACAAAAAGGTGATAGGCGAGGTCAAAATCTGTGTCGACCTTAGGAAGCTAAACGATGCCTGCTTACACGATCCATTCCCAATGCCTTTTACAGATGAAGTCTTGGAAAGCATTGGCAAACAAGAAATGTACTCATTCACAGACGGATTCTTGGGCTACCATCAAGTCAGGCTTGCACAAGAGGACCACCACAAAACAACCTTTGTAATAGAATGGGGATGCTACCAATACACGATAATTCCCTTTGGCCTTAAAAATGCCCTTGCTATCTTTTCACGAATAGTAGTTTTTGCTTTTAAAGATTTCATTCATAAGTTTCTTGAAGTATATTTTGATGAATGGACGATATTTGGTCTAGTAAGAGACCATATTGAGAATCTACGTATGATGCTGGAAAGGTGTCACCAATATCAAATTGTGCTAAATTTGAGAAAATGTATATTTTGTGCACCATTTGGTGTACTGCTAGGCCATGTGGTATGCCGCGACGAGATCTTAGTCGATCCCGCGAAGGTGGAAATTATTTTGGACTTGCCTCCACCTACATCAGTCACACAACTCAGATATACACTGGGAAATACTGGATATTATCAAAAATTTATCAAACGATACACTGAGATAACCACCCCAACGGAGAAACTATTGAAGAAGGATGCCGAATTCGAGTGGAATGAAGACTGTCAGGAGAGTTTGGATAAGCTGAAGAAAAAAATGGCTATCGCACCAATATTAATATTCCCCGATTGGAAAAAGGAGTTACATGTACATGCTGATGCATCATCAATTGCATTGGGGATAGTATTAACCCAACCAGGAGAGGGCACAATTGACCACCCAATTGCATTTGCAAGCAGGAAACTATTAACGATAGAAAAAAACTACACCACAACTAAAGAGAAGGGCTTGCCATGGTCTACGCACTGCAAAAGTTCAGACACTATCTATTGAGTGGATACTTCAAAATGTTCACTGATCATTCTGCATTGAAATACCTGGTCAATAAGCCAATGTTGGGGGGAAAAATCTGTCGGTGGCTCCTTCTATTCCAAGAATTTGACTTTGAAGCCATTGTGAAACCAGGATGACTAAACGTTGGGCCTGATCACTTGTTGTGCATTGAAAGTGGGGAGGAACCCACTAGTCTAGAGGATAATCTACTGGATGGGAAACTATTTTCTATTGATGTTGTCAACAAGGAATTTGACGCTATTATACACCTATTGAATATAGGCTATGCACCTAGAGGTTATTCAACACGGAAGAAGAAACAACTAGTTGTCAAGGCCTTAGACTACACACTAATCATGGGACAATTGTATAAGAAAGGACTAGATGAAATACTATTCAGATGTGTCTTTGATCATGAATGCCAATGAGTAATGGCCAAGGTGCATGCGGGTGTTTCAGGACGAAACTACGCCAGAAAAGCAACAGTGTGCAAGATTTTGCAAGGTGGACTCTGCTGTCCAACTATAGATATGGATACAAGAAAATATTGTCGCGACTGTGATAAATATCAAAGAACAGGGAAACCATCACGGCGTGATGAAATTCCACTAGCACCACAAATTACACTGTAGGCCTTTGATAAGTGGGTAGTGGATTTTGTCGACCCTATCAGTCTGCCAGGGAAACAGACTGGTGCACGCTATATTATAACTACTACCGATTACTTGACAAGATGGGCAGAAGTGAAACCTGTGAAATATTGCACTGCCGCAACAACGATGAATTTTATTTTTGAAAATGTCGTCATAAGGTTTGGTTTCCCAAAGATCCTTATCAGTGACCATGGTACACATTTTGTAAATAAGCTAATTGTTGAAATGACTGCAGAATTCCAAATCTAGCAGAAGAAGACAACACCATACCATCCTCAAGAAAATGGAACTATTGAGGCCTTCAACAAGATACTAGAGAATGCTTTGACTAAGGTTTGTAATGTGTGCAAAGATGACTGGGACCAGAAAGTATCAGCAATATTATGGGTCTACAAAACAACATGCAAATGACTGACGGGATACACTCCTTTCCGTTTAGTCTATGTGAAAGAAGCAGTCGTACCTATGGAGTACATTGTACTGAGCCTGTGAATCGCTGCACTTACAGAGATGACAGACACTAAATCCATAGAGGAAAGATTGGCACAACTAATTCAATTGGAGGAAGAACGCTTTATTGTGGGCTTCCATCAAAATGTAGAAAAACAACGGCAAAACGCATGGCATGACAGCCATATCAGGACAAAGGAGTTCAAGGTCAGCGGACTCATTCTTATGTATCAAAGCAAGTTTCTTAAGCACCCAGGAAAGCTCAAAACACACTGGATAGGTCCATACGTGGTTTCTTCCATTACTGAAGTAAGTGTGGTAAAACTACATAAGCTAGACGGATCACCGGTTACGGGTATGATCAATGGCAGCTAATTAAAACCATACTGCGATGACTATGCCACAACCTTGTAAGGGAAGGGTGCCCAAAAAAGGAAAAACACGATGACTGCGCCACAACTGGGCACTGGAAAGGGAAGTTGCATTGACAAAAGGATACCTGGTAAGAACCACCAATGAACCAGCTAAGAGACAACTGGTGGGGAGATCCATACAACTAGCAAATATCGACGGACTCTTCAATGCACAAATACTCCAAAAAGAGTCGACGCTAGTGATAGAGTAGAAGCATTAATTTAGAAAGTCTGATGAGAATGGAGGCAGGATTTTTGGTCCCATCCACCGTATTACCCTTAAATACCCATAAAAATAAATGATGGCACCTAAGTGTGAGAGTAAATCCAACAAAGGATGAGCCCATGTGCTTCGTCAGTTGATCCATCATTGTGGCCAGCCACAGCTGGTAAGAGTGTTCACCTATAACAGGTAATTACCTCTGTTGTTGATGCAAATTTTTTTTCCCAGCAGGAAACTAGAAATCCAAGCCCACTGAGTATGCCTGAACCATCCTGTAGACCGAAGCCTATGCTCATTGAGTTTTCCAGTGATAGTGAGCATTCTGCTATTTCATTATCCTCACCCTGGATGATTTTGGAAGTACCATACATCTCTGAACCAAATCGGTCGCCCAAGAATATGAAGAGGACTCAACCTAAGCCGAAGGTACTTCTGAAACCGAAGATAGTGCAGAAACCACCGTGGAGATCACCACACCCACCACCACTAGGGGACCAGCTTGCAAAGATGCCTATAACCCGGCCACCAGCATAGTCGACAGAAGCCCAAAGTTTTATAGCCAGTGCCCCATCAAGTGCATACCGCCCCACTTCATTTGGCCCCGTAGCAAAGATACCAAAGGACCGCAAAAATGACCCGGTTCTGCCACCACCATCACCTATAGAAGTGGAGTGCATGGATGAAGAAAAGAATTTGCTCCCTCCGTATGTATCACCAAGGAAGCCAGGTACCGTAGCAGTAAAGGTGAACATACCAGAGCTATTAGAATAACCCATTATTCCAGAGGGTGTCACACAGCCACAGGATTCCATCGCTCTCAAAGTACAGGAATTAAAGTTCAAGGACTACGACACCAGGAAACAAGACATGTCGAGGGATCAATTCATGGTCGTAAAGGCTGGTATACCACTGAGCGAAGATGTTGTCTCTACAATGGAGTATGTGCTTGGACTAGAGTATTCAGGTATCTTAAACCTGCTCCTTATGCCCCATTTTGGCCGCTCTGGCCCGTTCGGAATGTATGTCAAGCAGTTGTTGGTATGCTTCTATGGAGGATACCTCTAGCTGAACAAACCGTATGAGATAATGGGGGACTTGATCTCGACCATTATCGGTATTCCATGGCAAGGACTTGACCTGGCCCCATACTTGCACAACGAGTGGGAAAATTCAGACAAAAGTGATATGAAGACTAAGTACTAACTTCTTTGGGGCGGAAAGGGCTTCCTCCTTAGCTCCATCAATGACAGTGCAGTAAAAGCTGCAACAAAAATCTTGTGCAGTAGGGTCCTGCGCAAGATGAGGCCTACTGAGTGCACCACTGCAACAGTAAAGCTAGCAGAAAAGTGTGCACAAGGAGTGCACATTAACTGGTCCCAGTTCCTCCGGAATGAACTGATCGATGATGCACATGAAGCATAGGAAAAACCCATGGCGAAGTTTCACTTCTTGTGGCTTTTAATTCTAATCTCATTTGCAGTATGGGCTCTGCCATCAGATTATCAATCTATGGATATCCCAGTAGAGCTCCTTGGCATGCCATACCAAAATCTCTGGGAACACAAGGACAATAAGCGCAAGGCTGATGCCAGACTTACATTCTTTCTACAAGGAGAAAGGATAAGGAATATTGTGCGCAAGCAATATCGATTGAGACCTGCGACAGTGGCCAAGTATCCATTCATTCACTTACATGTAGGGATGCATAACATCATCATGCAACTGCACCATGAACCTAAGAAGTAGGTGCTTGCAACTTTCTTTATCCTCAGGGACACCAATATTGAATGGAAGATCAAATAATGGCCTAAGGAATGGGTTAGCGAGCAACAGGTGCCTGCATCACAACAAACATCTCAAGGGGGTCCACAAGGGAACCCACCATAGGCACACGCCAATACCGACATTTAGGAGAATCAGGATGAATCCCAAGAAGATGAAGAAGAAGACCGAGACCCACCTAATAGCAGCGCCAATGACCCCTCTACTGAAGAGGAGGTGAGCGCCGAAAGAACTAGAAAAAGGAAAGGAAAGCATCCCATGGAGGAAGACGAAGACGCCTTGGGAATCCAACATAGGAAGAAGAAGAAGTATAACCGATCCCAAGTAATGGGCATAATAGATGAGGATTTGACCCTTCTCACTGAGGTGGTCGCTGAAGTAGCTGAGAAACCTTTGGGTAACCTCACAAGAAGGCAAACCCATTGGATGACATCCATTGTTATGAAAGTTAACCGGCTAGCTGAGACTGTCGTAGAAGTGCACGACACCATGTAGGTTGAAACCCATGGTGTTGACTCAACAAAAAATCTGGAAACACCAGTTCTGCTCCCGCCATTAAGAATAGAAATTCTTGCACATGCATTCTCTATAGATGATGCAGCAAAAGAGGTAGATATCCATAGCTTGGACACGTTAATTCTAGAATTCTCCAAGCTCACCTTGCCACAGATATATTCAATTCAACATGCAGCCGCCATAGAGATCAAACTCCGGGACAATGCGATTGCATATCAGGAAGCAAAGGAAACTAGGAAAGAAAAGGAGCGCAAGAAAGTTATTAAGCACCAACAGGAATACCCGGAAGCCTAAGCCCAGAAACATGCCTCACTAGAACAAGCTATCAAGGAGGCAATCACCGAACTGTTGGAAGAGGAGGATGAAACTAAAACAAATCCTATGCGCTGAATAAAACGGTTATCCAAACTATCTGCATACTTAAAGAAACAAGTTCAGGAAAGGAGAACCAACTAGTAGCAGAGCACACTCTCTGAAGTGCTAAAACAAAGGCAATAATTGGCAAATCAAGTTTTTTCCCGGCTTAGGGAAGCCGAGAACATCTATACAGAAGCAATGGAAGCAATTTCTGTGACATGGGAACAAATCATTGACGATGAAACTACAAAACAACTTGTTGAGAAAGCACATCAAGAAGACCTACATATATTGACAGTAAAGGCAGATATTAAGAAGCTTCCAACTAAGGAAAAAATTGCCAAAGGTGCTGAGCTTAAGCAGCTCCTGGACAAGGCAAGAGCTCTGCTTGACTAGGAAAGCACGTGCAACAAGGAGATGGTCGAGAAATAGGCCGAAGTTGAAAGGGTGACAAGGTTAATTTAACCTATCCAACAATGAATGCATGAGGTCACTCAGGCACTAGCTAATACCTCATTAGAACACCCTAGCAGCGACATAATGCAGGAGCTCGAGCAACAGGTAGATGAAGCTTGTTGAGAGATAGAATGACTTACTCTGATTGTTTCCCAATTCCAACAAAAGGTTTGAAGTGCAGAATAGACTGCATTGGAAAGTGCAACCGAGACTGTGAATGCAGAAGAAAGAAAGGAAGAGAAAAGAGACGACGAGGAAAATGAAGACAAAGGCGGGTAGGAAGGATGAAGCAGAGCAAGAAGAATGCCATCAAGAAGGCCTGGACCATACACAAGAAAAATCTATGGACATAGATTTTTCAGAAGAGGCTGAAGAAGAAATTGTATAAATCCAAGCCCCCCCCAAAAGAAGAAGAAGAAAGAAAAGCAATCAAAGGAATAAAGTGCGCAAGAAAGAAAGCAAAAAAAAAGAAAAAGAAAAAAAAGAATTTTTTTATTATACAAAAAATGCCGCGCAGATCATGCCCCCTCTTATGTCCCTTCTTTCATGGCTCAGGATGAGCCACATGTGAGTGTTGGGGGCCTATTGGCTCAGGAAAGGAGCATAAGGAAAAATATCTCATGCGAGAAAAGAAGATGCACTGCGTGCACGACAGAAACAAAGGAATATCGTGAAGGAAGCAAAGGACCCGCACAGGCAGAATAGAGAGGTGCGCGAAAAAATAAAGGCAAGTGTAGAAGCATGCAAATGATAACAGCCAGAAATTGACAGGTGCAGAATCCAGATCATGGACGTTTATGGTGGCGTAAGCCTGCAACTACGCACACATGAGGGGATATTTGTAAGTCAGGCTGATAGTGCCTTGTGTCAAGTCATGATCACTACAGCTGTAGTAGGAGGGGCAGTTGATGGTGACAACTAACCAACTTTCAGTATGCAATCGGCCCTGCACGGTCATGCAAGATATTATAAATAGGAGGGATGCAATAGTTAGAAGGTTGGCTTTGTTCGGATTTTAGTGGCTTTTAGTTGCCTATTATTGATGGTGATTAGGTTTAGGTCAAGGTCCTAGTGATTGTTGGTCTGTCAGTGGTAATCCATTGGGAAGGATGCCATTTTTCGTTGTAATATTGTAGAAGGTAAGGGAAGAGAAGGCTCAGGAAGAGCCCAACGATGATTGGAGGCTATTGAGCCATGGGTTTGGCTTCTGCGTGTGCGGACCACTAGGATTAGCTGTAGGGTAGAAGAGCAAACCAGAGAGCATGAGAACCATAATTATGAGTATTAAAGACATATCTTAAGATCAGTCTACATCTTACAGACTACAAGGTCCTGTATCCTTTTCTCATTCCAGATGAAGATCACCTTGGTGGTTTTTCCTAGATGGGTTTCCACATTATATCTCGCATTTGAATGAATGATTGATGTGGTGAATGTTTAAGTAATTGATTGTTAATTGCTTTATGTATAATCCTAAGTATTGCTTAATGGACTGATGTAATAATGGAAGTAGTAGATGAATGATAGGGAAGCATCATTGAGATGAACATGTATATATCGGCCTGTATTCTTTTGTTTTAATTCACGACATAAGTCGTAGTCGGTTTGATGGTATGAGTCCGTTGCACCACACAAGTTGCACCAACTGTGAGGGGGAGATTAAGAACAAGTTGTGTGCGATGACATGTATTTTGTGCTCAGTCGTGCAAGACGAGCTCCTCTGTCCAGCCATCCTGTTACCTTCATTGAGCTCCTTGGTTGCGAGCCAAGGGACTATAGTCCCTCGACAATCGTGGAAACATGGTTTCAGCAGTTACCCATCGAAGAGATATCTCAGGTGAGGCTACACCTACTTCGCAGGTGTTGCCGACGGGGCTTGCTCTGTCGGGCCGGTATCTCAGGTATTTGTTGGGTTAACGGGCTGTGCAGAACCTGGGTCGCGCGAGTTAGGAAAATTGGCCAACAAGATTATTTGTGTAAATTTTTTTTTGATGGATTTTATTAATCCTTTTGTTGTTAGTTGTGATGTCACAGGATATATCAATATTAAAATATTCACATATCTTTACTTTTGCAAACACACAATTGTAGCACATGAATGCCACTACTCAAATTGCAGCTAAGGTTTGAAGCAAAGTTTTGGAAGGAAAGAAGGTTATTCAAAATCCATGTTTGAAATTGCTTGAGGACAAGAAATTTTGTGTGGGTAGGACTATTATGTCCCCAATTAAATAATTTCCAAATAAGACCACTTTCAAATAACGTTTCACCAACCTACTAGCTCCCTAGGTTGAGATGAAGACATAATTTTTGTAATAAGGGCTATGGGTCCCAAAAGGAATTTAGTTTTCCATATTCACATTTAAATGGGTAACATACATGATAAACGATAAGAAAATAAGGTGTAATGGGTTCATGAATACACTTGGAAGCTTGTGGATCCTTTGGGTGACTAGATTCCCCACACACTTGGCATGATATTCATCCAAATTCCAACACATGGGTAATGTAAAGTTATTGGAGGTGTTACCACCTAATTTGTACTTAGTGGTTTTTATCAAGTGAGTCTGGTGAACTGGACAAAGATGATTTGTTTGGACTTCAGAAGACCTTCAGAAGTGCTTCTGGGAGGTTCTTGTTGTACTATATGACATGTTCATACCCCATTGGGGAGTTGTAATAAGATGNATTTAGGCCTATTGAGGTTATTAGAGTCTATGTGTCAATGTATAAACATGCTAGGTATTATGGTTGAGTCATATGAACATGTCTAAGTCCCCCTAGGTTTTATTTTTTTTAAATTTTTGAAGTTTTTTAAGATTTTAATTTTTCCACAAAACTTAGGCTATTTTTTAATAGTCTAATTGGAAAAATTGGTTTTGTAATAAAAGTGGGGTCGGGAATCAGTTTCAGTCATGGGGGTGATCATTTTCAAGCTTAGAGCACCATGTAAACCCATAGACCCACTTTTTATAAGTTTTGAGTGATTTTTCCATCACTCAGGTCAAAAATCCCTAAAAATCAAATATTGATTATTTAATTGATGAATTAATTAAATAATGGAGAAAACCACAAATCCTAAATCATTGGGATTTACTCCAATTTGACTGAAATCGGTCTCATCGGCTTGGGATTGATTGGATCTAACAATTCCTTGACTGAAGGAGGTGATAAAGGCTGATTTGGGAGTGCACCACAGCATGCAATCTTGGGAATTGTGCCCTCTCTCTCTCCTCCACACGTGTGGGCCCATTTGATTGAGTTTTGGTGGATACTTCAGTCAGCAGGTTGAGGTGTTAGATAGATCAGCTCTCTGATTTATAGTTGCACTCAGTGAGACACAAATCAGGCCCATATTCACTCCACATGCAGCTGCAGTCTCTCTCTCCTTGGGATTCACGCCGCCTAGGCTAGATATCCTGTTTTTGCTATAAATAAAGGACATATTACCTCTTCCAAGCTAGTTAGAATTGAGATTGAGGTGCTGTTGCTATTGTACTATTGTTATTGTTAATTTGAAATAAAGAGAAGCTTTGGAGGCAAGATGGTGTCATGTTATTGTGTGTGTGGATGAGCATTGCCATGTTTTACTGAGGTAAACTGTATCTATGTTCATAATTTGCTGATTGTTTGTGGATTCATTGCAAAAGATTGATAATAAGTTTATTATGATCTTGATAGGAAAGGAGTTTGTTAATAAATTTATTTCCCATCTCTTTCCTTTTGATGCATGTTTAGAGATCTAGATTCAACATGTTTTATAGGTTTATATGCATGCTATTTTGAAATCTCTGTTTATGTATTAACCGGATCTCATAAGCATTTTGGAAAATATTTGAATTCAGTTGCAGGTTCCTAGCTTGTAGAGGGTGATGATATAGGTTTCTTCTTCACATTCTCCAAAAATTTCTCAAAGGCATATCCCTCGACATTCCACCGGAAAGCTCCACGGTTGATCTTCAAGGCTTCCAACACTCTTTCTCTCTCTTCCTCATTATAAAAATCCAAATCTTACATGGTTACTTTGATTACAAGATTTATTATAATTTAGATCTGTCATATTAAAGTAAAAATTACATAGATCTATTATTTTAAAGCTCATAATCTAGATCTCATTTCTAAAAGGTTTCATTAAGCATTCTAGATCTAGGTCAGGGAAATCGTCCGTTTTGCATGGCAATTTAAAGAAAATCCAATGATTGCATGCATTATATTTCTGTTTTTGTTTTAAAAAGATTAAATCCAGAAATCAGTGCATATATCATTGGCTTACCAAACAGCAAGCCAAGATCCCAAGGAAAGCTTGCTTTCCTTGGTTCCTTTTTCACCGTTTTAGCTAGTTTTAACTTAGTTTTGTTTGGTTTAAAGTAGGCTGATCCAAATGTACTTTAAAAGTGATTTTGGGCATATTTCATTATAACATGATCGCTGTATTTTATCAGGTATAACAGAAAGGAAAGAAGCTGCTGTTCGAAAGTGGCTTTAGGATCGTTCAAATCCCCGAGGGGCCTCCCCTTTGACTATAAATTTTAAATTGTGGGAAAGTTGTAAGATCTTGGTTTCATCCTATATAAGAACCAAGAGGATTCAGATCATTTTACTAATATTGTAACAACAGATAATAAATTTTTTCTCCAAATAGGCTCTTTCAAGCCCATTTCCCATCCCCTCTGGGGGGATTCACGCCGTTTTTGTTATTTTTCACATTGTCTTAATTTTGTTCGCTTTAGATTAATTTCATTCATGCAGAACAACATGATTTTATTAATTTATCATATTTTCCACATTTCAGTATCAAAGTAAGTTGAATATTCACCCCACGTCTTCCCGATTGACCTGCAAAGGGAAAGAGATGCGTGGTAGGAATAATTAGAAAAATTGTGATTTGTTTCTGCTTGCTGCTTATCATTAATTTCTATAAGTAATTGTTCTAAAATCAACACCCTCCTTGATTCCCCGATTGAGGTCCACTTGGACCGAAAGAGGTTCCTGGAGGGTTTTTCTTTCTAAGAAAACACATCATTTAAAACTCACTAAAATTGACAAGACTCCAGTGTGTATGCTATGTACTTGGCTGTGGTTCGTTTGATCAGTTAAGATGCATTAAAATCAACGTGAGTGACTAGTTTAATTAGTCTTCACCTTTCCCAATCAACCACCATCAGGCAAAAATCCAACGCCTCGATCAAACTGTAAGCGGTGGCAAAATACCCAAAGGAAGCGAGAAATCCTGAAAAATGACCTCGAGGCTCCGATATCTGTTACACCTTCGGGTGCATTATGAACAACAGTCTCAGAGACTCCATTCAGCCCACATATTCCTTGGAGGTAGCCATGAAGGTTTAGTTTTGGACATACTCCAAGTACTCTCAGGTATATCTGGAGTCCCCCTCTCGCCTAATTTTAATCAACTCATATTTCACATTAACTTAAAACGTACCAAGAGGCAATCGAAACATTCACTCCAAGCAAATTCAAGTACATTGATCATTTTATGACTCCATTTTAAGGAACTGGCTATTTTCTTTCTATATATATATATTGTGTCTCAGCATTGTGCTTTCGTGTGCTCATTTTTTATCTTGTCATCTATGGTTGTTTATGGTTAAATTTCAAACTCCCAAGTAACTCATTCAGTTTAACATCACCATACTAAATAATTTTTCCTTAGTAACTTAATAGGGTCTAACCCCCTTGGATTCGTTAGGAGTTGAGACTAAACGAAGGAGTCAAGAACAAGGTGATAGCCTTGACTCAAGACTTTCCCCCAAGGACACACCAAGTGGCTTGAATATTTCTGCCACGTTCCCCCCAGGTGTGTGAAAGGTGGCAACAGGAGGGTAATGTGGTTTCCAATAGAATATAATGAGCCAAGTAATTCTAATTAGTAAAGTAAAGTAACTCCGATTTAAGAGGAAGATACTAGAAGATAATGTGTGCCACTTGGAAGGAGATTCCATGCACTCTATGACAACAAATGATGAAATATTCTATGACAAATATGAAAAATTCAGACCTGATTGTAGACATATGAAAAACATGACATGGCAGGGACAAAAATATCCACCAAGAGTTCAAATTTGGGAGTTAGAGGCATCCATTCGAATTGGGGAAAGAATTGGAGCATGAATAGGAAGATAAGTGTCATAGGAGTTGTTGGATTTATTCTCTCCCCCCATATTTATATCACTGGAACTAGGTTAAGTCCCTTGTGCTCAGCAAAACAAAGCTCAAGATATTGGCCTGACATAGTAGATTTAAGTCAACAGCACTTGCGACATAGATGTTGTCTCACCCAAGATATCTCTCGTTTATGGGTAACTTCCAGAACTAGGTTTTCGTAGTTCTGTGGGAGGGTGTTTTAGTACCTTGGCCTTGCACCAAGGATTCCAACAAATGCCGGGGAGTGGTGGATTATTTGTATGCATAGTGCTTCAGTAGCTAAACTGTGACCCAACCTTTCTTTATGAAACTTAAGTAAATAAATAGTAGGCATGCAACATAAACATATCCATTAATATAATGTGGCCATAAATTTTTTATCCAGTTGCAAGCATAGTAATCAACCAATCATTCAACACAATAATCACACATACACCTAAGCTACTTCAAAATTTATAGATAAACACATAATATAATGTGGAAACCCATCCGGGCGAAAACCACAAGGTGCTCTTCATCTGGCATGAGGAAATAGATGCACCTTTCAGTTATGCACAAAGCTATAGACTATGCTTAAGATATTCTCTTCTATCTTTACAGACTTTTACTCCCTCTCATGCTATTTGATATTCTCTTTTTCTTTTTCTACTCTACTTCTCTCAGTGATCCGCACATAGCCTGAATCGACTCAACCTTCCCTACTCGTTTGCGCACTCAGCTGTAGAACCTCTACTCTGATGCACTCATTGATACATAGTCATTAAACAAAACACCTACCTCAAGTCTAGGTTAGGCATATTAATAAGATTCTAATAAAATAAAATACAATCAGGAAGGAAAATGCTTCTTGAGACTACTTAGGTGCTATTAACAGCTAACCCATATACACCTTGGGTTCCTTCTTTTATAACCCAATTACATACTTGGTAAAACTCCCATACATGCTCATTATAGACTCAATACTGACTCAATACAGACTCTAAAAGACTCATTATAGACTCTTATTCTATCACTATCTCAGTTGACTTACTATATCTAGCCAATAGGTCGTCTTTCCTATTCTAGCAACACATAATGGGAGGCACTATCGGCATGATTGTAAATGATGCCTTTACGTGTGTGGTTTCCTCTGACATTAGCTGATCTTGTACCCACGATCGTTAAGGACTTTCACTTTCTCAACATCCTGCCTTACTGTCATTTTATGGCCATTATGTTATTTTCATGCCTTCTTCTACTGATATTCTTTTATGCCATCTTGTGTCGCCTTCTATTCTTTGGATGTGGCTTACTCAACTATCGCAACTTCCTATTCCCGCGCCTTCTCTTTGTCTTCTTCTTCTCTTTTAATTATTTTTTCACAATATCCTTTCCCTTTTCCTTAATTATGCTTCCTTAGTCATAGCTCCTTCCTCTTATCCTTTATCTTCTTCTCCATACTTAGGCATAATTCTACATGAATTCTGCCTTGTTATCCCTAGGACCAACAGGAGTTATTAAACCACTAAGATGAGTTGGAACAAGCCCATGGAGGGAAATTAGACCTTAGGATACCTCATGAAGTTAATAAAATTATTTCATGAGTAAGGAGAATATATTTTTATCATTTTTTAATTGGCCTTTGGAATTTTGGAGAAAATTTGCTTGTCCATTACATGGTGAGTGTTCACTCTCCTTGCTTGTGAACCAATTTCAAGGGAATTGGATTCATTTCCAAGTTGGTTGATGGAGAGGCCATTCAGAGCTATCATTGGAGATTAATTAAGTATTTTTAGTTTCTGTTTTAAGGTCCATACAGTTTGAATTCTCATCTATTTCCCTCTTCTCTCATTCCTTCTTCTCCATTCCCCCACACTCTCATGTTGAGGGCGCACTTGTTGGAGTGGTGCTTGCAATTTTATGAATATATTTGATGCTAAATATTTGATATATGATGTATGGATATTTAATCTCATATCCATATTCTTTGTAAGTTTAAATATCAGAAATTATGTACGAAAGGCTTGCATTCCCATGCTCTTGAATAACTAGTTTTCATGGATTTGGCTTCAACCTTGAAGTAGTTTTATATCACATTTGTATGAGGGATATTATCTGAGTTTGATGATGTTTTGATATAAATATATTATTTATTTCTCTTCAATTTCGTTTCCCAATTATATGTGTCTCTAAATTCAATAAATCCATATGTGAAACTCTTGTAATTCCATGATGTTAAATCACTACTTTTCATGTATTTGACTACCATAATGAATGAGTTGTATACCATACTTGTATGAATGGATTTATCTGATGTTTAATATTTTTGGGGAATGTATTTTTATTCTATTTATGGTATCTATATGTCACATCCTGATCTGAACCTTTAACTCTACCTTTCATATGTCAAAATCGAGCTAGTTATGTAATTTCTCCATAAGCAATTTCCATGAAAGTGGTACTGCAAATATTGAAATTTATAATCAGTTTACATAGTTAAAACCCATGATTAATTATAGCCCATTGATGTATGATATTCATATAGATACTCTTTTCCCAAATTTGGGAGGTTCGTACTGCATTTGGAGATCCAAAAGTGTCATCTACCCTTGGGGGTTTTAACATCGATTTCCTAGTGTTTTTGTCCTTCTTTCCCTATAGAAAAAAAAGTTTTAGAATAAATTAGTAAGTGTATGAGAATTAATATTATGAATTATTATGTCCTAATACCCCTAAATCTATTCCATACATACTTTGAAGTCATTTGGATGCATTTGGGTAAACTTGGGTTTCACTAGTCTAAACTTAGAAATTTGCCAAAGCTGTGAAAAATTGAGTAACATGTAAAAATGAATTTATGATTCAAAAATTCAGTGTCTGAGGTATGTTATTATGTTTTAAATCCCATAGGATCCATCCATAATAATTTTGGAAAGGTTTTGTGGTGTTTGGAACCAAACCAAGAAGGACTAGTTAACCACATTTTCCTAGTAAATTTGGCATTGTTTCTCCTTAACCCCAAACAAGGTTGCAGGGGTATAAAGTCAGAAAAAAAGTGTCCATAAACCACCTTGGTATGTTTTATGACTCACCATACCATTTCCTTTCTACAAAATTATTTTGGGACCATTTTGGGACCTAATGTAGTGTGCATGAAACTTGTCATCAAATAACGTGTCTAAACTTCGAGTTGCGATGGATTTACTATGTCCTTATATCGTAGAAGCATTCGAATAGGGAGGAGAATCATTCAAGGAGGGCATGGTATATAAGCAGGGTATCTGCGAGCCCTTGGACGCCTATAAATATGTCTCCACCCAATGCCATAGAAAGACAACAACATACTCGTGTAATCTATATGCACGTGTAAGAAAAACTTTGCATAAATATGTATTTCAAATTCAAAAGAGACCTATACATGTTGGGGAAACATTCCCCATTATCCAATAAACCTATCATAAACATAAGGTGTAACATCCTCAAACTTAAACTCCCATAGTCGGAGCGACTATCCAGTTGTGTGACTAGGAGATATGTCAAACAAAGTGCCCCTGAAATCCTTTCCCCTTGTTACGGTTTTCTCCGCCTTTCATTTTTCATGACCCAATATTTGGTCCCTCGTTCTATGGAAAACAATATTCTAGATGCCACTTAGAGGCCCCACCCTCTAGTGGATGTCCAACAACCTATCGATTGCATTGATCATCATGGACATCGAACGTACTGATGGGAAGTCAGGGCGCATGGACCGTAATTGGATGTGCATCCAATCACACTACGATATGATCTCTTGAATCATGATCCTAGTTATCTCATCCTCCCAAGGAGCATGAGAATCAGGATCAACCCCTGACATATAGATAAAAATATGTATCAGTGATTGTACAAAACACTGATACAAAATTTAAAGATACTGATAGATTCATATAATAAATAAATATGAATTTAATGTACTTTCATCGTAATGAACTTACTCACTATGATCTGAGGGGGTTGATGGGTCGTGGCCATCATGTAAGGCACTAGCCACTATGCTACCAAAATAATACTCACCATATGTCCTGGCCGACAGAGTCCTTTGCCCCACCCAACAATTGACATTGTTTTTCTACTTCGGTATGTTCAACTTCAGCTTCGACAAGTCTTCATACTGACATGACTTCGACAAGTATTCACCTTGACATGACTTCAACAAGTCTTTACCTAGACACGACCTTGACAGGTTCAACACCTCTACAAGCATCGTCAACATCGAAGATTGACATGAATACGACAGATTGTCTCTCTATCTTGCAATCATCTGTAATGGTTGAACTTATCAACCATTCCAAGTTCTCTATAACTGAATGTAACAGGTAGACAACCCAAGCATTCTCAACACTCTATATAAGCATGCACATTATTGTAATATAGAATCAAGTAATAGAATGGGAATGAAACAATAGAGAGTGGTTTGAACTCTTACATATTGTCTATGTATGTGTGTATGTCTATGTGTGTAGGGTATTCCCTGCTTTGCTGATTATTAATATGATTCCTCCATAACAATACTCAATTCATTCAATCAAACTATTGTCCCCGTCATGCACTCAGGAACCCTGATCATTGGTATCAGATCTTGTTTGTGCTTAAGTCATATGTAGACACTTATATCAAGGTTACCTGAATTATTCCTGTTCAAACACACTGACAAAATCAATAATCCAAGTAGACACTACCTTTGACTTCAGAGTATCTATCCACTTGCACCACTAGATTGAAGATGGCCAGAGAAAGAGACAATAGACATGTAACTGACAAGAGAAAGAAACTCATAGAGAAAGTGCTGGCTCGACAACGAGACAAAATGTTGACTCAATTCAATGAGATTCTCATATGATTCTCCTATACATCAAGAGGATTCTCGACAAGAGCCAAATATGAAAAAATTATTCCATTCAAAGTGAAAATAAACTTGGACATACCAAATATAGAAGAAAATATTGACAGACAAGTGGGTATAACAACTGAATCTTATTACTCTGTGAATCAAATCTCAGAAGCTGAAATGATCACCATTGCATCATTAAATATGTTGACCTATGTGCACTGTTGGTGGGAGAACCTATTGACAAAGATGGAGGAAGACAAAGACCCCATAGATACATGGGAGAAATTTTTCGAGTACGTCCAGAAGGATTTCTACCCACCCAAAGAAATTGAACAATAGTATAAGAAGTGGCAACAACTAAGGCAATGGAAAGACTAGTCCATGCAAAGTTACACCGATGATTTCTATCGACTCATGGCTAGAATTGCTGTTCAAGAAGAAGAAAAATTATGTGTTCTAAAGTATGTCAACGAATTGTTTGCGTACATTCAGTGAGAGATAGAGTTTCCGACTGTCAGTACACTTGCGGATGCATTCCACTATTCCAGTAAGCTTGAAGATAAGAAGATTACACACTTCGCAACCAAGCCGATAGGTCAAACATCCGACAAGAAGTCACCAACATGGATGATTTTAAGGAAACATACTTATTTAAAAGAGTAAAAATGTCGGAGAATATTACCAACTCTTAAAACGCCAACTATAAAATGTTTGGCGATATTTGTCAAAAAATATTTTAATTTCCAAGGATTTTATATCGTTTATATAATAATTTGGCGATTTTAAGGGTGAAAAATTTTCACCCCATCAAAATTGGGCAAAATAGGGCTTCAAAAAATGCAAAATGGTGAATATGTTTTGGGAGAAAAACATGGAAAAATAGCCCATGGGCTAAATTTCGCCCCTAAAATTATCTCTGGTCACCAGTCGACTCGGACAAGGCAAGACACCCTTCTCAACCAACCCTGCCAAAGCAAGACCATGGAAAAAATAACTCTCAGAAAGAGAAGAGGGAATGTATTAGACAACCCACTACTGGGAATTGGTGTGATTACCACATTTCATCATGGCATGATACATCTGAATACAAGGCTCAGAAGACAATTTTGGAAAAATTATCTACCTCTAACTTGTCCGACAAAACCCTGGTATAATTTGACCTATAAGATTCAATCTTTTTGACATTGACATAGATTGCTCCGACAGCCTCGACTATCATCTACGAGGAGAAATGAGAGCGCCCATTCCATCATAGATACTGGTTTAAAACAATCCATTGCATTTGATTGTGGATAATGGGAGCTAGAAGAACTTCGTTTATGAAGATCTCTTGAAGAAACTAGGTCTTGTCACCATTCCACATCCTCAACCTTATAATATCAGTTGGATGAAGGATGGATAGGAACTGAGGATCACTCGACAATGCAAACTCACCTACTTCATTAATCCTTTTGAATATGAAGTACTCTATGACGTGGCACCACTTTCCATAACCAACGCCTTGTTTGAGAAACCTTACTTATGGGATCGATATGGGAGTTATTAGTCACAGCCTCAGAAGGTGATTGTCAAAATACAGAACCAATGGTATGGCATACTAGGGCGATGACCTATATCAATGGTTATGATGGTATCTTCCAAATAGACAAAGAAGCTCATTAAGCATGATCAAATATTCACATTAACTATGATTAAGCCTCAACATCCCAGGAATACTGCAACAACTAGTCGACTCACTGAATGGTGCATATCCCGAGAGAAACAACAGATCAACAATATTCTTCATGAATACCAGAATGTATTTCAATATCTAGATAGAGTACCTCTACATTTCCAGGTAAAACACTCCATTGTACTTGTTTTTGGTTCTTCATTACCTAATGCATATATTTATAGGAGATACATTATCAAGGATGAAGAGATTTGCAAAAAAATTCAATATTTGATCAACAAAGGTCACATCCGAGCTAACGCCTCTCCTTTTGGAAGTCTAGTCATCATCGTTCCAAAGAAAGACGAGACTTTGTGCATGTGCATCGACTACTGGGCTCTCAACAAGATTTAGGTAAAGAATATATACCCTCTTCCACATATAGATGAGCTAATTGACTGTCTAAAAGGTGATAACTTCTTTAATAAGCTCAACCTTAAATCAAGATATCATCAAATTCCCATTGAGCCCACTGATGTATGGAAAACTGCTTTCAAAACCAAGGAAGGATTGTTTGAATGGTTATTCATGCATTTTATATTAACCAATACACCTGCAACCTTCATGTGATATATTGATGACATTCTTGAACCTTTCAACAACAAGTGTGTCATTGTCTACCTAGACAATATATTTATTTTCAGTCAATCATGGGAAGAACATGCCCGACAATTTGGACAATTCCTTGACACTCTTTGACAACATCGACTCTATTTGAACATGGAAAACTTCTCATTTACGATGAACTTCATCAAATATTTAGGGTATGTAATTGACTCCGCATGCATTCACATCGATCTAGACAAAGTACAAATCCTTAAAGATTGTCCTATTCCTCAAAACATTCATGAACTAAGAAGTTTTCCTGGTTTGAAAAATTTCTATCAACAATTCAAACCCAAATTCTGTCACATGGTTCGGCCTTTGAATCAATTGACTAAGGGAAATGGGAAAATAGTATTCAAATGGAAATTGACACAACAAAAAGCTTTTGAACAACTCAAACACAAGCTTTGCACTGCACCAGTACTTGTGTTACCTGATTTGTATCAGCCTTTTGAGATTGAAATGAATGCATCAGATTATGCTTTAGGCACAATGATCACTTAGTTGGGTCACCGAGTTGCTTTTTATTCCGAAACCTTTAATGACACTGCAGAAGGTATTCAACGTATGAAAAAGAACTGTATTCCATTGTGCAAGCCATTAAGTAATGGATACATTACATTATTAGCAAGGAGATGATCATTCTTACTAACCACAAGCCTTTACAGTTTTCCTCATCCCAGTGAAAGTCACAAACAACTCAACAAATCAAGTGGATTAATTACCTACAACAATTCCGATTAGTAATTAAGTATCAGAAAGGTAAATCCAATTCCATAGCTGGTTGTCTGAATCAATCACCCATTACTCTCCATTCTATAGTGATGAGTATGTAGGGACATGACACTACTACTTGGCCTCAATTGTATTCATGAGACTGTGACTTTTTTGTAATTTATCGATAGCTTCAAACCGATCCGCTGTCCACTATCGACTATTTATTGAAAGATACCTTGCTATACAAGCTTGGGAAGTTTTGTTTACTGACAAGTGAACACCAACATAAGCTCATTTGGGACGTACACTATAGTAAGACCATATGACACTTTGGAGTAGCAAATAAACTTGCAATCCTCCAAAAGTATTTCTATTGGCCTTCACTTAAGTCCTACATCTACAGGTACATTCGATCATGTGTGGTTTGTGCCATTGCTAAACTACTGAATCGAAGACAAGGACTGTACATTCCTTTACGGTTCTTATTTGACCATGGGAATATATTGATATGGACTACTTGATGGGATATCCTACTACCAAACATTAACATGACACGATCTTAGTAGTAGTCGACAAATTTTCCAATATGGCCATTCTCATTCCATGCAAGAAGAGTACGATAGTGCATCATATCGATACTCTCTTCTTCAAACATATATGGAAATATTATGGATTACTAACGACCATCATTTCCAAAAAATATTCCATATTTGTCAGCATATTTTGGAGGACTCTGTGGCAACAAATTGATACAAGACTCTCCTTATCGGAAACTTTCCATCCTCAAACAGACGAACATATGAAAGTTGTGAATCACTTGGTATTACAACTTCTTAGTAGGTACAACTACAAGCATCATTAGACATGGGATAAAAATATCCCATATATACAACACGGTTACAATTGTTCTCAACAAAATCTATGAGAAAGAGTCCATTTGAGATATGTTATTTATTTCAACCCTCATCGCCCATCAACTTGATTAGTTCATCGAAACAGTCGAACGACATTGACTCTGACCGACGAGAAGTTGAAAATGCATTGAAGCTTACGATCCAATCTATAGCATCCAGAAATAAGCACATGAAATGTTGCAATGAGTTAATGCGAAAGCTAAGGCTCGACACGATAAGCATCATATCCCTCATTCATTTCAAATTGGGGATAAGGTCTTGTTACATATCAATAAGGAATGATTCACTAGACCATACAGGAAGTTGAAGCTTTTGTGATATGGTCCTTACACTATTCTTGAACAGATTGGAGAAAACAATTTCCAGCTCGACATTCCTTCATGCCTGGGTCTGCATCTAGTATTTAATGTGGATCTACTTCCACCACACCATGCACCACTGTTGGAACATAATGAATTGTAGATAGCAGAACCCAAGGAAATCCATTAAGATGTATAGGAGCCTCTTCCTTGTGACACCATTGTGGGTGTTGGAGTAGGGTCCCCTAGCTACAGGAGAAGCTGCCATTTTGGCGGATAAATAGTGTTGGCGAAGATATAAGAGATAACGTAAAGCTACGACGTCGTAGAATGTTTCTAGCTGTAGATCAGAGCTATAAACTGTGACTATCGGGATAGAGAAGTCAAAGGAGATGACTATACCTGAGTGGCCGAGAAGAGAGAGCTCACCCACTGCATTAAAGGTAGTGGCGAAGATAGGAGGGCTCAACTACCCTCATAAAGGAAAAGGAGCAACAAGGCCGAGGTATTGAAGATGAAGGATAGAAAGTGGGAAGTAACGCCGGTACCCATGGTCAGTGTCAGGAAGCATGGAAGACTGCAGAGAGTAGTGGTGTGACGAAAAGCGGCTACTCCAAGTACACATACGTCGACTATCACTAGTTAGGGTTTTGGGTTACTGTTGGGACAGGCCCACAGTGTTGTAATGGTGAGACCTTTGGGCCTCCTATAAAGGGATGTATTTTGTATTGTAAAAGGTTATCCAGTTAAACAGCTAGACAGTAGCCAGTTAACTGTTGAGTCATGTAGCTAGTCAGACAATTAGAAGATCAGTTGATCTGTTAGCTCATAGACACTAGAGCTCTGGTTCTGTATTCAAGCTGTAGTTATCTTACTGTAACCAGTAGCAGGCTCATAGAAGATGTATGTAACAATCCACAGGGATTGAGAGAGAGAGAGAGGAAGCGTATATTGTAAGAGAAGCAATATATATAAAGAGAATAGATCTAAGAGAGAAGGGCTCCAGGCTGTGTGCGGAGTTCCCCAGAAGATCTTGAGCTGCATATGAGGTGCAGCTGAACTGTGTTTACTTCCCTGAGTTATAATATATAAACACAGTTCTGTGGACGTATCTTCTACCCTGGAAGTGAACCACATAAAATCAGTGTGTTGTGTATCCATTTTGTGTGATTACTTCATGTGAATGTATTTACTTAGTTGTTATCTGTTATTCATCACCTGAACCTTGCATTAACAGTTAATGAACATTTGTATGCTATCTATCAGTTTACAGTAGCTTAGAAGGCTGAACTGTGCGTTGAATCTGTTAAGTATTCTGTGTATGAGTTTACCAGTGCTTGAATCACCTAGTAGCAGTATAGTGTTAAGTGACTTCTGCATATTTAGACCCAGCAAGTTAAGCGTAACTGAGGTCGAGGGTGTCGAACTGTTAAAGTTCAAGTAAGATTGTTTAAACTCCTTGTCGACAGTTAGCAGAGTTAGTCCACCCAGTAAGACAACCCTTTGGGCCTTGAGGGTCACACTGGGCCGTGTTATAGAAGATATTGCATTGATAGCAAGCGATATTGCACCATCAGAGGAGCTGCGTTGTGAGATACCGCAGATCATAGGTTAGGAGGAAGGGAGAGTTTGCGCATTGCCCCAGAGGTTGCAATGCGACATAAGTCCTTCCCTGTCAGAACCCACGAGTAAGGGAGAACTGCACATCGTGGAGAGAGATCTTGCTGGCTAAGAAGAGCTGCGAGACCCTAGGATGCTACAGAACCTGGTCGAAGACACTTGAGTCTTTTTCCAACCCATAGTAGATCACTTCAGGTGAGACTTCAGGCCGCTCCACGGTCTGTCGCCGAAAGGGCCAGTGAGCTAGGGGTGTTGTTGGTACATCACAGTAAACCTGGGTCTGCCCAAAGAGACCAACAAATGGTTTTGTTGCCGATTTTGAACAAACTGAGCACTGATGTTCTGTTGGAATCCTACTAAAGATGAAATCAACCAGTGGGTTGGGTCTAAGGAGAAAGAATTTTCCGAACAAGAGAACAAGAGTCCTAGACTGAGTACAGAGGACTGGTTACAAAAACATATCTTCACAGACCTGCATACGATATTTTTTGCAACTTATGGGAATGAGTTGTACGACTGGTTATCAAAGCTAATGGATAAGAATATATTCAATAAAAAGAGGAACATTGTCTGGACACTGGAGCTGATTCAGACCATGAAGAGCCTTGATAATCCCATCACGAGGACAATAGAATTCTGGCTTGCGAGTGTGCTAGAAGGCTTCGTCACAGAGTTTGTAGTTGAACAGAGAAAAAGCTTCAGCGAGGCTGAGTGGTACTTCTTCAAAGGATATCGCAGTAAGTACCTAAACTCTTTAAACTTGTCCATTAATATGTTATTACATGAAAAAGGAGTAATGGATATAGTTTCAGACCAATAATTTAAGAAATTGTAATGTCACAAGAGTTTGAGAGTGATTTTGATGAAATTGGATGTACACGTAGTGGAAAGAAATATAAAGTAGATTTCAGATCTCCCATATTTGAAGACAGTTTAGATAATACTAGCCAACAGAGTCATAGTAATACAGACAGAACAGAAGAGGGTATCCCTTACCACCCTTATACCCCACAGAAATAGACCGGGACTCAGAACAATCCCATAGGAACTCCATCTAGTAGCTCGCAGACAGTACATACTACCGCTACATCACCTCCACCTACACTGTCGAGTGGTAGTAACACAGCAAATCAAAATCCACCATGTAGAAATAGAATGGGGGATGATATGAAGCTACCTACCTTTAAAGGTATAGGGGAAAAAGACCCAGAGCAGCATTGATTTCTATGTGAAGCCGTGTGGACCATTAAAGGAATCCAAGATGATAATATTAAACTTGTATAGTTGGTCACCACACTTAGGGAACGAGCCTTAACATGGTATATGAAGTATACCTCAACGATACCCAGAACACTTGTACAGGTCAGGCCCACCATGATTAAAGATTTTAAGAAACCTAAGTCTGAGTCATAGTGCATTATAGAGATCAAAGACATTAAACAACTACCTACAGAGTTAGTATGGGACTTCGATCAGAAATTCAAAGCCCTTATAGACCAATTCAGCTTTGAGTTTGCACCGGAGCAGCATAAGGAATGGTTTATTGCAGCACTGCTCCCTCACATCAGACTGCCATTAATGCAGAAGAAACTCCAGATGTAGGATGACACGTTGGATATGGCGATGAAACTAGAGGCTTCACCTCTAGATGAAACCAACATAGGTATGACAAACCTGCAAAACCAGTTAGCTAATCTCACGTTACAGTTGCATGAGATTAAGAAAGGCAAAGAGGTTGCACAAGAAATATGGTGCACAAAGTGTAAAGCACAAGGCCATACTAAAGACAACTGTCCAGTTTTTGTAGAATATCTTGCAAGTGGGGCTCCTAACCCCTTACCACAGACCCACGAGCCGTGGTGTGAACTATGCAGAACAAGAGGACATCCACCTCAACAGTGCCCTCTACTTCAGAAGTATGTACAGACCCCTAAGAACTTATACTGTAACTTCTGCAAGTCAGTAGGACATGATGAACATAACTGTAGATCCTATGATCTCATGATAGAAAGAAAGCATGACTTGTACAGAGTCCAATCAGAAACACAGGGTCCAGCAGCAGGACCACAGCATGATCCGACTCATGTTAGCCATGGAGGAGGATTCAGAGGACGAGGCCATGGAGGAGGCTTTGGCCATGGAGAAGGCTTTGGCCGTGGCCATGGACCGTTCACTTGTTACAATTGTGGAGTTGTAGGACATTATGCTAGGGACTGTCAGAGCCCCACTACCACATGTAACTATTGAAAATCTTACGATCACGCTATAGAATAATGTCCTACCTTGATAGCTAACATCAGAGAACCTAAGCCAGCAGTAAACCAGAACATCCAGCTTATTGCTGTTGAGAAAAAGGAGCCAGAACCAAGAGTCAACATTGTGACTCGTAGCGGTGTTTCCACCAGTGGGACATCGCAGGATACTGAAAAGAACACAGGACAGGAGTGGGTGCGCAAAGCTAATAATAAATCAACACCACTTGACCTACAGAAGAATAAACAGACATTTCAGGAAGCTAAGAATTTATTTGATGAACCTACACGATCAAGATCGTAGGTACAACCGTCTAGGGGCGTACCGCAGCAGACACTTTGTGGCGTTAGTCCTGTGCAGATATCGCAGGCTACCACATCGGGAAGATGCGACGAGGATGAGTCGACAGGAAGCGTACAATCCTTCCTGCGGAGTTGCTTGAAACTTGTGAGAAATGAGCAAGCTATCGGAGAGCTTCAGCGCATCATAGACCAGTGTCAGCCATCTTCTTCTGTGAGCAGTGTGCAGCGTGCTATTCATAATATCATGGGCCATACAAGAACAGGAAGAGAGATGCAACTCACAGCACAGGTTGGATAATTTTAAATAGATGAGGTTATCCTAGATCTAGGATCAGAGGTAAATGTTCTGACTAAGTAGACATGGGAACAGATGGGTAGCCCTAAGTTAGTCAGATCGCCTATCCATCTGAGATTAGCTAATTAGCAGCGGGTATCGCCACTGGGTCGATTACCGCAGGTGCCAGTTGACATTGACGGAGTTCGCAGCTCTGTGGACTTTGAAGTTATAGAAATCATTGGAGATAGTCGACCATATCCAGCATTACTAGGCATTGATTGGGCAATCGGTAACATGGCCATTATCGACCTAAAGAGAAGACAAATGACCTTTGAGGATGCGCAGATCCAGGTCATCGCACCGTTGGATCCTCTTCAGGGTCCTAGATACATTGAACCTATCCGAGTAGAGGAAGAGGCACGTAACATGGAGAGTCTCTATCAAATGACTGCAAACCAGAGTGACTACATCAATCCAATAGAAAAAGGGAACATTAGTTGGCGATGTGACAGCTCATGCGCATCGGATTCGGATGTTGGTCTAGAAAACTGGCAGAACAGACTTTACGAAGTCTCAGCGTGTAGATGTGCATTTATGACTAAGTCACTGTGATGGATTAGCGCAGAGACTAATGAGATTCCATAATTTCATGGTCTAACAGATATCCAGGACTTTCTCCAGTAGTTTGAACAACAAATTCTTCATGAGTAGAGGATCGCAACTATGGACCTTGCAGTACGAGCCACACCTGCAAGATGGTGGTATACACATAAAGAGAATATCACATCATGGGATGATCTTAAGAGATTGATGGCGATCAGATTCTATACTGGTAAGGAGTATGTCCAGCAGAAATACACAGGAGAAAGTGACCCTAGGTCACATATTCAGACTTATGAACAGAATTGGTTGGATATTCTCGAGGATGAATGGGTTCACCGATTCATTCACACTTTGGACACAGTTCCAAGAAACTGGTACACAGAGACTGAATTGCGCAAGGGAATGACTACATGGCCACTTATGATATACAGCTTTCTACTCACGTTCGCTTTTGAATATGAGTATCCAAGTGTTGATCATGCCCTAGATGTAATAAAGATTAATATATTTAAGGACTGTACCATATCAGTGCATGCTCAACCCGAGTGGGCCGTCAAGTTAGAAGATGCACTTCAGTGCGATAAATTTGCAGGAGAACTAGAGGATGAGGATGAGGATCCTCGCGACATCAACATTCCAGAGTCAGAAGGGACTCGCAAAGTTGATGGACCGAAGCTATAAATTATAGATATCACAGAGCCCATCAAGATTAAAAAGATCAATATTGGCACAGACATAGAACCAAAGTTTGCCTCTATTGGAAACTACTGGGATGATAAGACAGTAGGATAGATTGCAGATCTGTTACATGATTATCAGGATTTATTCCTCACCAAGTTCACAGAAATGAAGGGAATAGTTGGAGACCTGGGAGTAATGAGGATACCATTGAAAGAGGATGCCAGACCAGTCAAGCAGCGTCCATATAGATTAAATCTACGCTATAAAGAAAAAGTTAAGGATGAGATCGATAAGATGCTAGCAGCAGGCATCATTGAGCCCGTAGAATAGAGTGAATGGGTTAGTCCCATGGTCATACAAGAAAAGAAAACCAAAGGAGACATCAAGATCTGTGTTGACTTGCGAAAACTCAACGATGCATCGCTTCACGACCCATTTCCGACACCTTTCACTGATGAAGTGCTAGATAATGTGGGAGTACAGGAGGTCTACTCCTTCATTGATGGCTTTTCAGGCTATCACCAGATCAGAATCCACCCAGAAGATCAACATAAGACCACTTTTGTGACAGAATGGGGCTCATTCCAGTATACGGTAATGCCCTTTGGTCTTAAGAATGCACCAACTATATTTTCTAGAGTAGTAGTTGCTGTATTTAAAGAATACATCCATAAATTCCTAGAGGTTTATTTTGATGATTGGACTGTATTTGGATTAATCAACAAGCACATAGGAGATTTAAGACTGATGTTAGAGAAATGTAGGCAATACCATATTTCTCTCAACTTGAAGAAAAGCATATTCTGTGCACCATTTGGTATTTTGTTGGGTCACAATGTTTGCAGACAAGGCTTGATGGTAGATCCCGTGAAGATTGCCATCATTGTAAATCTTCCAGCACCCAATTTAGTCAAGCAACTGAGGACAATACTTGGTCATACCGGGTACTATAGAAAATTCATCAAGGGATATGCAAAGATTACAGCACCGATGGAAAAATTGTTAAAGAAAGACGTGAAATTCCTATGGAATGAGGAATGCCAACATAGCCTGGAAACACTTAAAGAGAAGATGGTCACAACGCCCATCTTAGTATTTCCAGACTGGACTAAGCCATTTCATGTACACATGGATGCATCTAGCATTGCACTAGGGATTGTTTTAACGCAACCAGGAGAAGGAGGTATCGATCATCCTATCGCATACTCCAGCAGAAAGCTATCTACGGCAGAAAAGAACTACACCACGACAGAAAGAGAAGGCTTAGCTATGGTGTACACTCTACAGAAGTTCAAGCACTACCTATTGGGTGCCTCGTTCAAGATGTTTACTGACCATTCTACTTTGAAGTATTTGGTCAATAAGCTAGTGTTAGGAGGAAGAATTTGCAGATGGTTACTCCTATTTCAGGAGTATGATTTTGAAATCATTGTGAAACCAGGAAGATTGAATGCTGGACCTGATCATCTGTCAAGGATAGACTCAGGAGAGGAGCCAAGTAACCTAGAGGACAATTTTCCAGATGCGTAGTTGTTTTCTATCCAGATCATAGACGAATACTATGCTGGTATCATTCACTTTCTCACTACAGGATGGGCACCTATTGAATTTACTAAGCATCAAAAGAAACAGTTGGTTGTTAAAGCAGCAGGCTTCACCTTGATCGCAGGACAGTTATACAAATTAGGTCTAGATGAAGTCCTGCGTAGATGTGTTATGCCGCATGAAAAAGAGGCTATTATCAGAGAGGCACATTCAGGTACCGCAGGAGGTCATTTCGCAGGAAAGCCGACTGCGCAGAAAATGCTTGCTGCAGGATTATGGTGGCCTACTTTACACAAAGACACTAAGGACTTTTGCAAATGCTGCGATATCTGCCAGAGGGTAGGAAAACCTTCACGACGAGATGAAATGCTGCTATGACCACAGATTACACTGCGGGCATTTGACAAGTGGGCTATAGACTTTGTGGGTCCTATCAACCCACCAGGAAAACGAACTGGTGCGAGATATATCATCACTGGAACATAGTACCTCACCAGGTGGGTGGAGGCCAAAGCAGTAAGAAATTGTGATGCTGCTACAGCTGCACAGTTCATTTTTGAAAACATCATCAGTAGATTTGGATGCCCAGTAATTTTGATGAGTGATCAAGGAACACTTTTTTTGAATCGCACCATTGAGGCCTTGACAGAAGAATTCTAGAGATAGCACCATAAGAGCACCCCCTACCACCCGCAAGCTAATGGTACGGTGGATGCCTTTAAAAAGATTCTAGAAAATGCTCTTACAAAGATCTGCAATAGCCAAAGGAATGATTGGGACCTCAAAGTTAATGTTGTATTATGGGCATATAGGACTACATGCAAGAAACTTACAGGACACACCCCTTTCAGCTTGATGTATGGACAAGAGGCTGTTATGCCTATGGAGTATATTCTCCCCAGTTTAAGAATTGATTAGATCACCGAGATGGCTAATACAGACACGATGAATGAAAGGCTAGCACATTTGCTTTCCTTAGAGGAAGAGAGATTCATCACCGGATTCCATCAGAGAGTGCATAAAGCACGAGAAAAGGCTTGGCATGACAGGCATATAAAGAGTAAGACTTTTCAGATTGGAGACCTAGTACTCCTCTATGACAGTAAGTTTATTAAGTTTCCAGGGAAGTTCAAGACGCATTGGTTGGGGCCATATCAGATATATCAAGTTACAGAAGGAGGTGCCATTCAGCTCAGCAAACTGAATGGGGAGCTTCTTCCCACGTTGATTAATGGCAGTAGGCTTAATCTCTATAGTGACAGCCACTCCATCTCTCGGCCCTAGCTTAGACAGTTTATGGGAGTGCAGATGTCCAGTGTAGTTGAAAGGAGGCATCACACTGGGAATTAGTCTACATCGGCAGGTATTATAAGTACAAGGAATCGCATAAGGATGGTTCATTTTGCGCAAGTCCTAGGATGCTTGTGAAAAAAAACAAAAAAAACTGCTCAAGTTTGTTTTGAACGGGTGATGCGGTGGGACATAGTGGTAACGCGATGATTCATCGTGCCACGTAGCCAGTTTGAAAAGAGACAGAGGGCCAGTCAATTCACCTTCTGATAGGCAGTTAATGAAGAAAAGACCACTATACCTTACCGTAGATTTGGCAACAACATAATAAATTTTCCCGATTTAGTAAATCTTCGATGAGACCGACAACTTGCACATAGGGTTCGAGGGAAATTTGATCGGATTTTAGCACTCAATGAGGATCAGGATGACGGTTGCTATCTCATCCATGCAATTAATACCACCAATGGGTTCAGCCTAGATGACCGTTACGTCAGGGATTATCGCCTTCGGCATAAAAACAGAGATCATTCATACAGAGGGTTACTTTAGCAATTTCAGAGAGCTATAAAGTAAGTTGCAGAGTTCCCCTTGTGCAGAGATACCCCTGTTATAGAGTACTAGTTTCCCCAATTTCGCAGCCATTGCCCACCCAGAGTATTCCACCAAGTGGGTTCTGTCTGAGGAGGAACCTATATAAGACATTATGGAAAGGTTCTAGCGTGGTGGCCTTGAGTCCGCTATGACAACGCCACCCAAGGTTGTGAAATTAGGTGCATCACAGGTCAGACAACTGCCAAGGATGAGGAGTCAAGCACCGGATGTATAAGATGTTATCAAAGTCTTTGCTGCAGAGAAGTAGGAAGACGAGAAGATCACTGAAGGTAAGAAAGCAGAGCAGAAGACTGATGATAAGAAACCTACAGGCACGAAGAAAGTAAAAATGAGATCTAAGAGAGAAGGGCTCCTAACTGTGTGTGTGGAGTTTCCCAGAATATCTCATGAAAAAAAGAAAGGACCAAGAAACAAGCATCTGAGACACAGAAAAACAAAAGAAAAAGGGAAAGGAATGAAGCAGAAATTCAGCATGCAGACAAACGCTTGTTCTCGGAATGGAATTCAAAGCATGTATAGTTCTCGTAAGGAAGGATCCAGACTGAATGAAATGTTTGAGAAGGCTGGAAGATACAGATTTCTATTTCCTTTGTGATAAAATTTCTAACCCAGATAAAGAGGAAAGGATATCTGTGGAAGACTTCTCAAAACCTAAATATCCTTAAAGGTCTCGCAAGAGACAAGAGCGAGAGCATGACAATGAGGGAAGGAAAAATACGAGAGACCTACAAACAAAGTTAAGAGAAGACTCCAGTATTAGTCAAGCTATGCTTGAATTGGCACAAGTGTGTGTCGAAGCTATGCAGAACAAAGTCGCAGGACTTCAGGACAAATTTAATCGGACTTCGTAGGAAGCCAAGGAGAAGCTATAGTAGGAGAAGCCCACTGGTAGTGGCTCGGGGACGAACCACAAGTAAGTGTTAGGGGACTGTTGGAGCAAGGTCCCGCAGCTATAGGAGAAGCTTCCATTTTGGCGGATAAATAGTGTTGGCGAAGATATAAGACATAAGGTAAAGCTACGACGCCGTAGCATGTTTCTAGCTGCAGATCAGAGCTGGAAACTATGACTATTGGGATAGAGAAGTCAAAGGAGATGACAGTACCTGAGCGGCCGAGAAGAGAGAGCTCACCCACTGCATTAAAGGTAGTGCCAAAGAAAGGAGGGCGTAGCTACCCTCATAAAGGAAAAGGAGAAATGAGGCCGAGGTATTGAAGTCGAAGGACAGAAAATGGGAAGCGGCGCTGGTACCCATGGTCAGCGTCAGGAAGCATGGAAGACTGCAGAGAGAAGTGGTGTGACGAAAAGCGGCTACTCCAAGTACACATACGTCGACTGTTACTAGTTATGGTTTTGGGTTACTGTTGGGACAGGCCCACAGTGTTGTAATGGTGAGACCTTCGGGCCGCCTATAAAGGGATGTATTTTGTATTGTAAAAGGTTAGCCAGTTAAACAGCTAGATAGTAGCCAGTTAAATAGCTAGACAGTAGCCAGTTAACCGTTGAGTCATGTAGCTAGTCAGACAATTAGAATATCAGTTGATCTGTTAGCTCATAGACACTAGAGCTCTAGTTCTGTATTCAAGCTGTAGTTATCTTACTGTAACCAGTAGCAGGCTCATAGAAGATGTATGTAACAATCCACAGGGATTGAGAGAGAGAGAGAGGAAGAGTATATTGTAAGAGAAGCAATATAGAGAAAGAGAAGAGATCTAAGAGAGAAGGACTCCAGGTTGTGTGTGGAGTTACCCAGAAGATCTCGAGCTACATATGAGTTGCAGCTAAACTGTGTTTACTTCCCTGAGTTATAATATATAAAAACAGTTCTGTGGACATAGCTTCTACCCTGGAAGTGAACCACGTAAAATCAGTGTGTTGTGTATCCATTTTGTGTGATTACTTCATGTGAATGTATTTACTTAGTTGTTATCTGTTATTCATCACATGAAACTTGCATTAACAGTTAATGAATGTTTGTATGCTATCTGTCAGTTTACAGTAGCTTAGAAGGCTGAACTATGCGTTGAATCTGTTAAGTATTCTGTGTATGAGTTTACCAGTGCTTGAATCACTTAGTAGCAATACAGTGTTAAGTGAATTTTGCATATTAGACCCAGTAAGTTAAGCGTAGCTGAGGTCGATGGTGTTGGACTATTAAAGATCAATTAAGATTGTTTAAACTCCTTGTCGACAGTTAGCCGAGTTAGTCCACCCAGTAAGATAGCCCTTTGGGCCTTGAGGGTCGCACTGGGCCGTGCTATAGAAGATATTGCATTGACAGCAGCTGATATCGCACCATCAGAGGAGCTGCGTTGTGAGATACTGTAGATCACGGGTTAGGAGGAAGGGAGAGTTTGCGCATTGCCCCAGAGGTTGTGATGGGAGAGACCTCGTTGGCTAAGAAGAGTTGCGAGACCCTAGGATGCTATAGAACCTGGTCGAAGACACTTGAATCTTTGGCCAACCCATAGTATATCACTTCGGGTGAGACTTCAGGCCACTCCGTGGTCTGTCACCGAAAGGGCCAGTGAGCTAGGGGTGTTGTTGGTACATCACAGTAAACCCGGGTCTACCCAAAGAGACCAACAATGGGATGATGGATACACCATACAAGGAAGAACAAAATTCCCTATTTTTAGGTGGCTAAAGATGGACAACTCCCAACACAAGGAAAATGGTAATCTACTACTGATATAAGCAAAAAGTTTCCTCATCTGTACAAGAAAAAAATGGGGAGCATTGTTTCTTAAGGAGGTATGATCCACCCAACAGTTGGCATTGTTTTTCGACTTTGACAGGTTCAACTTCAACTTCGAAAAGTATTCAACTCGAAATGAATTTGACAAGTTTTTACTTTGACACTAATTCAATAAGTCTTCAACTCGACAAAACCTTGAAAGGTTCAACACCTCTATAAGCCTTCATCGACACTAACGATCGACACAACTATGATAGATTGTCTATATGTATTCTAGTCATCTATAAGGTTGAACTTCTGAACCATTCCAAATTCTTTGTAACTGAACGTAATGGGAAGACAACCCAAGCGTTCTCAACACTCTATATAAGCATGTACATTATTTTAATATAGAAGCAAGTAATAGAACAATAATTAAACAACAGAGAGTGGTTCGAACTCTTGCATATTGTTTGTGTATTTGTGTATGTTTATTTGTGTAGTGTATTACCTGCTTTGCTGATTATTAATATGCTTCCACCATAACATTACTTGATTCATTCAGTAAAACTGTTGTCCCCATTGTGCTCTTGGGAACCCTAATCATCCTTGGATAAAAGTAGAAACACACACCAATTAATAATTGAACACATGTACATGTATACAATAATTTACTTTTATATGTATCTCAATAAAAAAAAACTATATGTAAATAGTTTATGTAAGAGTCCACTCATGACTATTAAAGTTGTAGTATCATGAGTTACTCCAAGACAATATTGTGTGTCAGGACTGGGCCCATCTATTGAGGTAGCGCCTTAGGGAACTTGATTTGGACTTCGAAAACTTGGAGTAGATTCTTGAGGTGGACTCAAGAATGACTAAGCCTTATGTGTAAAGGTTAATCCTCATGTGTTGAGGTGAATTCTTTGATATGTCAAAGTGATGATGTTGTATATTCTTGTTGGATAAGGAATCACCATGGTCTAACTATTAAGTCTCCTCTAAAGACTGGCCACCTCTAGAGTGAGTTACTTTAGCATAAGATCACTTGGAACAACAGTAGAATGATATGATCACATCATTGGACAAATATCCTTTGTATAATTATATGACAGATAAATTAAAGTTGGGACATGTGGACCATGTAGATAAGATATGAGATAAAAGATAAGTTGTATAGAGAATAGACAAATTCAAATCTCTCATGAGAATGCCTTTAGATAATTAAGTAGATCTTGAATTGATCACTTTAGTGATTCAATCAAGCATGATTTTAGTTAAGAGAATGAACTAAGTGTTAATAAAGAAGAACTAATTAACTGTAAGTGTTTTGCATGATCTCACTTTAGTTAAACTAAAATATGACACTTAAGTTATGACACTTGAGTTACAACACTTGCATGACAACACTTGAGTTAGAATCCTAACTAAGTGGTCTAGCATCTAGTTGGAAGGTGATTTCATCTTGAACTCATAAGAGTAAATATTTAATGTCAAAGATGAAAGGCATTGCGTAGTTGTTGTGCAAGGATCAATGATTTTGAGGTGCAGAGCATTTACTCCATGCATGCATTCACTATATTCTGCATGAGACCATCTGCTTCCATGCAAGCATTCACTAATTCTTGCATAAGGCCAAAAGTTTTGTATTTAAGTGGCTGTAGGGGATATAATTAATCATCCAATTGTTCTCTCTTCTCTATTTATCATTGATTACACTTTGGGTGTTGGAATTCTATCTTATCTTGCATTTGGGGTGCCAAATGTAATATGCAATTGTAAAATACATTCTCTGCCATCTATCATTGAGCTAAGGAGATTTGTTGGGTTTTTATCCCTCATTGTTTTGAGGGTTTTCCCCAGGATACATATTGTGTTATGTGTGAATATTTATGTGTATGAATGTTTAATTGATTTCAAGTACTTTGTTATTCCACAAAATAAATATTAAAGATCAAATATCAACAAAATTAAACATGGTATCAGAGCTTAGGGCGTGAAGGAGCTAAATATTGCAAGCAAAATTGAGCCTATCTTAATCCTGAGTGGTAGAAGTTGAGCACAATACTTGAATATCAATGACCTTGATCTCAATAAGGCTGGAAGACTGACTTGAATGAACCTTGAACTTCAACACTGGAAGGCCCAAATTCTAAACATCATGGAACGTATGACCTTGATGGATACATATGAAATGTTGTGGAAGATCCTACTACTAATGCATGGAACACTACTTTAAATAAGAAGAAATCCAAAGCTAAGAGGATCATCTATGATTTAGTGAAGGACAATTTGATGACAGTGATTACTCCATTGAAGAATGCAAAGGAATTCTTCGATACTTTGATAAATATTTATAATAAGAAGGTTTCGAGTCAAAAGAGAGCTCTGAATAAAAAGCTTCATATTCTAAATATGGAGAAGGATGAGACAACTGCTTCCTTCTTTACAAATATCTCTCAAGTAAGAGATCGACTCATGAACATTGGGTTGATGGTCGATGATGATGATCTTATTCAAACTATTTTTGATGGTCTCCCATCCTCATGGAAGACATTCTTGGCCGTTGTTAATGGTCGAGAGGTACAACCAAAATTTGAGAGGATATTTCATGATTTCCTCTAAGAAGAGGGGAGAATCCAAAGCAGACTGCTTCCTTCAAAGAAGAGAGGGAGAATCCAAAGAAGAATTCTTCCTCTAAAGAAGAGGATCTTTCTCTTATGATAAGGATGAGGAGAGGAAATAAATACTTTCCTCAGAAGAGGTTTCCTCATAAAAAGGGTATACAATAAGGAATTTTATAAGTCAAAGATCAAATGCTTCAACTACAATAAGAAGGGCCACAATGCAATATAATTCTGGGGAAAACAAAGAGGAAAGTTCAAGGGTTTATTTCATACTTCTACTATTACTGAAGATGAACCTACAAGTAAGAATGTGTCTGATGATTAGGAGAAAAGGAAGGAGCACTATTTTATCTCAACCCTATATGGATTCATTACCACTAGTGTTGAGACAAGGCTGGTTGATAGTGGCACATCCAAACACATGACTGGATATAGGAGTCCTATCATAGATCTAAAGGAGAAAAAGTTCAACTATTGGGTGGAGCTTGGAGATAATACAATAGATTAGATCCAAGGAGTTGGATCCACCTCCTTTTAGTTGAGTTCAAAATATCTACTCCATGTTGAGAATATTCTCTATGTTCCTAGTTTGAAGAAGAATCTCCTGTCTGTTTCAGTTCTAGAGGATAAAGAGTTCAGAGTAATATTTATTGACAATCAATCAATATTATGGCTGAAGAATAAATACTTGAATTCAACTATTGTGATTGGAGTTAAAGAGGGAGGTGTCTACAAGGTTCCTAGAAAGTTCACAAAGCCTTGATTCATGACACTATCATTCCTTGCGATATGTGGCATAGGAGGCTTGGTCACCTCCATTTCAAAGTGTTACCTGGATTGTAGAAGATGGTAAAAGTGATGCAGGAATAAGAAGACAATTGACTGTACCTTACAATCCCCAACAAAGTAAGGTTGTCAAAAGAAAGAACAAAAAAATATGTGAGGCTGCTAAAGCTATGATGTATGATCAAGACATGCTTACCTACTTATGGGAAGAAGCCTCCAACAATGTTGTCTATATCCAAAAAAAAATCCCTCATTCTATTGTAGGAGAGAAGACTCCCAAAGAAGTTTCCACTGCTGGAAAACCAGATGTTGGACACTTGAACATTTTCGGCTTTCCTTTCTACATTCATGTTCCAAAAGAAAAGTGGACAAAGATGGAGCAATCTAGAAAGAAAGGGAGTTTTTTTGGTTAGTGAGAATCCTCCAAATCCTATAGAATCTATGTATCAGGAGAAGTACACATTGAAGTTAGCATATATGCGACATTCCATGAAGAGGATGTCTTCAAGAACTCTAAGGAACTTCAATGTGATTCAAATATGGAGGATCATGAGACTCCCATGACGAAGAATCAAGATTTTGGTTATCCCCATCCAGATGTTGAGATGGAGAATCAAAAAGAGTCCTCAAATTCACTAGCTCCTAAAGAACCAATAGAATTGGTTGAAATATCACTTGTTGAATCTCCTGCTAAGAGGAGATTTGCATGGTGCCAAGACATTCTACAAGAGGTAGAAAAGAATGGAGCACCATCAAACACATTTAGAGGGAAAAAGAGACCTGGTAGATATTCAGATATGTTGCACATATGAGTCACATCAATGATTCAAAACCTTCCATATATGAAGAAGATGCTAAGAAGAAAGTATGGAAAGATGCCATGGTAGAGGGATACAAATATTTTATGAATAATTATGTTTGGGAAGTGGTTCCTAAATTTCAAAGGAAGTCCATAGTAACTTCCAAGTGGATTTATAAAATCAAACATGCAACTGATGGCAGTATTGAAAAGTATAAAGCTAGATTTGTATCCTGTGGTTTCTCATAGGAAAAAAACATAAACTATGATGAGGCATTCGCTCCTGTGGCCAGGTACATCACTATTCAAGCCATTATTTCACTTGCTTCAGTTCTTGGATGGAAGCTTCACTAGATGGATGTGAAGACCTCCTTCCTCAATGGTGAGGATGAGGAAGAGGTTTACATGCAAAAATCTAAGGAGTTTGTAGTTCATGGGAAGGTGTCCCATGTTTGAAAATTGAAGAAATCATTGTATGGGATTGGTATTCGAGGATTGTCAACTATATTCAGAACTTGAGATTTTCTTAAAGCAAAGATAATCCAAACCTGTACTTCAAGTTTGTGAAGAACGAACCTCTGATCTTGGTTCTATATGTTGATCATTTGTTCCTTACTGGAGAGGAACAACTAATAGCTCATGACAAGAGGGAGCTCATTTCTTAGTTTAAAATGAAAGGATTGGGACTTATGAACTACTTTCTTGTCCTTAAAGTTTGGAAAATGAAAGATGAGATTTTCCTGTCACAAGGAAAGTACACAGTTTATGTGTTGTGTAGGTTTGGTATGATGGATTGCAAATCCATGAATACTTCAATGGATTCTAATTTGAGGAAACTACATGAGTCATATTTTAGATCGAATCTAGTTGATCCTACTATGTATAGACATCTCATTGGTTCCTTGATGTACTTGATACATTATAGACTTGATATATGTTATGATGTGAGTATCTTGACTCAGTTCATGTCTAATCCTAGACATAGACATTGGGTTGCTACTAAACATGTGCTTAGATGCCTATGAGGTATGATTTCTTATGGAATCAGATATCCCTCCAACAGAGGAGTGATGCTAATTTGATATGACGACTATGATTGGGTGGTAGAATTGTGGACCAAAAGAGTGCATCCATATTTTGTTTTATCTTGGGAAAAAATATGATTTCTTGGTCCAATAGGAAGCAGGGCTCCGTAGCCTAGAGTACTATAGAAGTAGAGTATATTACCGCTAGTACTTCATGCTCAAATGTTGTGTGGATTAAGAATCTACTTGCTTGGTTTTTCAGTGAGAAGCTTGAGACTACAATCATTCACTCTAATAATCAGATTTGCATTAAGAACTCAGAAAACCATGTGTTTCAATATAAGTCGAAGCATATTGAGATCAAGTATCAATTCATCAGAGACATAGTATAGAGAGGTGCCGTAATAATTTAATACATTTCAACTAATGAGCATATTGCATATATTTTAACTAAGCCTCTATCTGTGACGAAGTATAGGTACTTTTGAGACAATCTTGGTATGGAATAGAATTCCTCCCTCGTCGAGAGGGGGTGTTAAAGTTGCAGCATGACGAGTCATTCTCTAATCCAATCTTGTGCACTAGGATTGGGCCTCATGTATTGAGGTAGTTCCTTAGGGAGTCTGAGTTGGACTTAGGAAACTCGGAGTATATTATTGAGTTGGAATCAAGAATGACTAATCCTTATGTGTAAAGGTTAATCCTCACATGTTTGAGGTGAACGCTTTGATATGAAAAAGTGATTATGTTGTACACTCTTGTTGGACAAGGCTAAGGACTTGTGTGTCAAGTCGGATCCTCATGTGTTGAGGTGTACCTCATGTGTAGAGGTAATGATTTTCTAGTTGAAGCATGCATGGTGTGTGACATACTACTAAAGGTGTTCTAGCTATTAAGTATCCTCTAGAGACTGACCACCTCTAGATTTAATTAATTTAGCATAAGATCACTTGGAATGATAGTAGAATGATATGATCACATAATTGGACAAATATCCTTAGTGTAATTGATATGATAGATAAATTAAAGTTGGCACATGTGGACCATGCAAATAAGATAAGAGATAAAAGATAAGTTGCATAGAGAATAGAGAAATTGAAATTGTGCATGAGAATGAATTCAGTGAATTAAGGAGAACTTGAATTGATCACTTCGGTGATTCAGTCAAGCATGATTTCAATTAAGATAATTAACTAAGTGTTAATAAAGAAGAACTGGTTAACTAAAAGTTTTTTACATGATGAAATTTTAGTAAAACTAAAAGACGACACTTGAGTTACAACACTTGCATGATGACAAGTCTTGAGTTAGCATCCTAACTAAGCGGTATAACATATAGCTGGAAGGAAAGTTCATCTTGAAGTCAAAAGAGAAAAGATTTAATGTCAAATATGAAAGGCATTGCATAGTTGTTGTGTAGGGGTCAATGAGTTTGAGGTGCAGCGAATTTACCCCATGCAAGAATTTTCTATATTCTGCACAAGACCACCTTACTCCATGTAATATCAGTTCACTAATTCTGGTATAAGGCCAAACATTGTGTATTTAAGTGTGTGCATGGCATATGGTTAATCATCCAATCCTTATCTCTTCTCTGTTGCCTAGTGATTACAATTAGGGTATTGTAATTCTCTATTATCTTGCACATGGGGTGTTGAATGTAATTTGCAATTGTAAAAGAAATTCTATGCTATTTATCATTGTGCTAAGGAGATTTGTTGTGGTTTTTCTCCCTCAATGTTTTGATTGTTTTCCCCAGGATACATACTATTGTTACACACAAATCTCATCATCAGCATGTGATGAGGCCCCAGACACAGTATTTTTCCCTCAACTCCAAGTCATGAAGTAAAATCCTGGTCCAGATATCAATCTTGCATATCAAAATCCATCACTACTCCTATCTTTTAGTCAATGAGCATTACCTTCTTCATCACCTCCTATAATATTTTGGTAGTAAGCGGTGGAACTTCCTTTACCTCTTTTACAAGGTGCGGTTCTGCCCTGTCATTGCTCTGTCATAGTGGGGAAGAAGTGGTTCCCTTGGTAAAAAGTGAAAAAGAGAGGTTTCCACAAAGCTTCTCGAAGGAAGGCTTCATGGCTACCTTATCCCTACATCTAAGGACCACCTGGGCTCAAGATCCATCCTTTTGGGATCTCCTATCCACCTAACCCACCATTTTATGAACCATACCTATCCTCCTAAGGCCTATAGAAGCAGGCTCATATCCATGGTTGAGGAAGAGAAAGGTTATACTGTTGCATTGACATTCTGGCCTAAATCAGTAGGGTGCACATAGGAGGAGCAAGTTGGAGCTATCGGGGACAAAATATTGGAATTGTGAAGGAGCTTATTGACACCAAGGCATAGGTTGTAACTTCTTCTTCATTCATTAATGCAAAATTGGTTCCTTTCCCATAAAGTATATTATGTTAATATCAAGTATTTTATTGTTAGATTCCTTAGTCAGTATCATAGAGTAGTGGAACATTTTATGGTGCTTTTTGATCTTGTGTGTTGGTTTCATGTGATCATGTAGATACAATCATGAAGAGCTATCATTATAAGAAACAACTACACTTTTCAATCAAAGACCTTTATTCCAGATCTCGACCCATTCTAGGGAAAGTTTTCCAATTATGTTGTGTACTATTTGTTCTAGATCTGAACCATCCAGACTAGAGGAACATCTCCTGTCCGCAGGAGGTGCATTTTCCTAGAAACAAATCTGGCGACTCCACTAGGGAGAAACTTTTAGCATATCTGATCTTCCTTGGTTTAACTCTTGTCCGAAATCCAAGCTCCAGTTTTTTGTAATTAGATATACTAGTTGATCTAGTTAGATCTTGGTTTGGTATCATCAGATCTGTTTAGATCTGAGTTTTTCTACCTTCTGTACTTTATACTCCTGTTAATTCATAATTTAAATGCTAGTTTCACAGTGATTAACTTTTATTTTTCGCAATTATTTTGTTTTGGACATCTACAGTGAACTGCACATGCATAGTGGGAAATAAGCGATGCCACCATCTATAACCAGTGATCAGTAAGCGGTGCCACCGCCTGTACTCAACAATTAGGAAGTGATGCTCTCTCAGAACTGCTTTGTCAGTGACCCTTTGGAAGCTGTGTTAGGTAGGCTTTTTTCAGACTTGTTTTTTCAAGGTTTTTGTAAAAATTTTGGTGGATTTGATTTCATTTCTGAGTGTTTGGGTTTGTTTAAAGAGATCCAAGTGTTTGAATTTCAAAATTTTTATGTGGTAAAGGCTTGCTTTTTTAAAATAAAAAATCTAGGATAGGCTCATCTTTTCATTTTCTTGTATGCTTGGTTTTTAAATTTTAAAAAGAGCGTTTAAAAGTTTTAAGCTCAGTTAGATCTCTTTCTTACTTTTTGAAAAATCTGAAGAGAAGGACTTGCTTGATTGGTTTCTTGTTTTCATTTTTTCATTAAATTAGTAAAAGACTTCTTTTTGCATGTTTAAAAAAGATTTTTTTTTTGTTGAGATTTAGTTATAATTCCATTTGAAGATGAAATATTGGATCTATCACCAACCTAATAAACTTTCAGATCTCCATTTTTCATCTTTCTTTTTACATTCTTGTCTCAATCAAAAGAAAAACATTAGTAGTTTTAAGTTGGATCTTTCTATTTTTGAAGAAAAAATGAAAAAGTACTTAGTATGCCTTTGAGTGTTTCTTGTCTTTCTTTTTAGGGAAAAAGAGATCTCTCCTTATGCTCTTGCTTTCAAAGACTAGTTTAGAAGTATTTTTCTTGTTGGCATTCTCAAAAAGTTTAGTTGAATTTGACTATTTTGAGAAAATTTTAGTTATGAAACGAAGTTGGAAAAAAGAAAAATACTCTCTCCTTCCCATAAGTAGGCATATTTTGAAAGGTAAAGTGAAATAATTTGCACATCATTATTGCATTGTTTTACATTTCTGTCATAACTCCATGCATTCACCTAACCGTTCAACTTAAAATTAATGGTATCTATAGATTAAAATTTTTAGTAACTTGAGTGATAGGTTAGAGATGTGTTTCGATGTCATAAAACATAGGAAATGTCATTCATTTCCTTCACTACAACCTGAGACTTGTGTGATTCTTCCATGTACCATCGGTATATCGAACGACCTTTCATGTACCCTTGAGGTATATCAAAAGGTACTTCACGTACACGATTGCATATAGGAAGACCCCTTGTGAACGGTTGTGCATTAGACAACACTACTACAGATTTGAACTCCCATGTACCTTGAGTATATCAGGAGGCCCTACTAGGATTCTTGAGACCATCTATGAAAATCCCTTTTGGTCGTCTTGTTGGCACAATACATCGAGAACAAAATTCGGGGATATTACTACGCATGTGTCGTCCAGGTAGTTGAGTATTCAGGTGAGGGATGGTTGATCCTCCTTGCCACATTTTACTATTGGACTCTGCAGTATATCATGAGTTGCAAAGACTTGACAATCTTGGTGAGGAACTGGTTTGTTCAGCCCCTCTTGTCACTTAAGTTTTCTTGTGACCTATAGTTTATGTAGGAGAAGGTTTTGTGTGATTTTCTTAGTTTTGAAACCCTAGGTTAGGTTTTTAGAGACCCTACAATTTGGCTAAGTTTCCATTGAGACAATCCAGAAGAAATCAGGGCTTACCACCCGACTTTCCACCTGCTATAGGGGAGAGCCAAATGGAAGCCACAGATCAAGGAGATGCAATTGACTTCCATGTGAAAGGAAGTATAGTTATGGAAATTGGAGAAAAATTCACTTCTTACGTTAATCCCTTTGTCCAACAACCGCCTGTGGCTGACACTTCTGTCCATTCTCTGAGGGAAGGTCGTAGCGATAGTCCTTCTAAAACTGAGTATGGCCCTAATGCTCCTTTTTGGAGAACTTATACGGGTCAAGCCATTTATGAATTTGGGGCCACTAGACCTTCTTTTGAGAACCCTCCTCTAGGTGAGGATGAATATAGGAGAATCCAAGAATTTCTTGATCGCACTTGTAGTTTTTCAGAGAGAGTGGAATGAATTATTCCTTTACTTGTATCTTACAAAGAACCCGTGTCTGCCCTTTTTCCCGTCTATCAGATCCATGGCCTTCTGTATATCGTACACTTGCTGAGACTTTGGGTCCTATTGAAGAGGTTCCATTTAGTGGTGTGATTTCTCATAATCCAAGTCAAACCTCCAACCCTACAGTTGTAAATCAAAGGTCTATGTCTAGTCCTCCCATACCCTCTATTGCTGGTGGGGAATTCTCAACTCAAATGGTGTCAGTACATTCTAAAGCCGGGGGGAAACCCTCGACATGAGTTATGTTACCTATTAGTGGAGTTTCTACTAGTACTAGACAGACTTCTGCTATAGGAAAATCCGCAGTGGTTGTTTGTTATACCCATACCAATATGGTAAACCCTCCGTCGAGTTCAGGCCAACCATTAGGGGTACAACCTACGGTAAACCAACCTTATTGGGGTTATGGTTACCCATGGAATCAATTACCTCTAGCAAATGTTAATTATCAACCTACATCTATAGGAACTATATATCTTGGAATCCCTTACCCTGGAAATACGTTCACGCTATGGGGGAAGCCTAATGGGTCCTACATGCCAACTATGGGAGGAATGCCTATTCTTACTACTGGAGGTGTCGAAGGGCCACCTTATGGTGGACCAAATTTTGGAGGCCAACCATGCAGAGGCCCACCTGGTGGTGGTCCACCTTATGGAGGACCACCACCCGGAGGCCCACCACAGGGAGGACCACCACCTAGAGGCCCACCTTCTGGGTTTCCACCACCTGGGGGTCCACCTTTTGAGGGGCCACCATCTAGAGGACCACCACTTGGAGATCCACCACCACCCGAAGGCCCACCACCTGGAGGCCCGTCACCGCCAGGTGGCCCTCCTCCTGGGGGCCCTTCCCCATCAGGAGGCTCTTTGGGAGGATCTTATTCCCATCAACCAACTTAGTAGCCAATATATCAATCAACTTATGGTACTAATAGTACACATATTCCCTATAAATATTACCAGTATGTCAAACCTAATCGACAACTTCTATTCCTAGAAAATTTAGACTTGCCCGACTTGTCCAAGTTGATAATGATCCCATTCAGCACAATCCTTCATGGCCTGCTATTCTAGTCAAGTTACCATCAGACATCCCGAAGTTTGATGGAAAGTAGGGAGATGATCCCAAAAATCATGTCATGACTTTCCATCTATGGTGTTCTTCGAACTCCTTGATGGATGAGTCTATTCGTTTGAGACTCTTCCAGCACACTTTGACCGGTACGGCTGCGAAGTGGTATTGAACTTCCACAACATTTATTTGTGGATTTTAGTGCATTGGAAACTATTTTTCTTACACACTTTCAGCTACCCATTCGTTATGAAATGGGTACAGATCTTTTGATTTCACTTCGTCAGAATACCTCCACACACATTTTGGACCATATCCATGAGTGGAGATGACGTAGAATACTTATTAAAGCTCCTATCCCAAACAAACTGTTAGCTAATTAGTTCACCAAATCCTTGTTGCCTCCTATCACCTGAGATGTGGCTGTGGGTGGTGTTGTTACCAAAAGAAGGCTATTAGTCGCACTTAGTATATGGACTTGGTATATTCCCAATATGGAACTTTGTATGACGTAATCCCTCAAGATCCTCATCCCAGCATGGACCCTGCCAAACCACCTACAAAGACTCCTGTTGATGGGGTTATTGGTCCAATCTAGCCCTTGTCAGTAGTCAAAACCACCAAGAAACCTATTTCTTTTGCTACTACTCCTTTAGCTCCTATGGTTTCCGCCGAGGTAAATGCTATTCAAAGTACACAAAACCCTGACAATAAGAAAAAAGGAAAATGTAAAAATAAAAAACCTGGAAACCAACAGGAAAATACCAAGGCTATGGCCACAGAGAACGATAAAAAAGGGAAGAGAAAAGCTAAGTACCCTTGCCTATTGTGTGGGGGTGATCACTTCATGAAGGAGTTCCCTCATCATGAAGAGATTAGTAAGTTTATGAAAAGTAACCCTACCCCGCGGTGCTTACTGATCCTTTTCCATCTCAACAACAATTGATAGAACACATGTCTAATCAAGGGACTTCTTGTTCCATGGAAGAAATCAGAATGATGTCTTCAGATACCATAAATATGAATACTTGTAGTCAATCATATGACAAACCTACGGAAAAGAAGGATGTGAATCCTCCTTCTGAGAAAGTTCCTTGTACTAGTTCCCCTCCATATTCGTCTAATGGTCCTCTCATGATCGAGAAAACTAATATTGATTTGATTTTACGACTACCTAAGGCTACCCTTAGGAAGGTTGTTTTTAATCCCAATGCTCAAGCTGCACACTTTTATAATGATGTTCAATATTTATCTTAGGAACCTTGTGCAATGTCTACCCTTGAGGTACTCCAAAGCTGTCCAATGCAACGTAAAAAATTGCTAATGGATTTGGGGTCATTATACCCAAATAATACCAACTTGATTCATTTCAATGTGGAGAACTATAAGTCCACATTACGTCACCAACTTGCATTTCAAATTGCCTCTAGAGTAGTTGGGAGAAAGGTCCATCAGACTATTTTGGACGAGGGAGATTCAACCTCGGTTTTGTCTATAGCTTGTTGGAGAGCCATTGATTCTCCTTGTTGAGATCACAACATCAGGAGTCATTCTCCATTCTTGTAAGTAATAGCAAGACAATAGACTTGTGTAGTCCAACAAATATCCTCATCTGATTGAGGTGGTGATGTTGTAAAGTCTTATGAGTAATATCAAGACAATAGGCTTGTAGTCCTCCGAATATCCTCATATGATTGAGGTGGACAGTAGGCTAGTGTAGTCCTATGAATATTCTCATATTATTGAAGTGGACAATAGGCCTGTGTATCCCTACGAATATCATAATATGATTGAGGTGGTGTACTTTACTATGTAAAGTAGATATACTATGTGATGTATGGCTAGTCATGGTCAACAGGTGCTACAAGTCTCCTTTAGGTATTATCTACCCCTAGAGTGATTTACTTTAGCATATGACTATATGACCTGGGGAAATACATATGATCACAGGTTTGGAAATGATCTTATGAGTACGATATGATTAATTAATGAAAACACACATGGACCATGCAGAGATATTTAATATAAGCACATAGGTAGAGTGATAATTTGAATTGCATTTATGGTAAACAAATTCAGCTAATTAAGGGTCCAACTCCTTAATTTATGCAAATGTTTATTGGAAATAAACACTGATGGAGATGCACTAGTTATATTCAGTTACATTCAGTTCTGTTCAATTACATTCAGTTCAACTCAGTTACATTCAGTTCAATTGAGTTAACTACTCAGTTAGAGTTAGTTAATTAATGGAAGGTGCATATCTTCATGTGGAAGATAATTATGGAGTGCCAACTTGATACCAAATCAGTATGGGGTGCATGATTAAAGATGGATAATTTTTCTAAGTGTTAACAAGTTTTTGCTACATGGAACCATTCTATTTTTGTTGTAAAACCTAAATTGACTTGTTATTAAAGTGCTATGCACTTGGCAAGTTAGATACAGTGTTCCATTCGATCTCCACTCTCTGGTGATCTTTGTGAAAGTAATATGCTATTGTGTTGTAATCATTATTTGCTACTAATCTATCATACTCTAAGATCATTTGCAGGGTTTTTCATCCTCTGAATCAGAAGAGGGTTTTCCCAAGGTATATCTTGTGTTCTATGGTTTGATTTATGTCTTTGGATTATTGATGAGATTTATATGCACTGTTATTATGGATTAAAGTTTTAAAGTTCAAGTTTCTTTATGTTTTTCTCAATCACTAACATGGTATTAGATCAAGGGCATGCAAGAGCTTAGTTTGCGCAAGCAACTAAAGCCTGCGTGATCTTGAGAAGTATTGAGCAAAGAGCTTGGAGCCATGGCATCAACCTCCATCCAACCAAAAAACCAATTTGAAGATGCTTCCAAATTGAAGGCAAGAGTGTGAATCATTCTTGAGAAGAATGATCTATATGTTTACTTGGCCTCAGTGAGTGAGGACTCTTTATGCAGGGTGAATTAAAGAGCGAATCAATATGCACAATTTTTGTCACTTTTCAGGAGACAAATTGCGTGGAGATGTTTTGTTAAATCCATGAGGAATCAGTCACAAAGGTTGAAAACCCACTTCCTAAATGGACCTATTTAGCTGACTCACGAGAATATTACAAAAATATGCGACTGTTTGAGAGATACGATAAGGTATTTGAAGATGAAATTCTCAGAATTCGTGTTATGGTCGTTTTCCCAAAGTGGACCAATTAGTGGAACAACCCCAAGAGCTATAAGTTGGATATTATCATTATTCAATGGATATTGTGTATAATGAGAGACTCATATAATTGATATATCATCAATATAAGATGATTATCATTGGAAGAAGTTTTCTTTGAAAGAAGAACATTCGCTTTGGGTTTCATGAGATCCATTTTCTCCATACAGATATTTGCTACCTCCTGCATGCACTCAAATTTGCAAAGACATCAAGACCTAGGGACTAAAGTAATCTCCACAAGGAATCAAAGATCAAAAGGGAGCATGCAAAAAAATAAAAATACAAGTACCCAATTTTTTTATTATATGATATTTAGATCTATATGCTTTTGAATGTTTTCGTTACAGTCATATAGAGGATGCATGATTGTTCATAAGATATGAATATAGAGCATGCATGATTATTTTATAAAATATGAATATAGATGATGCATGATTGTTCATAAGATATGAATATAGAGCATGCATGATTATTTTATAAAATATGAATATAGAGGATGCATGATTGTTCATAAGATATGACTATAGAGCATGCATGATTATTTTATAAAATATGAATATAGAGGATGCATGATTGTTTCATAAAGATATGAATATAGAGTTGCATGCTTGTTTCATAAATATAGAGCTGCATGATTGATTCATGAGATATAAATGTTGGACATGATTGATGAGTGTTGGGCTAAATGATTATTTAATTATCACATGCTTTTATAAAATTAGATTTTGTTTTATTACAACCTGTATTCCTAGATTTGGAATTGTGTTTAACATATACATTGTTGTTCCTATCTTTATTGAAATGTTATCAATCTCACGAGTCCAAATTTTGCAAGATGATATAAGGACTGATATAAGACTTATGTAGGACTGATATAAGGATGAAAATATCATTCATAAGACTTGATATTTAGGGAAACATGATTGGCTCATAAACTGTGAACATAAGACTACATGATTGACTAGATATAGGGCTTCATGATTACCTAATGAGATGAACATGGGGCTGTATATTTATTTCATAAATGAATTTTTGGACTGATATAGGGTTGTATATCAGTACACAAGATTATAATGGGTTATGATAAATCGATTGTTCAATATATGTACATAACTAAGTAAATCTTTATCAGTATATTGAAAGTATTTCACGTAAATAAAATTTGTGAGTATGAAATGGTTCTAACCATGATAATTATTTGTCTTGTAGGTAAAATTAATATTTCCTTACCTACAAGTAAATAAGGACATGAATGTGGAGTCATTCTGATGGCTGAGCCTGGAAGAGAACAGTTAGAGAGGGTCCTATGTCTCTTGGGAAGTAGAAAAAGTAAATGGCTTAATTACACTCTGATAGATGTGAAGATTCTTGAAGATATTATGTCTTATTTAGATTCATGTTTCAAATAAGAGCTTCATATATATATGAGCATAAGTCTCCATGATGGAGAGCCCATATAATGATTCTCACATTTTTGCATGGTGAGAGGGAGTTGCTAGTATCACTAGCTCATGAAGAACCAATGCAACTAGTTGATGTACCTCCTTTAAAAAGGAGAAATGCATGATGCTCATATTTAGAAGGAAGCTGAGAACTATATTCAAGAATCTTGTTATGATTCTTATGATTCGTGGTGTGACAATCACCAAACAATATTTTCCTCATTTAAGGAAAATGTGCAGTAAAAGAGCCTGAAGAGTTTCAGGATAATGGACTACAAATCTATGGCCACACATATGAAGGTAAATATGAAATTTTATAATTCTTATTTCATATTTGGAGGATGTCAAGTCAGTTGAGATGTATTTGGTTAGTCATAGGTCCCAATATTTGTTATGTGCTTTGCAATTCGTACATAGACATGTACAAAGCATGTGTTGTGGTACCTACTTGGTACAAGTGTATGTGGACTCATATATGTCTTGATCAGTAAAAGAGAGTTTTAAATATATATGAAATATGACTAATATAGTGATCGAGGAAGATCACATGTGTTTCTCTAGATAGAGCATGTTGAAAAGTAGTAAATCTTTTGAGGGTTCTAGTCAGTTATATTTGAGACATTGTACATATCCATAGATGAGCAACATTTCCAATATTATTCTTAAGCTTCTGTCTGGGACAAGCTTGGCATAGTACATAATAACTCTTCTAGTTGAAGAGGGAGTATTGATGTGTCTTCATAGGTGACGACAAATAAATTCCCCATCAGTTAGTCATCGTACATGACTTAGGTAGCCAAGGGCTGTGATAGCTTGTGGAGAGAATCCACATGAGAAGAGACATGGTAAAAAGTCTTAAAGACTATTTATAGTCTGGACTGTTAGAGAACAGTTAAAACCTCTCGGAGAGGTAGTTGGGGTGCTGCAAATATAAAGAGAAGGATCACTGAGAAAGTGATCATGACTTGAATAACATCACAGAGAATGGAAAGCTCACAAAGAAATTCTCGAGATAACAGAAGATTGAAGAAGTCAACAAATGTTGAAAAGTGAAAGAAAAGATAAGTCCTTCTTTCTGCATGTTATTACACGTATGTTGTATAATGTTGTATGTGATGGATTTAAAAAATCCATGGTTTCTAGTTTAGATAAATTTTTTTCTAGATTTTGTTATACCTAAATCATGTCACCATCATGTGATGAGACCCTTAAATTGCATGTTTTTTCTTAATCCCAACACTTGGAGTGGAAACTTGCTTTGTTTGTCAATTCTACTTGAAAAAAAACCAGCACTGAGCTTACCTTGTGGCTAATGAGCGGTAGCTTGCTCAACACCACTTGTATCCTATTATAGAGAAGTGATGTCACCACCTATGGTATTTGGTCTTAAAGCAGTTCTCATTTAAACCGCTCTATCATAAGGGAACAAAAGCGGTATCCTGGGTAAAATGGGAAAAAGAGAAGTTTCTCGAGGCTTCTAGAACTTGAGCCTCATTTCCTCCCTTATCCCTATCATTATGGGTTAGTTTGAGCTCAAGATCCCCCTTGATAGGATCTTGGATCCACCTCACCCACAATTCTCTCCACTATTCCTATCCATTGAGCCTTATAAATACAAGCTCATATCCATAGTTGAGGGGGATAACTATAGAGGTATTGTTATGCTGTTGGATTGACTACCTAGTCCAAATCATTGGAAAGTATAGAGATCAAAGCTGGACCTTATGGGGATGAAGTGTTTGTCTTGTGGAGGGGCTTGTCGATATGAAGGAAATGATTGTAAGCTTCTCCATACATTCTTAATGCAAAGCTGATTTTCGTCCCACATTACTGTTTTGATTTCACATGTACATGTTGCTAGATTCCTTAGTCACTAGCATGGATAAGTAGATGATTTTCTGGTAGCTTTGATGTGCTTGTATGTTTGATATGTTTGCAGGTACATAGGCTCACAATCGAAGCAGTATTCTAGGTGTCTACATTATTCAGGGAAGGTCTTCATCCTTTGTCGTTCACTCATTTGTTTTGGATTTGGACCATTTAGACCAGAGGAACAATTTCTGTTTGCAGAAAGTGCAATATTCCTGATAACAAATCTGGTGACTCTGCTGGGGAACAATGCAAATATTAGTTGATATGATCTTCCTCAATCCTTGAACTCTTGTCTGAATCCAGGCTCCATCTCCAACTCTCTTCAGTTAGATATGCCATCTAACTTAGTTAATTTTGGTTTGAAACTTTTAGATCTGCTTAGATATGAACTATTCCAACTTTATATGCTCTTTTTTATTGTCAATTCATCAATTTTTTCCTTCATTTGATCAATTTCTAACTTGATTGTTTGTTCTCATTATGTTTTGGATCTATTCAAGGAACCGCACATGTGTTGTTGGCAATAAGCGGTGCCACTGCCTGAACTCTGTTAGCCATAAGTGGTACCACCACCCAAGTCCCGTTATCCAGAAGTGGTGCTCGTCCAGAACCACTCTGTCAAGATCCCTCCAGCACGGTGCCAGGTAGGCCTTGTTCCAGAACTAGTTTCTCATCATTTTTTGCAAAAAAATGAGTTTGTTTGCTTTCATCCCTGCAATGTCAGGCTCATGTGTTAGAGTCTGAATGCTCATGGTTGGAAATTCTGTGGTAAAAGATGGGTTTGATTGAAGAATTCAAAAGCTAGATTAGGCTCATTGATTATTCATTTACTTCCATGCTTGTTGGTTGTGATTGTGAAAGTAATTTTTTGAAATCTCAGGTTTCAGTTAGTTCTCTTTTCATTTCTTTCATAAAGACTGAAAGAAAAACCATTTGATTAGCATCTTGATTTCATTTTTTTCATAGAGGACTTCTTTTTGCTTTTAAAAAGATATTTTTTGACTGAGATTAGGTCATTATCATTATTGAGCATAAGGCATTGGATCTCTGATTAGCCTCACAAGCTTTCAGGTTCTCTGTGTTCTTTTGTCTCTCTTTCATCAGTACTATCTCACCAAAAGAAAAAAATAGTGTAGTTTTAAGTTAGATTTATCTACGTTTTAAGAAAAATTGAAAAATAGAGTGCATATGCATGTAGAGTGCTTGTTGTTTTTTTTTTAGGAAAATAAACTCTTACCCTTTTGATTGCTTTCAAAAAATAAAAATGAGTTTGGATTGTGTTGCTTGTCTTTGATTTTGATTAGTTCAAAATAGTTGTTTGGGAATTTTGGTTTTTAAAACAAAAAGAAAATACTCTCTTTACCTCCCGTAGGTAGGAATACCATGAACGGTAAAGTGAAATATTTGTATCTACATTCTGCATGGTTTTAATTTTTCTGTCAAAATTCCATGCATTCACCTAACCGTCCACTTTAAAATTAACGATAGTTATAGGTTAAAATTTACATAGCAATTTGAGTGATAGGCTAGAGACGTGTCCGGGCGTCGTTAAGCATAGGAGCTGTCGTTACTCGTTCGCATTACATCCTGGGACTCACATGGTTCTTCCACGTACCATCGGTATATTGAACGACCTTTCATGTACCCTTCAGGGATATATAAAGGTACTTCAATTACTCGATTGTATATAGGAAGGCCCCTTGTGAACGGTTATGCATTAGACATCACTACTACCGATTTGAGCTCCCACATACCTTGTGTATATCAGGAGACCCCACTAGAATACCTTATCTATCTGAGAAAAGCCCTTTGGCCATATTTCTTGGATCCATACACCAAAAAAAACATTCAAGGAGATTACTACACATGTACCCTAGAGGTATATCACGAGTGGCACCTTCTTGATAATCCTAGTGAGAGAATTGACTATCTGAACTCCTCCTGTCATTTAAGTTTGCTTGTTTGGCCTATAGCTTGAGTAGGGACGTTTTTGGTGTGTTTTCTATTTTTGAGACCCCAGGTTAGATAGGAACTGTACAAATTGGCTGAGCTAAGACAGTCCATAAGAGTACGGGGCTTTCCACCTGATTTTATTCCTGTTTCAGGAGAAAATCCAATGTAAGCTATCGACCAAGGAGCTGCTACCAACTCCCAAGCGGAAGAAAATGTGGTTGCATAAAGAAGAGGTTCATATCCTTCACACTCACCTCCCTTGGTCCAACAACCTTCTTTGGGTAATACTTCGTTCCATTCTCCCATAGAAGGTCATGTTGATGATACTACCCATCCAGATTATGGTCCCAATGCTCCATTTTGGGATACCTCTATAGGACAAGCCATTGCCTCATTTGGCACTCGTTTAAACTTTTCTAAAGAAGTTTCACCAAATGAAGAAGAACGTAGACAATACCAGTTAGCTATTCTCCGTGCACAAGAAATTGAGAAGAAAATAGATAACATATTGGGCACACCACCACCACGTTCTACAGTTGTTCTGTGGGATATCGTTCACTTGTCGATTCTATGGGACCCATTGAACTGATTCTAGATCGCACTGTTACTCCACATGATCTAGGTCAAAATTCCAACCCCACCGCCTCCCATATTATGTCTTTTCCCAATCCTCTTTTGTCTTCTGCACCTGGGGCTCAAAATTCAATTCTTATTTCATCAATACCTTCTAGTGCTGGGGGGAAACCCCTGGCATGACCTACAATATCTGTCACTGGAATTGTACCTAGTCATGGACAGACCTATAGTATAGAGAAATATACAGTTTATGTCCCTCCTACCCACACAAATTTGGTTAACCCCCCATCCAGTCCAGGTCATCCCTTGGGGGCACAACCTGTAACCAATCAAACCTCTTCAGGGTATGGTTACACAACAAATCAAGTACTTGTAAAAAAAATTAATTATCCACCCAACCCTACATGAATGCCTTGTGCTGGAATTCCATATCCTAGTAATACTTTCATGCCATGGGGGAAACCTAATTGGTCCTACATGCCAGATATAGGGGGGATACCTATACATACTTCGGGGGGTGCCAAAGGACCGCCTTATGGAGGTCCTCCCCCTGGGGGGCCTAATGGTCCTGGAGGGCCTGGAGTCTTTCCTCCTTATGGTCCTAATGGTCCCGGAGGGTTTGGCGGCCCTCCTCTTAGTGGTTCTGGAGGTTCCATAGGTTTACCTCCCAGGGGTCCCGAAGGGTCTAGTGGTCCTCCTCCTAGTGGTCTGTTATAGCTGATTTCACCACTCCAGGTGAATCACACTTTGTATGGCCTTCCTCTGTCCCGCTGTAGACTCCTTAGACCCCATGGACCATTTTTTGTCCTTTGATGTTTTGTTGATCATCCCTAAAAACATGTGAAAAATGATACACACGAATTTTAAACCTATAAGCACATATATACATGGGTTTGACCACTAAAACCACGTACATCAGGATGTGAACATAATCCAAATCCTTTTGGAGTTTTCCTTGACATGGATCTGACTTATTTGACTCCTGGCCTTCCCTATGCCTTGAGATCGCTTGGATTCGACCTTTTAATACCCCTTTGAAAAGCTATATAAGGAACCCCTTGGTACATTCAAGGAAAAACAAGAGGAGAGAATTGAGAGCAAAGAAACTATAGTCCATTGTTGCTGGAACTTATGCTTGAGTCTACATCCCTTTGTCCCTTGGAGAACTAGTGTGTTCTTCCCAAGCTTGCCTTTTGCTTGTGAGATTTCTATCGAGAGGTGGAGGATTGAGGTTGTGGAGGCCCAAGTGGGGGATTTAGTTTCTCTGGTTTGCAAACATGCCGTCAGAGGTTGTATCTTGTGATCTCTGATTTATATTAATAGAAATATATTTTCCTATCCAATAATGTGTGTTTGAATGAATATTTTATCCATGGGATTATGTCAAATGCTTGTACATTATTGATTATATATGCTATAATAGATCTAACACCATGATATATAGAATGCTTGTATTGTTTACTTGTTGTTGAGGAGGTAATCTATCAATTCAAGTTGAAGTGGAAAGCTTAACGGGGATCTACTTCAACCGTCCAGAATAAGGTACGAGGTCTGATCCTTTAGTGTTAGACATTTAATTTCTATTGCATATTAGAAAGGATTGATTTCTGGAGTCAAGCTATTTGTTGTGGTACCCAAAGCCAGAGGAATTGCTCTCCATAACAGAATTGGCGACTCCACTGGGGAGTTCCTAGTAGTTGTCCTTTGGGGGTTGTGTTATCGGCATTCAATGAATTTGAATTGCTCTTTCTCTCTTATTTCTATGTCGGGTCTGGGGGCATGTATGCCTGGTAGTGTCTGATTGGTGTGAAGTTTGTCTCAGCCCGTCTGTTTTCCTTGATTTTATGCACCTTTCTTCCTGCATGTGAGTTTTTAACTCACAGTCGCGTATACACGCGGGTTTCTCTGCGTTTCCATGTATACATGCGGGTTTATTGTGAACACTCACGCATGCCCTTGCTTTTGCCTTTTTGTGGGATTTAATTGGTTGCTGGGTGAATGTTGATATTTACTGAGTCTCCTTTGGCACTGCTTGAGTCTGTTTAGACCTCTGTTTCTGACCAGAAACTTTTTTTTAGGCTACATTTTTTTTAAAGAAGGTTCTTGTCATGCCATTTTCAATTTTTTGTTTGAGATTAGTGAATTAGAGTTATTTTACCTTAGTGCTTTGCTTGAGTGCTATTTGTGTGTGCTTGCAGAGTCTAGGGATCGTAGAATCATTCTTTTGCTTTTTGCATCTCATGTTATTTCAAAAAATCCAAAAACATTTGCTTATCATCATGCATTGCATTTTTTCATTTTTGCATTGTACTTGCACTAGATTTGCTTTGGAGTACTAGTTAGGACTTCATATAACAAATCTTGCATTCATCATTTGAAGAAAATTTTGCATTTCACGTAGTAGCATACCCTGTTTTCATGGAAACAATGCATTTGCATTGATTGTTAGGTGTGCATCTTACTTCATGTTGCGTCATAACACCATTAGTTTCATGGTCATATCCATATTTTGAGTAATAAAGCCAATTAAAATCAACACTAAATTAAAATGAACTACACTCTTTTCTTTTCTAGGGTGCACCAACAAACTTAGGTTTTAGGATCTTGGAATAGTTCATTGTAAGTTAATTCTCCAAGATCACTAAACAACAACATGTATGTGTCTGTCCAGGTGAGTGTGTGAAATCCTTGGTACAACTTGTGTTTCTCAGGATCCTCCTCTCAAAAGGGAGTTAAGCGCAAGAAAGTGTGAGCGGTTATTGATTGGGATGACCCCTAGTCATAACTGAGTAGCACTGGAGATATTTCCAGGATTGTATTCGTATCTCGGGGCTCTTTTGAGAGTTTCGAGCTTTGCTACCCTACCCATACGGTCAATCCCCCCTATGACTGTTCACTTGAGCATTGATTATATTGAGGTGACCTTAGTGGCCTTACCTAGGATATCGAGGGGGTACTTTGTAGGGGTTATTTTGCGGGTGTCCCGGCTAGGTTGGGGTGTGACAGCACAGTCGCTTTATGCGTTGAAGCTGAGGGCCACAATAATTGGTTACGTACCTCTGCTTGTTGTGTATGGGAGTCTCAAGCCTCTCCTAGGCGAGATAAACCTGATTCATTCGGGAGCTCATTTATCCAGCCCTTCTTTGCCTGCATTTGGATTTATATTTTATTAGTGATTGCTCTATGCACGATAGTTGGCCTAGGGTTTACGTAAATAGAGAGTCTTTTTTATTTTTTGAGTCATTGTGGATTCAGGTGTGGCTCCTCGTCGTTCTCATCATTTAGTAGGACTTCCGCCTTCTACTTCTCCTCCTCCTTTGGGAGAGAGACCTAGACAGTCTAGGTGGACTATTTCGTACATTGATTCACACACCATGGGAGACCATTTAGAAGGTATTCCTGAACCACCTTCTCCCATTCGTGTAGACGATGGGGAGTTTACTCCTACTTATGATCCTTCACCTGACTTGGCTGAGTTAGGTCCTATGATTTATGAGATAGGAACCATGCATGATAGACCTAATCACTCTAGGGTTGATTCCCCATTGATGCATTACTGGTATGGAATGCCGGAGGACCCCGAGACTCATTTTGAACCCACCAGCACTAGCTACAATAGTTATGCTATGACTTGTTTCCCTACACATGATTTTTCATTTCATGTCGAATCCTCCTTCGAGCCTAACACTATGCCTAGGGGAACTCTCATTCCTTACCATGCTGAGAGGTTTGGGAGCACTAGTCACATTGCACCTTCCATCCCAGTGGTGGAAGTTACATCACATATCCTTCCTAGGTCTAGGGTGAGTGATCCGATTAGGATACCAGATCCTAGACAAGTGATGATAGGTGGTAGCACATACATTATTTCTCAGATTCCTTCATCCCTGGTCCCTAGTTCTTCAAATGTACATCCTCCACCTTATTCGCGTGGTCCTTTGAGCCGGCACATGGCTACGAGTTAGGTCTGTACTGCGGTAACTAGACCATTTGTGTCTCAGGTTTACATACCGCCCATTGCTTTGGGAGGATATTTTCATACTTCTAGAGGTCATGTTACTACTTCTGGGGTGTATATCCCTACTTCCGGTATGTATATCCCTAATTTCGGAGCGTATCTTCCTACCTATGGAATGTCTAATGGGGCATCACATGCGATGACCTATGGACCCTATTATGGGACGCAGTATGGACAGGGTTCTTCATCTTATGGGGGCAGGTATCAACAACCTGCTTACTCTCCTAATTACGGCTTTGTAGCTCCTACTAGTCAAGGTCCACCACACTATGGTGCTTCCATGCCACCCTATACGGGTCATACAGGAGGAGGGCACTATGGCCATGGCCATGGTGGTAATCAGCCATATATGAATCAGGGAGTGGTCCATCGACGTCATCATCCTAGGATCCCTTTCCTTGCAACACTCAATATTCCCGACTTATCGAGATTGACGAACGATCCTGTGGCTCATGACCCGGCTTGGCCGGCTGTCCCTACCAAGCTTCCTTCGGACATATCTAAGTTCTAGGGAAAACTGGGAGAGGATCCGAGCGAACACATTACTACATTTCACCTATGGTGCTCTTTGAATTCCTTATATCAGGACTTAGTCCGTTTGAGACTATTTCAACGCACCCTTACAAGGCCTGCCACGAAGTGGTATATAGAGTTACCTAAAGGAGCTTTCGCTTTGTTTGATGACCTTGCGATGAATTTTCTTAATCACTTCCAGCTACTAGTGCCTTATGATGTTGGTACTGAACTCTTGTCAACATTTCAGCAAGATAAAGCCACACATATCTCTGATCATATTCAAGAGTGGCGTAGATGGAAGAGGTTAATTAAAGCCTTTATACTGTCAAAGTTCCTCCTCGAGTGGTTCCTCAAGTCGTTATTGCCATATATAGTGAAGGATGTTTCCACATCCGGAGTGTAGAGTGAGGAACAAGCAATTTTTAGGGCACAAGAACTGGACTTGATTTATGCTCAGTCTGGTTTGTTGTATGAGATTATTCCCAATGCTCCTCATTCCAGTTTCGATCCCAAACTAAAACCTAGACCACATGCCGATGGCATTGTGATTTGTGCAAGTGCGAAACCTGTGGATTTGGTTGCAAAAAAAGTTATTCAATTGTCAATCAACCAATCTTCTTCGGTACAAGCTACGGCTTTGTCTCTACCCACCCAAACGACGAGTGTACTTTCTGTGCAATCGTCAGACTAGAAGGGTAACCAGCAGCCCAGACGGAATAGAAAAAAGGGTAAGAATAATTGAAAGGGTGGGAATAAGAATGAGAATGCTAAAAGTAATGACAAAAATGACCAAAATGCTGGGGGGACGAGCAAGCTAAACGTAAGTTTAAGTTCCCTTGTAAGTTATGTAAGGACGATCACCTCACTTACTTGTGCCCTTGTATTGAAGAAGCTTTGAGATTCTTGGCACAGGGCCTAGCTGTGCTAACTAACCCTTTACCACATAATCAAAATATGAACTCAAAGTCCCATGACCAGTCTGGTGATGATCATGATCCACTGGAGACTAGTGGTCGTGGGTGCATTAACATGGTCCGTGCTGCAAAAGTTGTGACCCCTGCGAAAGATTATGGTTCGTCACAACCCAGCCCAGGCAAAGAGCCTAATCCACCAGGGTCCCCTTTGCACATTGAAAAACCTATGGATAAACCTGAGAATACACCTCACATTCCTAAGGGAGTCCTTAAGTGTTCAGGGCATAATCCAAATTCCCAAGCCACTTAGAACTATTTAGTTGTCGAGGATTTGGGCCACACTCCTTGTGCGATGTCTGCATTGGAAGTGCTTCAGAGTTGTCCGTCGCAAAGGAAGGTGTTGCTTTCTTCCCTTGGTGTGAATGATGATGATTCTTCCTTTGTGATCAAATTTGAAACCACAGGAATTCAGCCTCGCTTTCCCTACTATGTATCTCTTTTGATTCATGTAGAATGTCTTAATATGATCGTTAAGTGCATTGTGATTTACGAGGGCGTTGCTGCTTCTATGATGTCTTTATCTTGTTGGAAGGGTCTGGGTTCTCCTGAGCTATCTAAATCAGCGACTATGTTAATTGCGTTTGATGGGAGATGTTTTAGACCGCATGGCATCCTTCCTTCCCTTAAATTCCGTTTGGGGGGGAAGACTATTGTGATAGAAGTCAAGGTGGTTGATGCACCACTTGACTACAATCTCTTGCTGGGTAGGAACTGAATGTATAGTATGCAAGCCATTGCGTCTTCCTTGTTCCGCATTGTATTCTTTCCACATAATGAGAAGATCATAATGATTTATCAAATGACATTCAAGAATCCATCTGTTAGCACATCTTCAGGAGCTTCTATCCCGATCGTTGAGCACTCTCAGCCAGCAACTGGGAGTGTGGGTGTAGGCATGTATCCATCCCTTATGGGAAGCTTTAGTTGTAATGCACTGATCCTGATGATAGGATCTAGTTTCGATGACGCTTCGACATCTATGACATTGGTGTCTTTTCACATGAGTCATATGGAAGATCCTTGGATTATTCCTACACCGAGTACTTCGAGTGAGCCTATCGTGACAGACGTGCCGTTGCTTGCAGCTATGATAGCTTATCAAGCTAATCTCAAGTGGGTTGCAGAGCCTAGTCCTTCCTCTTCGTGGACAGAGGAGGAGGGCCCTTATGTGCTGCCGACATGGGCAGTACAATCTTCTCACGCACACAACTACCTTGATATGGTTTTCCCTTTAGATGAAGCGATTATTGAGGCTATGTCGGGAGTTGAGCCACCATGGGAGGAACTTCATCATAGATCGTACTTTCTTCCAGAGCTTGACCGTTTGGAGGGTGAGGATTTTAGGGTGGTTCTTAGTCAAATAGTTGGTATTCCTATGGTTCCATTAAGCTCTCATGGTCCGATGGCTGATGGAAACATGACAAACATATCTACAACGATTCCTATCAACATCTCTCGCAATCTTGGCATAATAGAGAATGTCTATATTGGGGCGGAAAGTTCCCATGCTGAGATTCTTGAATACACCGAGCTGTTTAAGGAGTTTAATGATATTTTTTCTTGGATTTATGATGAGATGCCAGGTATTGACCCTCGTGTTGTCAAGCATGAAATTAAGACTTACCCCAACGCTAAGCCTATTCGACAACATTTACGTGCGGTGAATCCTAGGAAAGCACCCGTGATTAAGGTAGAGATAGAGAAGCTGTTGAAAGCTGGTTTCATCTATCCCATTCCCTTAATGGAGTGGGTTTCAAACCCCGTTCTGGTGGATAAGAACCAGCTAGTGATCTGCATATGTATTGATTTCCACGATTTGAATCGTGCCTGTCCTAAGGACAATTTCCCCACACCATTTGTTGATAAGATTTTGGATGAGTGTGCGGGTAGCAAGGTGTTCTCCTTCATGGACAGCTTTTTTGGATATAATTAGATACATATTAAACCTGAGGACCAACATAAGACTGCATTTATTTGTCCTTGGGGAATTTTTGCATATCGGAACATGCCTTTGGGCCTTAAAAACACCGGAGCTACATTTTAGCGGGCAATGACCTTGATCTTCCACGATCTCAAGTCAATTATAGAGGTATTTTTGGATGACCTTGCTGCTCATTCTCGCATGAGAATGCGTCATCCCCATCACTTGATATTTGTATTTGAAAGATGCCAGCACTATTCGGTTAGATTAAATCCTCACAAGTGCATCTTTTGTGTGAAGTCAGGGTGCTTGTTAGGATTCATCGTTTCTAAAGAGGGTATAAGAGTTGACCCTTTGAAGGTTGAGGCAATACTTCAGTTGTCTCCCCCGAAGAATATTCATCATCTTCAGTGTTTGCAAGGCATGGCAAACTTCTTATGAAGATTTGTAGTCAAATTTTCCAATTTGACTAGAGGCTTCATGCGTCTCTTGAAGAAGGACACCCCCCTTTATTGGGATGAGCGAGCCTAGGAGTCCTTCGATGCACTCAAGCAAGCCCTAGCATCGGCCCCAGTGATTAGTCCCCCAGATTATAGCCGTGCTTTTCTCTTATATGTGGCTGCGTCATTAGAGACGATTGGTATGGTTTTGGTTCAAGAGGATGAGAATATCCAAGAGCATGTCATATATTACTTGAGCCAAAACCTTATTGACGCAGAGATTTGTTATTCTCATGTCGAGAAGCTTGCTTTAGCTACCGTACATGTGGTTCAGCGGTTGAGACATTATATTCTCCTTCGCCAGACCTTGGTTGTAGCCCATGTCAATCCGTTTCAATTCATCCTCACCCGAAGGATGATTGGGGGAAAATATAATAAATGGATTTTCATTTTGCAAGAATTCAATCTCTAGTTTGTTTCGGCAAAATCGAAGAAGTCTTTAATTTTTGCAGAGCTTATATCGGATTTCTCGAGTGATGCCGAGGAGTTGGTTTGTGAAGATACGTTTGTCGATGAACACATATTGTTAATCTCAATGTTAGACCCATGGTAAGGGGATATCATAATATATTTACAAACACTGAAGACCCCTACTCACATCTCACGATATGAATGATGACGATTATGTCACATCTCTAAGAACTACCTCATAGTGGACAACACTTTGTATTGCCATGGGGTAGATTCCATTTTGTGACATTGTTTAACTCATGAAGAGGCTGAGGTAGTGCTGAATGATTGCCACAAAGGGGAGTGTGGTGGTCATTTATCTGGGATTTCTACAGCTCAAAATATTTTAAGAGCGGGTTATTTCTGGCCGTCGATCTTTAAGGATTGTGTTGATGCGGTCAAGAGGTGCCACCCTTGCCAAGTGTTTGCATGTAATATGTGCTCGAAACCTGCCCCATTACATCCCATTATCACCGTCGGTCCCTTCACTAAGTGGGGGCTCAATTTTATGGATTGCAACCCAGCTTTGGCTAGGGGGAACCATCATATTATAGTGGCTATTGATTACTTCACAAAATGGGCTTAGGCTATGCCTATAGTAAAATATGACGGTGAGACAGCCACTCACTTTGTGTTTAACCAAATTATTACTCGGTTTGGGATTCTGAAAGAGCTTGTCACTGACCATGGCTCGCACTTTTAGAAACATATGATGGAAGAGTTGGAATCCAAGTTAGGGTATAAGCAAGAGCATTCCTCTTCATACTACCCTAAAGCAATTGGATAGGTAGAGGTAGTAAATAAATCACTCAAATCCATTCTCCAATGAACCATTGCACAAAGCAAGAACAATTGGCACATCATGTTATATCCTGCTTTGTGGGCATATCGAACCACTGTTAAGACTGCCACTGGTTTTTATCCATATCAGCTTGTACATGGAGTGGAGTCGATATTTCCAGTTGAATGCAAAATTCCTTCGTTGAAGCTAGCTGTAGAACTCTTATCGGACACTTCCCCATTGGAGGAGCATTTGGTTCACCTTGAGCAAATTGATGAGCAGCGTCGGGATGCCTTGGTGGCTCTAGAAGTCAATAAACGTCGCGTAAAGGTCTAGTACGATAAGTCTGTCCGTCCAAGGAGGTTTAGTGAAGGAGACTTGGTCCTTTTGTGGGATCAACCGAAAGAACCCTTGGGGGTAAGGAAATTTAATCCTATGTGGCGTGGTCCTTACGTGGTCGAGCACGTGTTAAAAAAGGGTGCGTATGAGTTAGTGGATTACGAAGGAACGGCCTTGGCAGAGCCTAGAAATGGGATTTATCTCAAGAAATACTATGCATGGTCTTTAGCCAAGGCTGCTTATTGTATATTATTGTACAAATTTTCATAGTTATGCATTTTTCTTATCGTGATCGGGTTTGTGATTAGTTTCCGTTTCTTTTAGAAGATGTCAATGGAATATTCCACCTACATAGGATTCATGGATGGTGCAAGCCGTCACACTTAACACTCAGCCTCTACTGCTTGGGTGATTTATACTCCTATGGATCAGGTACTATCTTCAGGAGGTGTATGTCTACGACCATCTTCCAACAATGTTGCTGAATACAGTACCGTTATCGAACTTCTACGGGATTCCATTTTACATGGCATTCTATCTCTTGAGGTACGTCTTGATTTGGAGTTAGTAGTATCACAGCTTAATGGCTTGTACCATGTTAGATATCCGACGTTATTGAGAAGATTCTTACGTGTGAGATTGTTAGAATGACAATTTGACAATATAACATATATACATATTCCAAGAAATAATAATCAAGTTGTTGACTCATATGCTAACTACGTGTTAGATTACCATTTGTTTCATTCACAATAAATTAATCACAAACACAATTTTGACACATGTAAATAAAGAAATCGATCACCATAAAACTTTTTATATATACATCCAAAATGTGGTAATACATAGTGTCATGGTACAAAATTGGGGCTTTCGAGCCACCATCATATAATACACGGTCGTACAAAATGTATACACTCCCAGGTGTCTAATCCTGTGGAGGAGGAGGAGGGTTGTTATCATGGAAGGTCACTACGGCTCTAGCTAGCCGTCGAAATAAATGCACCCATGCGCATGGTACACCCACCACTTGCCGTTGCATAGCCTCAGGAAAGTCCTCGACTTGTGCCATGGGAACTCTATGTGTCAGTCTCACAAAATTGGTATGATTGCTCTGGAGTGTTCGCTCTGCATCCACACTCGTGATGTCATCTCCTCTTCCCCTTTTTCTATGACAAGGGAAGCCCTCTGGCCGCCGTGGTCCCACATCTACACACAAATGGTAGATGTCACTATGTATTATCACCCAAAAATATGTCTTTTTGATTCCATATAATCAAGAAAATACAAAAAGATTTAAATAACTCAAAATTAAAAAAAAGAGGGTTGAGATTCGTTACCTATATCTCCATATGCCAATCCTGGTGGTAGCGGCATGTCCGGGTCCCCCCGGAAATCTATCCCTGCATAGGGGTAGTCATCAATGGAAACTATCTGTCGTCGCCACCACAGAAAGAACTGAGCTAGATATGGGTTGGCCACCCTACCACCCTCCAGTCTGCACATAGCATCTGCCCAATGCCGTTGGGCTGGATCTCGAAACCCGTGAAGAGGAACATCCACTTTGGGGCTAAATCCTATAACACGCTCGAAGAAAAACGTGCTCAAAATATTGCTGAACCCAAATTTCTGCACTCTGCCTGCCTTACACTCACTGAGCTGATGTTTCATGTTGCTCAGTAGTGTAGTGCTCCAGTCATAGATCATGGGTCTCATGCACTCCACTGCATAGAACATCAGAGGCCGCAAGGCCTGGTGGAGTGATTCCAAGCCTGCTATCCTGCATAATATCAATAATATGGCCTTTAGGCCTAGCACCTATATAGCATTGGTAGGGACCTGACTCCCCACCTTCTCTGTGTCTGGATAGCAGTACACTGTAATGCACTCGTTGATAGTCAGGCCACCTCCTGGCCCACCATGAGAATGAAGGTTCACCACTTCCCCTCGTTTAGAAAGCCCAGTAATGAAGTATATGTCCTCCACCTCTATGGTGAGGGACATCCCATCTATATGGAAGGACTCTGAGTCTGGATCCCAGTAATCCACCAGCATCTGTAATAGTCTTGGTTTGGTCCTCAAACCACCAAGACACCAAAACTTGTAGAGTCTGCATGCACGTAGAGCTTGTTGAGCCATTAAATCGGACCTTACTGCTTCCTCTACTTCACCATGCTCATGCTCTCTCCACTCTAGGACCATCCTACACAAGAAATTGAAATATTGACCATTAGTTTATTGAAAAAGCCACATGCACGGCCTCATACGTGACTGTTTTCAAAATAGCCATGTATGTATGCGGGTTTGAGGGCATTTTCTGCGTATATCTGGCCCTATATGTGGAAAAAAAATCAATTTCTGCGTGGGCCGTAGCACCCATTTTGGGTTGGCCTAGAAAGATTAATTGACCATGGAAACTCATAAAAATTGTATCAAAATGAAAGAGAAGAGTATTAGTAAATACTTAGAAGAAACAATAGTGGATTCCGCCGGCTGGATCTCCTGGAAGATCAGAGCTCAAATGGGTAAAATTTTCAAATGATATAATATTTTGAGTTGTTTACTATTTATAGAAAATTTTCAAATATTTGAAAATTTTTACCCCCTTTCCTATAGTTTCGACATTTTCTAACCATTTTGGACCGTTTTTGACATAATTCATGATGTAGAGGACCTTTTTCACTGCTGTTTCAGCCGTTGGATTGACCCATTCATTTCGATCTCAAGTATCATGTCTAAACTAGCATATAGGTTAGATTTCACCACTGTTTGCATTTTGCATAACCTTATGACCATCTCATCATGACCTTAGGTATGAACCCACTCTATTATGTCACGGAACCTTCTTGCTACTTTAGAAGTGGCATGATATGAGTGGTAGAGCTTCACCTTACATGGGTACCCTAGTTAGTGCCTTATTTGCATTTGGTGACCATGCTGATGTTTTCTCTTTTAGGGTGTGGGAGTCCGTTGTATAGTACTACCATGACATTTTGCAAGAGCCTCATACTCCTCTTGATATTTTGCTGGCCTATTTCTGTTAGGACTCCCTCATGTCAAGTTGTGAATGCATTATCATGTGCTTTTCCTGCCTTATTGAGCTTTATGTTGGCTTCCTTGACATTGCGTTTCAGCCATATAGCTCGAGCTTGTCTCATGTCTAGCCATGCAGAGCCATTTTTTATATATCCTTCGCAACTTGATTCCCTTTTTACCAGGAGGGGATTTTCCCCTAAGTGTCGATATCCTACACATGTATCCTTGCATTGACCATAGGTATGTTCCATTGCTTGGAACTAGTTTGTTTTCCTTTATGACATTCGTCTCCTCCTAGTATGTAACTATAAAGCTATTTTATTCTTTTTTCAAGCTTTTTAAATAACTGAAAAAGTCCAAAAAAATCAAAAAACCAAAAATCCGAAAAAGGAAAGATGTTATCTGTGGTAGCTGTCGAGTCGTGTCGCCTTCAAACAGAGCACTATATATCACATCCATTGGTTGGATTAGAGTTTGAATTTAGGAGCTATACTCGTTTATCCAAGTTTATCTCCACCGATTGGTTAGGCTTTCAGTCCCAATGGAGCCTTTATTGATGCCTCTTGTGTCGCAGAGATGTCCCAGTTTGTATATCGAGTCTATGCTGCCTTCATTTAGTCACCACACGCCGTTATGCTCTTGTTCGAAGGAAGTTGAAGCCTGAGTCGACCATTCCTCAGTTATCTTGACTCTCCATGTCGGCCATTCCCGGTATAGTTACTGGTTCGTGCACCTTATGATCGAGTCCTTCCAAATTATACAGCTTTGCTGAGTAACTCATGTTGGATGATGGGGGATGCCTTAATGCCCTCCTTCTAGGGGATTTCATCCCATCGAATTCAGATCATCTATTCTAGGATTGGAATCTAGAGTCATTAGTGGCAGGTTCTCTCACCATCGACAGTTTTTGGGAATACATGAATGTCTCCTGATCGATGGATCCTTTCAAGTGTTCAACCTCAACACATTTATTCACACTTGTTAGTTTTCACTCTAGTACCTTGATTCCCATTTTCATTATCCGTGGGTGATCTCGCATCTGTTAACGGTATACATTAATGACCGGTAATCAGATGATGGACTACTATGTTCGACCTCGAAACCTCTATTCGCATAGTAGGACATGTACTCATAGCGGTTTGTGTAGAAGACTTTCCAGATTGGTGGCATCTCTTATATGCTACCTCCTTGATCATGGCAGTGTTCATGAGATTTCAGCTCTCATGACTTGATTCCAGTATATGTCAGATATTTCCAGCCACTATGGAGATCTTGATCTGTTATATCTTCAGCCATTATGGAGATCATGGTCCTTTGTATATCTTCATCATGGAGATTCTGATCTATGTATATTGTACGTGGCGATGACCACATATGTGATATCATGTATCATGCCTATTCATGGCCATTGTACTCTTATGTATTCAGGACTGCTATATTTACTTGCAGTTATGTGCAGAGTTGTATTAGTGTACTATGTTGATTGGGTGGTTGGTCTTCCATTTGGGATCCTTCATCACTCCACTTATGGGATGGACTTATAATGTATTTCGGCCATCGTATGACCCCTCTAACCTCACACATTAGGGGGCATCTGTTATAGCTGATTTCACCACTCCAGGTGAATCACACTTTGTAGGGACTTCCCCTGTCCCGCTGCAGACTCCTTAGACCCCATGGACCATTTTTTGTCCTTTGATGTTTCCTTGATCATCCCTAAAAACATGTGAAAAATGATACACATGAATTTTAAACCTATAAGCGTGTATATATATGCGGGTTTGACCACTAAAACCACGTACATCAGGATGTGTACATAATCCAAATCCTTTTGGAGTTTTCCTTGACATGGATCTGACTCATTTGACTCCTGGCCTTCCCTATGCCTTGAGATCACTCAGATTCGACCTTTCATTACCCCTTTGAAAATATATATAAGGAACCCCTTGGTACATTGAAGGAAAAAAAAGAGGAGAGAATTGAGAGCAAAGCAACTATAGTCCATTGTTGCCGGAACTTATGCTTGAGTCTGCATCCCTTTGTCCCTTGGAGCACTAGTGTGTTCTTCCCAAGCTTGCCTTTTTCTTGTGATATTTCTATCGAGAGATGGATGATTGAGGTGGTGGAGGCCCAAGTGGGGGATTCAGTTTCTCCGGTTCGCAGACATGCCGTCAGAGGATGTATCTTGTGATCTCTGATTTATATTAATAGAAATATCTTTTCCTGTCCAATAATGTGTGTTTGCATGAATATTTTATACATGGTATTATGTCAAATGCTTGTACATTATTGATTATATATATCCTAGAATAGATCTAACACCATGATATATAGAATGCTTGTATTGCTTACTTGTTGTTGAGGAATTAATCTATCAATTCAAGCTGAAGTGGAAAGCTCAATGGGGATCTACTTCAACCATTCAGAATAAGGTATGAGTTTTGATCCTTTAGTGGTAGACATTTAATTTCTATTTGTTGGAATATAATCTGTCGGGATTATATTTTGTAAATAAATAAAGGAAAATGAATAGTTATGTAGGAAGCTGAAAAGGCTGGTCGGAAGATGAAACTCAACCAGCATATGTAATGTATAAATAAATGATTTTGCAATGGAATAAATGAATTCAGGAGTTATTATCCAATAGTGGTATCAGAGCACCACCTGCCATAACTCTTGCCTGATGTGTTTCAGTCCTAGCAGCCTGAATGCTTGCCATTGCATTGCCAGACTGCCTGCCCATTGTCAGTTTGCCTCTGCATTTCTCCTACAACCAGAGTGCCATAATTTTGTGCGTTATTTTGCTGCACACCTACCTACCAGTCGCCAGCCTGCCCTCCGTCTATTCATCCTGTGAGCCTACTTGCTACCGTTTTAATTCTTGGCAGGCATACGTTGAGTATTTTTCTATGACAAACACCCAATTCTGGAGCTGGAGCTGTGTGTGTTGAGGACTATTTCTTGAGGTAGATTTTGTTTTCTATGAATCATATTCTCTCCACAATTAAGCTTATAAGTTGTGAACTTTGTTTTCATTTGTATTCACCATCCGAAAATATGTTTTATGCTTCCTGTGAAGAGTGAGCCACTCTCATTCATCTCCCTTTATTCCAGCACATTTTGTATTCCATTTACTGTCAATCCATAATATTTAGCATTCGAGATGTTGAGGATTCATCCTCCTACGATTTTGAGTTGCGTAGGGTCTGGTTCTAGTATTGGAGGGTCATGAGCCAACCCTTTTCTAAATCCGCAAGGATTGAATAGATTGAGGTCGTGTTTTTGCTGTTGCGACCGCTTTGACAAATGAAGATCACTGGTGGAGAGAGATTTCCCTCTCCAACTACATGACGTGTGAGTGAATCGATTGAAGTTGTGATATGTTGATTCCTTTGAATGCCAGTGACTGAATACTAATGTTGAATATTCACATAGTTTCTAAAGTGTATGGAGGTAAAATATTGGTGTTGTATTTATTTATGACCGTTGGAAGTACATAAAACCTAATTTTGCCCTAGTTTTATGCATGAAGTTTAATGTGACGAATCTTCTGTGTATACGAAATAATAAGAATTCAGAGCCGTGATTCCCATTTGTCAGTTGCATTCTCTACTAGATCAATTGTATGTGAATACTCAATGTTTCATTATTCGAGATTGCTTAATTGTGATTGATGTAGATCACATGAATCCTTCGTTTGCGTTGGATAAGAGAGGCCTGTAACTATTGATTCTGGGAAATGTAAAATATTTTGGTATAATAACTATTGTGTTTGAGCCGTAAGAACATGGATACTATGGTGAATGATATATGTTGATGTGTGAAAGAGCGTCTACTTCCTGAAATGTTGTGACTGAAGCTGCTCGTTCCCGAAGCTGCATTTTGAGTCCACTCATAGGCCTGAAGCTGTGATCACATACTATGTGAGAAGATTCACACCCTCATTCAGCTGTGTGGAGTCTGTAAACAATTTTATTCATGTTGCTGGTGTATATCGTATATTGAAGATTCCTATGGAAGATATATGTTGTTGCTGGTGTATATCGTATATTGAAGATTCCTGTGGAAGATATATGTTGTTGCTGGTGTATATCGTATATTGGAGACTCCATTGAATGATACATGTTGCTGGTGTTTTGAGTTGTAATATTGAAATGTGTAAACCTATACTGCTGCAAACATCCACTTGAAGACCGAAGTTGTGACCACATTCTACGTGAAAACAATTTGCTGAGACTGCCCATCATGTTGACTGCATAAAGTTTTGGATTTTGAAATCTGCGAAGAGCTGAGATGACTGTTGAATGTTGGTTGTAATAATTGCTGAGCAGTTCTTCTAGTGATAAAAATTTGCTTATGAACTTATTGAAAACATATTTTCTCTATCATTGTATCGTTTTAAAAACTTGAAGTTGAGATATTAAGATTGTAAATCACCTTGGCAGAGGCTATAGACTTGCAAGGTTATTGTTTTTCTATTATCTCATTCTCTTTGTCATATTAAGTTCATTATTGTAAATTACACTAGCAGTTGCAAAAGATGCAATCTATAGCATCTATAGAATCACTTTGCTTTGCTCAAAAAGCAAAGAACCACACCAAAGACCAATCCAAAGATCATCCCAAAGGAGAAAGTAGCAAGAGAGGCAGAGGAAGAAGAAACTTCAGAGGTAGAGGAGGCAGAAACAACTCCAGCAAAAGATCAGATTTGAAGTGCAAGCGTTGTGGAAAGATTGGACACACAACAGATCAGTGTTGGGCTTCGTGGGACTCCATCAAAGATAGACATAACCAGAAGAAAGATGACAATAAAAACCAAGATGCTAGTAAATCTTCAGATTCCGCTCAATGTATTGTTGCACATTGTAATCTTGGTATTAATGAAATGACTTCACTTTCATCTTAGAAAGATTGTTGTCTACTTGATATTGGTGAAACATCACACATGACTTTTAGAAAAGACTATTTTGAAGAACTTAATGAAACAATAAATGGCATAGTTTACTTTGCAAATAAGTCAAGTCTTAAACCAAAGGGAATGGGCACCATTCGGCTGAAGATGCTTGGATTCCTTTATTTCTTGTTGAAGAATATTCTTTATCTTCCAGAGTTGTAGAGAATCCTGCTGTCCTTGGTGGAGATTCGATAG
>LPNX010833205.1:158706-191497 GCA_001517045.1 Pseudotsuga menziesii | reverse complement strand
AATGCCAACTCCTTCTGCCAATGGGAATAAGTATTTTATGACCTTTGTTGATGACTACTCAAGAATGTGCTGGATTTACTGTTTAAAGACAAAATTAGAAGCATTTCAATCATTCAAAGACTTTCATGCATTGATAGAAAAACAAGCACAATCTAAAATTGGTACACTTCGTACTGACAATGGGAAAGAATACACTTCAAATTTTTTTGAAGATTATCTTTACCAACATGGAATTGCACATCAGACTACAGTTCCCTACAATTCTCAACAAAACGGTGTAGCAGAAAGAATGAACATAACCATAATGAATATGGTACGCTCAATGTTTTTTTTAAGAATGAAAAACTAATGTTTTGGGGTGATGTAGTGAAATGTGCAGCCTATTTGAGAAACATAAGTCCCTCAAATGCTCTTGATAACAAGACTCCACATGAAATGTGGTTTGGCCATCTCCCTTCAGTCAGGAATCTCAGAGTTTTTGGTTCCACCTGTTATGCCTTGATTCCAAAGGAGCAAAGAAATAAGCTTGGTGCTCGAAGCAGAAAATGCATTTTCTTGGGGTACGAAGAAAACTCCAAGGCATACCGTCTCTATGATGAGGTAAACAAGAAGTTTGTTAGTTCCAGAGATGTCATTTTTCTTGAGACTAATAAAAATGATCAGTCCATTGAGAGACAGCTTGATCATTTGGAAAAATATCCTCATCCAAAAAAATATTCTGAAAATGAATATGAAATTCCAAACCTTGAAGGGGGGATTCCTATTCTGGATCAACCTTTGGAATTTCCATATGAAGCACCAACTCCCCTGCATGAATAAGTTCCTGCTACTTCACCTCAACAAGAGATTCAACTAGATGATGTGATTGAGAGAATTGGAAGAATCTCAATCAATGATGAAGCACCACCAGCTGATCAACCAGGACCATCACAGAAGATTACTAAATGGGCCACAAAGACACTTGAAAGTGTCCATCTGGATGAAGTTGGAAAGACGGGAACAAAAAGTTCAAAGAGACATGAAGATGGAGGAGAAGCAAATAATTCAGGTGATGACATGGATGTATCAATTGATTGTGAATTTAATTTATCTGCTAACTTTGAACCAACTTCCTTTGAAGAAGCTTCTACTCGAGTTGAGTGGAAAGAAGCTATGTAGAATGAGTATGATGCACTCATGAAGAATCGAACTTGGAAGTTGGTTGACCCTCCAGTTGGAACCAAACCAATTGGTTAGAAGTGGGTGTACAAGAACAAATACAAATCAGATGGCTCACTTGACAAGCACAAAGCGAGGCTTGTAGCAAAAGGCTATGCACAGAAACAAGGAATTGACTATGAAGAAACGTTTTCTCCTACAACAAAATGGGCTACCATCCGTACCTTACTCTCTTTAGCTGCTCAGAAAGGGTGGAAAGTTCAGTAGATGGATGTGAAGACTGCTTTCTTGAATGGAGACTTGAAAGAGAATGTCTTCATGTCTCAGCCAAAAGGCTTTGTTGTGAAAGGAAAAGAACAAAAGGTATGCAAGCTTGTCAAATCCTTGTATGGCCTAAAACAAGTGCCTCGCACATGGTATGAAAAATTAACCGAGCATCTTTTGAATTTAAATTTCGAACATTTTGATCTTGATGATGCAACACTGTTTATAAAGAAAGTTGGAAGATCTGTTGTGTATCTTGTGGTGTACGTAGATGATATTTTGATGATAGGGAACAATGAGAGCTATATAGCATCCATAAAGAAAGATTTGAAAAATATCTTTGAAGTGACAGATATGGGACATCTCCACTATTACTTAGGAATTGAAGTCACTCAACATCCTAAGTACATATTCCTATCTCAGAAAAAATATGTTGGAGAAATACTAGACAAATTTTGCATGACAGAATGCAACCCTATCTCTACTCCAATGGAACAGAAAATGAAGCTCTCATCAAGCGAAGGAAAAGAATTTGAAGATGCGACCAAGTATCGACAAATTGTAGGAAGACTTATCTACCTTACAACAACTAAACCAGATATTTCTTATGTTGTTGGCATAATTTCAAGGTTCATGCATAAACCTTGTGAAGGACACTGGTCAGCTGCAAAAATAGTTCTAAGATACTTGAAGGGGACTCAAGAAATTGGACTCAAGTAATCTAAGGTGGATGAATTCAAACTTACTCAGATTTTGATGGTGATAAGGAGACAGGAGTATCAACTTCTGGATACACTATGAGTCTTGGATCAACAGCTATCTCATGGAAATCACACAAACAGTTAGTTCCGTCAGATTCAACAACAGAAGCAGAATATGTGGTTGCAGTTGAAGCAATGAAAGAAATAGTATGGCTTAGGAATATACTTGAATATTTACAAGAAAAACAAGAGAAATCCACTCCATTATTGATCGACAATACTTATGCAATCAAGCTAGATAAGAATCCTAGATTCCATGATCAAACCAAACACATCAACACAAAGTATCATTTGATTCGACATCATGTAGAGGCCAAGACAGTCCATCTTCGACATTGTTCCACAAATGATCAAGTTGCAGACATCTTCACCAAAGCGCTTGGACGAGAAAAGTTTGAAAGATTCAGAAACATGCTCGAACTTACTAACACCCCTTCGGATTAAGGGGGGGATTGTTGGAATATAATCCGTCGGGATTATATTTTGTAAATAAATAAAGGAAAATGAATAGTTATGTAGGAAGCTGAAAAGGCTGGTCAGAAGATGAAACTCAACCAGCATATGTAATGTATAAATAAATGATTTTGCAATGGAATAAATGAATTCAGGAGTTATTATCCAACACTATTGCATATTGGAAAGGATTGATTTCTGGAGTCAAGTTGTATGTTGTGGTACCCCAAGCCATAGGAATTTATCTCCGTAACATGGTCCAGGTGGTCATGGTGGTCCCAATGGTCTTGGTGATACTGAAGGCCATGGTGGTCCTCCTCCCAGAGGTCCTGGCAGTCCTAATGGTCCCAACCCCCTACGGGCGAGTCTTTTGGTGGTTCTTCATCACAACAACCTGTCTACCAGTCTACTTACGGTCCTACTGGTACTTATATGCCATATCAATATTACCAGTATGTGCAACCTAATCTTCAGTTACCTTTCCTAGGAACCTTGGAATTTCCTGATTTGTCCAAGTTGATTAATGATCCCATTCATTATAACCCATCATGGCCTCCCATTCTAGTAAAGTTACCATCGGACATTCTAAAGTTCGATGGGAAGTAGGGAGATGTTCCAAAAAACCATGTCATGAAATTCCATTTGTAGCATTATTCAAACTCCCTTATGGATGATTCAGTTCGTTTAAGACTCTTTCAGCGAAATTTGATCAGTACAGCCACAAAATGGTACATTGAACTTCCGTAACATTCATTTGTGGATTTTGGCTCATTGGAAACTGTGTTTCTTACACAATTTCAGCTTCCTATCCATTATGAAACGGGCACTGATCTCTTAAATTATCTGTGACATAACACCTCCACTCACATATCCGATCATATCCATGAATGGAGAAGGAGAAGAAGAATTATTAAGGCCCCTATCCCAGATCGGTTGTTAGCTGATTGGTTTGCTAAATCTTTGATGCCTCCAATTGCTCGAGATGTGGCTATGGGCAGTGCCATTACCGAAGAGAAATCCATTAGTCGAGCCCATTATCTGGACTTGGTTTATTCCAAGTCTCAAACTTTGTATGACTTGATCCCTCAAGCTCCTCGCCCAAGCACCAATCCTACAAAGCCACCAGCAGAAGTCCCTGTTGATGGGATTGTTGGTTCAATCCAGTCCTCACCAGCAGCAAAACCTGCCAAGCAACCCAAGACTGCCACCACTACTCCTTTGACTCTCAATATTTCCGATGAGGTAAATTCTATTCATATTATTCAAATTCTCAGCAACAATAAAAAGAAAGGTAAATCTAAAAACAAAAAACCTGGAAACCAATAGGAGAATCCAAAACCAACCACCAACGATAATGATAAAGGGAAAATAAAAGAAAAATATCCATGTTTGCTATGTAGAGGTGACCATTTTAGAAAAGAGTGTCCTTGTCAGGATGAAATCACCCAATTTTTGAAAACAACTCTTGCACCCGCAGTTCTCACGTATCCTTTTCCCTCTCAACAACAACTCATAGACCACATGTCTAATAAGGGAAACTCAAGTTCTTTAGAGGAAATTCACTTGATGTCCTTGGATACTATTAGATTGCAAATTCGAAGTCAGAGTTATGACAAACCCATAGAAAAGAAAGAAGACAATTCTTCTTTAGGGAAAGCTCCCTCTACTGGTTCTCCTGAATCCTTGTCTACTGTTCCCCTAACCATCAAGAAGCCTAATCTCGGCATGGTTTTGCGTCCACCTAAGAGTACTCTTAGGAAGGCTATTTTTAACCCTAATTCCTGAGCTACTCAATTTTATAATGTAGTTGAAGACCTCGCTCAAGAACCATGTGCAATGTATTTCTTGGAAGTACTCCAAAGTTGTCCTACACAACACAAAAATTTGTTAACAATGTTAGGCGTTTTAGACCTGGACAATACTAATTTGATTCATTTCAATGTCAAGAACTATAAGTCTAAACTACCTCACAAACTTGCTTTCCAAATCATAACAAAAGTAGTCGAAAAGAAGGTCTTTAGAACTGTCTTAGACGAATGAGCTTCAACTTTGGTTTTGTCTTTGTCTTGTTGGAAAGCTATTAGCTCTCTTGATCTTGTAACATCACCTATGACTCTAAAAGCCTTTGATGGATGAGGTTTTCAGCCCCATGGTCTCATACTATCCCTTTCAATTGAGCTTGGGGGAAAAGCTATTTCTATTCAAGTAGAAGTGGTAGACACCCTGTTAGATTACAACCTCCTTCTAAGAAGAAATTGGTTTTACACCATGACTACTGTCGCTTCGATGATATTTCAAACTGTCCGATTTCCACATCTAGGGAGAATTGTCACCATTGACCAAATCTATTTTTGTACGCCATATGTTACTACATCTATGGCTAATAACATCCCTATGTTAGGCCAGTCCCCTCCTCCTTACCAGTCGATTGGGGTAGGCATGTTGAAGGATTCATCCCTTATAGGGATTTTTCCATCCACTCCTCCTAACAAAAACACAGCGACAGTAAATATTTTTTTGTCATTTTATTATAATCCAAAGGGAAAACAAATTGTTGAGTCCACCTCGTTGAGTTTGCATGAAGAAATGTACAACATCATTCAAACCCTTTCTGATGAACACACTGTTGAACTTCATCTGGTGGCTTCCAACCCTTACCACCTGCCCTACTGGTTAGAACCCTATTCTGGATTATCTCTCTGAGAATTTTCCTTTTGATGAGTCCATTATGGATATCATGAGTATGAATGAGCCTATCTGGGAGGATCACCATCATAGATCCTCGTTCCTCCCCAACACCAGTTTGATAGACCATGAATTTCCACCCTTGTTTTCCACTGATATTGTCAACACACCTCAAAATCCTATATTGTTACAAGACACAGATTCCGAAGGAAACCTATGCAACATTACACAAACAAATCCAATTGACATACCAGCTAAGCCTAGTACCATTGAGCATTTTCATGTTGGGAAGATCTGCTCGATAGAAGAATCTGAAGCATACAAGGCACTTTTCAAAGAATTCCATGATATTTTTTCTTGGTCTTATGAAGAAATGCCAAGGATAGAACCATCCATTGTGGTCCATGAAATAAAAACCTATCCCACTGCTAAACCTATCAGGAAAAAACTAAGGCAAATCCATCCACAGAAAGCTGTAGCTATTACAGCTGAAATAGAGAAACTTCTCAAAGCTAGGTTTATTTATCCCATACCCCTGACAGAATGGGTATCGAACATCGTCCCTATCAATAAAAAGTAGGGCACCATTAGAGTCTGCATCGATTTCAGAGATTTAAACAAAGCTTGTCCCAAAGACAAATTTCCTACTTCGCATATCGACCAGATTATCGACAACTGTTCCAAAAGTGTCATCTTCTCATTTATGGATGGATTTTCGGCTTATAATCAGATTGATATTTTACCCATCGATCAGCACAAGATGACATTCATTTGCCCACGGGGAACCTTTGCATATAGGAAGTTACCATTTATCTTAAAAAAAACTGGAGCCACTTTCCAGCGTGCTATGTCCTATGCGTTTCATGATATAAAACATATTGTTGAACCGTACCTTGATGACCTCCCTGCTCATTCACAGTGATGGGAGGACCACCCTAGTCATCTTAGAGACATTTTCCAGAGATGTTGTCATTATAATATATGGCTCAATCCTCATAAATGTGTTTTTTGCGTTGAGACGAGACGCATGTTAGGTTTTGTGGTTTCTAAAGATGGTATCCAAATAGATCCATTGAAAATTGTTGCCATTATAGATCTCCAGCCCCAACCAACCTTATAGAACTCCAAAGTTTGCAAGGGAAAGAAAAATTTCTCCACCGTTTCATGTGCAATTTTGCAGAGAAAACACACGGTTATATGCGTCTCCTTAAGAAGGACACTCTATTCTATTGGGATGACCAAGCCCAATGAGCCTTTGATAATCTCAAACACACTCTGACTCATTCACCCGTGATACACCCCCCAGATTATTCTAAGTCTTTTCTCTTATATATTGCTGCCTCCACTACTACCATCGCTATGGTTTTGGTGCAGGAAAATCCTGACGGTCAAGAGCATGTGATCTACTATGCTAGTAAGAATCTTATGGATTTCTAAACCCAAAATTCATGCGTGGAGAAATTAGCATTGGACACGGTCATTGCTGTTCAAAAATTTCGTCACTACATTCTGCTCCCCAAAACCACTGTATTGGCAGACCATAAATCTATGTATTACATCCTGAATCGTCTGGTGCTCGGGGGAAAGTACTCTCGATGGATAGTCATACTACAAGAGTTTGATATGGAATTTGCCAAAGCCACATCAAAGAAATCCTTGGTTTTTTCTGAGCTCATGTGTGATATTCCTTGTGCTTCAACAGAATCTGATCCCAGTGATTCATTTCCAGATGAATTCCTATTCTTGATAAGCACTACTGACCCATGGTATGGATATTTGCTCATTTATCTCCAAACACAAATATTTCACCAAATCTATCCTGTGACGATCACCGTCGCATCCGTCACCACAAAAAATACTACCTCATCTTGAATGACACTTTGTATAGACGTGGTATCAATTCCATTCTCCGACAATGCCTCACCCATGAGGAAGCTGAACAAGTGTTGAAGGATTGCCACTCTAGAGCATGTGGCGGTCATTTATCTGGGATGGCTACAGCCTAGAAAATCCTTCACACTGGCTATTTTTGGCCTTTGGTCTTTAAATATTGTCACGAGGCTATCAAGAAATGCCCACCCTGTCAACATTTTTATCCCAAAAGGCGCACTCATCCTACTCCGGTACACCCCGTCATTGCCATTGGCCCATTTTCCAAATGGGGGATTGATTATATGCATTGTAAGCCTACCTCAGCCTAGGGGCATGGTTACATCATCGTAGCCATTGACTATTTTACAAAGTGGGTTGAGTCCTTGCCTACATATGCAGAGGACGGTAAAACTGCCACTCTCTTCTTGTTCAATCATGTGATAGCTAAATTCAGAGTCCCATAGTCCATAGTTACTGATCACAGATCACATTTCTGTAATCAAATGATGGAGGAACTAAGTTCCAAGCTAGGTTTTCGTCATGAATACTCTACGCCCTATTATCCGCAAGCTAATGGTTAGGTAGAGGCCATTAATAAAGTTTTGAAAACGATGCTTCGTCGGATGGTTGGAGACCATAAATCCAACTGGCACCATATAATTTTATCTGCTCTTTGGGCTTATAGGACTTCAGTGAAAATAGCTACTGGTTTCACACCTTTCCAGCTTGTCTATGGACTCAAAGCTGTCTTACCAATTCAATGTCAGATTCCATCCTTGAAGCTTGTCGTCGAACTTCTCCCAGATGTTATAGCTGATTTTACCACACTTGGTGAATCACACTTGTATGGCCTTCCCCTGTCCCTCTGTAGACTCTTTGAATCCCATGGACCTTTTTTATACCTTTGATGTTTCCAAGATCATCCCTAAAAACATGCTTAATTTTCTATATGCAACTTTTCAACCCTTTCTCGCGTATATACCCAGGTTTGACCCCTAAAACTGAGTACATCGGGATGTGTGCAAAAGGCCAAATTCTTTTGGAGTTTTTCTTAACATGGATCCGACTCACTTGTCTCCTGGCCTTCCATATGCCTTGACATAGCTTGGATTTGACCCTTCATTTCCCCATTGAAGAGCTATATAAGGAACCCTTTGGCTACATTGAAGAATATGTGAGAATTGAGAGCAAAGAAACTATAGTCCATTGTTTCCAGAACTTATGCTTGAGTCTACATCCCTTTGTCCCTTGGAGCACTTTGGTGTTCTTCCCAAGCTTTCCTTTTGCTTGTGAGCTTTCTATCGAGAGATGGAGGATTAAGGTGGTGGAGGCCCAAGTGGGGGATTCAGTTTCTCCGATTCACAGACATGCCAACAGAGGTTGTATTCATTGAAATCTATGATTTTATATTAATAGAAATATCTTTTCCTGTCCAATAATGTATGTTTGAATGAATATTTTATCCATGGATGAGTTCAAATGCTTATACGTTGTTGATTTTATATTGTAGAGTAGATCTAACACCAATATATATAGCATGCTTGTCTTGTTTACTGATTGTTGAGGAAGTAATTTATCAATTCAAGCTGGAGTTGGAAAGGTCAATGGGGATCTACTTCAACTGTCTAGAATAAGGTACGAGTTTTTATCCTTTAGTGTTAGATATTTGATTTCTCTTGCATATTGGAAATGATTGATTTATGGAGTCAAGGTGTCTGTTGTGGTACCCCAAGCCATAGGAATTTCTCTCTGTAACATCATTGGCATCAAAATGAAAGAGTAGAGCATGGGTAAGTACCTGGAAAAAATGGCAGTGGATTCTGCTGGCTGGATCTCCTGGAATTCACTGTGGAAGTTTTGAGCTCAATTGGGTAAAAATTTCAAATTTTATATAATGTTTTGAATTTTTTACTATTTATATAAATTTTTCAAATTTTTGAAAAGTTTTACCCCCTTTTCTATAGTTTGGACCGTTTCTAATCCTTTTGGACCATTTTTGGGCTAATTTATGATGTAGGAGACCTTTTTGAGCGCCGTTTCAGCCATTGGATTGACCCGTTCGTGCCGATTTCAGATATCATGTCTAAACTGGCATATAGGTTAGGTTTCATCACCATTTGAATTTTGCATGACCGTATGACCATTTCATTATAGCCTTAGGTACGAATCCATTCTGTTATGTCACGAAACCTTCTTGCTGTTTTAGAAGTGGTATGATGTGAATGGTAGAGCTTGACCTTACATGGGTACCCTAGTTAGCACCTTATTTTCATTTGGTGCCCATGCTGACATTTTGTCCCTTAGGGTGTGGGAGTCCATTGTATAGTATTTCCATGACATTTCACAAGAGCCTCATACTCCTCTTGATCTTTGCTGGCCTATTTCCCTTAGGACTCCCTTATGTCAAGTTGTAATTGCATTATCGTGAGCTTTGCCTACCTTATTGAGCCTTACGCCGGCTTCCCTGAATTTGAGTTTCATCCATATAGCTCGAGCTTATCTCATGTGTAGCCATGTAGAGCCATATTTTATATCCTTTGCATCTTGATTCCCTATTTTACCAGGAGGGGACTTTCCCCTGAGTGTCACTATCCTACACATGTATCCTTGCATTGAGCATAGGTATGTTCCACTGCTTGGAACTAGTTTGTTTGACCATTATGACACTCATATCCTCCTAGTTTGTAACATAAAACAATTTTATTCTTTTTCAAGCTTTTTAAATATTTGAAAAAGTCCAAAAAAAATTAAAAAAACGAAAAGTCAGACAAGGAAAGATGTTATCTTTTGGTAGCTGTCGAGTCGTGTCACCTTCCAACAGAGCATTGTATATCGCATTTGTTGGTTGGGTTTATATTTTGACTTTAGAAGCTGTACTCATTTATTTGAGTTTATCTCCCCTGACTGGTTAAGCTTCTAGTCCCCATGGAGCCTCTGTCGATGCCTCCTGTGTCGCAGAGATTACCCAGTTTTGTATATTGAGTCTATGCTGCCTTTATTCAATCACCATTCATCGTTACGCTCTTGTTTGAAGGAAGTTGAAACCTGAGTCGACCATTCCTCAATTATCTTGACTTTGCATGTCGGCCATTCCTGGTACAGTTACTGGTTCGTGCACCTTATGATCAAGTCCTTCCACATTATACAGCTTTGCTGAGTACCTCGTGTTGGATGATGGGGGATGCCTTAATTCCCTCCTTCCAATGGATTTCATCCCATCGAATTCAGATAATTTATTATGGGATTGGAATCTAGAGTCATTTTTTAGTGCCTTGAGACTTGCAGTCATCAGTGGCAGGTTCTCTCGCTATCGACAGTTCTTTGGGAATACATCAATGTCCTTTGATCGATGGATTTTCTCAAGTGTTTGACCTCAACACATTTATTCACACTTGTTATTTTTCACTCTAGTACCTTGATTCCCATTATCATTATTGGTGGGTGATCTCGTGTCTGTTAACGGTATACATCAATGATTGGTAATCAGACGATGGACTACTATGTTCAACCTTGACACCTCTATTCACATAGTAGGACTTGTATTCTCAGGAGTTTGTGTAGAAGACCTTCCGGATTGGTGGCATCTCATATATGCTACCTCCTTGATCGTGGTGGTGTTCATGAGATTTCAGCTCTCGTGATTTGATTCCAGTATATGTCAAACATTTCCAGCCATTATGGAGATCTTGATCTGTTATATATATCTAGATTTCATGGAGATCATGATCCTTTGTATATATTCATTATGGAGATTCTGATCTATGTATATTATACATGGCGATGAACACACATGTCATTTTTTGTATCATGCCTATTCATGGCCATTGTACTCTTATGTATCTGGGATTGTTATATGTATTTACAGTTATATGCAGAGTTATATCATTGTACTATGTCGATTGGGTGGTTGGTCTTCCAATGGGTTCTTCATCACTCCACTTATGGGATGGACTTATAATGTATTTCAGCCATCGTATGACCCCTCTGACCTCACACATTAGGGGGCATCTGTTATAGCTGATTTTACCACACTTGGTGAATCACACTTATATGGACTTCCCATGTCCCTCTGTAGACTCTTTGGACCCCACGGACCTTTTTTATACCTTTGATGTTTCCAAGATCATCCCTAAAAACATGCTTAATTTGCTATACACGACTTTTAAACCCTTTCTCGCGTATATACGTGGGTTTGACCCCTAAAACCGCGTACATTGGGATGTGTGCAAAAGGCCAAATTATTTTGGAGTTTTCCTTGACATGCATTCGACTCACTTGTTTCTTGGCCTTCCATATGCCTTGAGATCGCTCGTATTTGACCCTTCATTGCCCCATTGAAGGGCTATATAAGGAACCCTTTCGATACATTGAAGAATATGTGAGAATTGAGAGCAAAGAAACTATGGTCCATTGTTTCTGGAACTTATGCTTGAGTCTGCATTCCTTTGTCGATCCCTTGGAGCACTTTGGTGTTCTGCCCAAGCTTGCCTTTTTCTTGTGAGCTTGCTATTGAGATGGAAGATTGAGGTGGTGGAGGCCCAAGTGGGGGATTCAGTTTCTTCGATTCGCAGACATGTCGACAGAGGTTGTGTTCATTGTAATCTCTGATTTTATATTAATAGAAATATCTTTTCCTATCCAATAATGTATGTTTGAATGAATATTTTATCCATGGATGATTTAAAATTCTTATACGTTGTTGATTATATATGCTAGAGTAGATCTAACAACAATATATATAGCATGCTTGTCTTGTTTATTGATTGTTGAGGAAGTAATTTATCTATTCAAGCTGGAGTTGGAAAGCTTAATGGGGATCTAATTCAACCATCCGAATTAAGGTATGAGTTTTGATCCTTTAGTGTTAAATATTTGATTTCTCTTGCATATTGGAAAGGATTGATTTCTGGAGTCAAGCTGTCTATTGTGGTACCCCAAGCCATAGGAATTTCTCTCCGTAACACCAGAAACTTCCACAGAGGAAGAGATATTTTTGTACTGGAACAACCTTGATGAAACTAGGAGAGATGCTACCTTGGCTAATGAGGCACATAAGTAATGGGTCAAGGCGTAGTATGACAAGTCTGTCCAACCTCGTGCCTTTAACGAGGGTGACCTAGTTTTGACTTACAATTAGAAATATGACAAAATAGGGAAAGGAAGGTTTGAATCCATGTGGTATGGTCCTTTCATTATTTCCAAAGTTTTAGAGAAAGGGGCCTATGAGCTTGTATACTATGGTGGAATCCCTTTAGGACAACCTCGCAATGGGTTGTACCTAAATAGGTACTATTCCTAGATATCTCTTGGATAGTATCTTGTATATATTATATTACTTGACTTTCAGTGTGCTTAAGTATTTTTAATATGGTTTTGAGTTTAGTGTTCGTATCTATTTATACCATTTTTTGGTCGTGCAGAGAAGATGGATTTTTACAGCTTCACTGATGGTGCTTGCTTCCACACCTTGAATCTTGCCTCAGCTTCTTGGGTCCTCTGTTCCCTAGCTTATGCTTTGGTCAGTTTAGGAGTGATTTGTATTGGTTCCACTACCAACAATATCACCAAGTATCGAGCAGTCATAGGTCTTCTTATTGAAGTTGCCTCCCAAGATGTTCACAACTTGGTAGTCTTGATGGACTCACAACTTGTGTTTTGTCATCTAAACCATGTTTATACCAATAGGAATCCTATGCTTCTCCATCTCTTTCGAAGGGTACGCTTGTTAGAAAGGTCATTTGAAACTATCACCTATAGGCATGTCCCTAGGGAACATAATGTAGTTGCTGACTCATTGGCTAATTACAACCTAGATTGGCATATTGCCCATTCATGACATGAAAATCAAACATGGTTCATTGTAAATAAACTATAAAAGACACATAAAACTCATGTAAAATACATTCACCATTTGAGACATATAAATACCAAGTAGAAGTATGTATATATATATGAACATGTTTTACAAAAAATAGGTCATGAGACCTCATCTGAAGCGCATAGAATTTCAAGTAAAAAATCACCATACAAAAATCTTGAAGCTATCATATTTTAGTGGATACATCATGCATTCATCATCTAATGATGCTCGCGGTAACACATCACTTCCTGGGATAATCTACATATCAGTCTGCTAAAGCGACCTGGTACTCCCACTGTAAGCCTCTGATACCTCAGTGGGAGGTCATTGATAGAAGCATCTAGGATGTCTAGAGTCAACCTCTTTAGGTTCTCTTCTAACTCCCCTGTTACATCATCGCCCTGTGGTACGAAACGGGCTCCGAATCTCTTGTTTAGAGGGGAGGCTCCCCCAGGTCATGTTGCTCTGAATTCCGCATGAAAACATTCAAGTCTCGTTACTAAACATAAAATATATAAAACATCAAAAAACATAAAAACACTATTTCCATTTTAAGGGTCTTTTGTTTCTTACCGATGTCACCCCACTGTCCACCGGGTGGGAGAGGTAGGCTAGGGTCACCACTGAAGTCAGTTCTTGCATATGCATAGTCCTCCACCATGAGGATTAGATCTCTCAACCATCAAAAGAACGGGTCATCGAACTTTACCTTTCCCCTACCCGCACCAGTACGGGCCATAATCCGGACCCACCTCTACATGCAAGGGTCTCGTTCCCTCAACTATGTAAAGAAAACTTGGGGTCTCATTTGTGGAACCTACTTGAAGAAGAAGCAAGATAGAATGGACTCGAAAACAAATTGCTTCAGCTCCCCCTCTTGACACTTGGTTAGCTAATTATTGAAGATTGGAAGTAGGGCTTCCACCCAGTTAAATACTGTAGGCACCATGGCCTCTATGGCATAGAGCATATGCGCTCTAGATGTCTGGTGTACTCCTTGGCTTCCCACCACTCTCTGCATGGTAAAAAACATGGTCCATAGAGGGACATCCACCATTGCTTTTATGGGAATTTTCTTCCCTAATGTCTTGGTCCCAAAAATGCAGTGACAGTCTATCAGCTCCTGAGTAGTAATGTCCCCCCCCACGGGAACCAGTCAGTGAGATGGGAGAACCATGTCTTGAAAGGATAGTAAGGAAGTAGATGTCCTATACTTCAATTGTCAATATATGAGCACCAACCTTGAGATATTGTTGCTCTAGATTCCACATCTGGAGTATATGCTCTAGTAGTCATTCATGCGATACCATACTGGGTGTGTGGAAGAACTTTAAGAGTCCGTAGTCTCTCAATGTGGCTATGCAACCCGCATTTCGTTCAGCGAAGGCATCATCGTTATCATGCTGCCTCTCTTTCCATATGACCATTTTTTACTAACAAGAACCTGTCAAAAACCATCACAAGACTTATTAGAAGCATTGCCAATCATTCAAATCAATAAAAATGAGCTAATTTTTCTTGTGCAACCATTTATATTTCTCCACGACCGTCATTTCCTGTGTCCCATTGAGGACAGGCAGTGGCACCTCCTCTACGCTATGTTTTTGGCATGGTTCTAGCGGGGTACCAGTTATCCCACAAGGGATAAAAGCAGTGCCCACTTCATTGATTTTAGGGCTTGCCATATAAGCCCAAAACACCATTACAAATCAAAATTGAAGGCATGAAATGAAAGAGCAGGGTCTAGGCTATCACCTAGAATTGTCGGTGTGTGAGTCCGATGGTGGATGCTACCGATATCAACAACTAAAAATATGGCTAAGAAAATGCTCCAATGGTTCTCCACTATGGGTAAATAATAAAATGTTTTGATTTTTTACTATTTACATGACTTTTATATACATTTTAGGGTTTGACATGCTATAGTTTTGTTTTAAAATCATTTATTACTCAAAATATATCAGTAATAATCCTTTAATTTCAATTATTAGGGCATTTAACACTTCTTTTTGAGTCATTGTAGGATAGAAGAGCAGTAGCAGTAAAGTTTTGGGAGTTCGTTTTTTACTTTTTCATACTACCATAAAACGAGAAAATTCTTTTGAGCGTTTATTGCGACACTTTGGTCACTCTCTTTAAACTTAGCATCAAAGTTCCGAGTCTGTTTCTGATTCTTTTCAGGCTCGTAAAATCTCTCATTGTGAAAAGAGACCTACTAGAGTCTTCTTCAAACTCTTTTTGGGCTTAAATACGAAAAGATTGTCGAGTGATCTTGTCTTCTTCATGCTCGTTAAAGCATTTGAAGAGTCATTCATCTGACGGTAGGTTATCACTTTTTCAGTTCAGGTGATCTTTTTTATGAAAAATGACCCTATGGAGTCTTATTCTGTGGTCGTTCAGACTCTCTAAACATGAACGATATTGAGTTTTCTTTCATTGGACTCATTAAATTAGACATTGAGAGACCCTTTTTTGGGAACGAGCCCCTCCTCTCTCATGTTGGTAAAACATATGAGTTTGGACTTGTCTTCGGATGAGCTATAATGAGTGTTTGTTACCCTCTTTGAACTTGTAAAACTAAAAAGAGGCACTCATCAATCATGATGGGGAAAATGGGAAGGGAATAATTTTTGCAAACAAATGGTAGTAGTTTTTCATTATGTTTGAACATGGCACTTTCCTGCATATCATTTCAGTCAATTGGGTATTCAGCTGATCTCCATGATGATCCACTTTCATGAGTCATGTCACTCCTTTGAGTCTTTCAAAAGAATGCATTTTCCATCGTCGTACTGTGTGTTTGTCTGGTTTAGTCATGCTGCCAAGTCTTTTGTCATGTCGCCCGATGTTCAAAGGGAAGTTGAAGAAGTTTTACCTCTCCAGTCAAAACAATCTCTGTGTCAGTACTTTTGAGTTAGTCTTATGGTTACTACATTCACATCATTCCAGGACTATGTTCTAAGTTTCGTGTCATCAGTGTGGGACTCATCATGGCCCTCCTTCGACGAGACTATTCCCGTCGACATCAGCTCATCATTTGATAAATAGTCTTAGAAACAAAACTTAGTACCTTGAGATCTGTATGCCTTAATGAAAGATTCTCTCACTCTTGACATAGGTTCAAATCATTGACCTTTTATCGATAGAATCGTCTGGGTGTTTGAAATCAGGACATCTATTCACACTCAGTAGATTGTACTAGCTTACCTTGGGAATCATTGACATCAATGGTGATCTCCCTCGCACTTGTTAATGATTCACATTATTGGATGGTAATCAAGTTGTTTCTACCATGTTCAACTTCAGATCATTGTAATCACATGGATAGAATCGTACTTTGTGGAAGACGAGACAAAGACCCTGGGTAGTTGTTTAGCGCTCATTACTTTCCCCAGGCTGCGATGGAGTTTTGTATATCTAGCATGGATCCACATTTGTATGGTCATGGCTATCCTCAAATTTGCATTTGTATGACATAGATCTATGTTGTATGTCTAGTATCTATGTCCAAATTTGAGTCCTCTATTACATGGATCTATGCTGTATTCTAGTAGCCATGCTTGTTTATTCCTCTCATGGATCTGCCTTGTATTGGTTCACAGCCATGAGTTGGTTACATTTGTTTATGAGTAAAAATTATTGATGTACTACAGATGCCTACTGGATGACATTCTTTGACCGAGCTGACATTTTCACCTCGAAGTGACAACTTGTTCTCTCAAAGCTCTCGCTTATTGTATCCCTCTAAGTCTCATGCTTTGGGGGGAATTTTGTTATACCTAAATCCTTTCACCATCATGTGATGAGACCCTTAACTTCCATATTTTCCCTTAATCCCAACACATGGAGTGGAAACTTGCTCTGTTTGTCAATTCTACTTGAAAAAAACCTAGCACTGCGCTTAACTTATGGCTGATGAGTGGTACCTTGCTCAGCACCGCCTTTATCCTATTATAGAGAAGTGGTGCCACCGCCTATGGTATTTGGTCTTAAATTGGTTCTCAGCTAAACCACTCCGTCACAAGGGAAGAAAAGCGGTACCCTAGGTAAAATGAGAAAAATAGAAGTTTCTCGAGGCTTCTAGAACTTGAGCCTCATGTCCTCCCTTATCCCTATCATTATGGGTTATTTTGAGCTCAAGATCCCCCTTGATAGGATCTTGGAGCCACCTCACCCACAATTCTCTCAACTATTCCTATCCATTGAGCCTTATACATACAAGCTCATATCCATAGTTGAGGGGGATAACTATAGAGGTATTGTTATGCTGTTGGATTGACTACCTAGTCCAAATCATTGGAGAGCATAGAAAGCAAAGTTGGATCTTATGGCGATGAAGTGTTTGTCTTGTGGAGGGGCTTGTTGACACTAAGGCAACGATTGTAAGCTTCTCAATAAATTATTAATGCAAAGATGATTTTTGTTCCACATTACTAATGTTTTCATTTCACATGTACATATTGCTAGATTCCTTAGTCACTAGCATGGATAAGTAGATGATTTTATGGTAGCTTTGATGTGCTTGTATGTTTGTTGCAGGTATGGTTCACAATCAAAGCAGTATTCCAGGTGTCTACAGTATTCAGGGAAGGTCTTCATCCTTTTTCATTCACTCATTTGTTCTGGATCAGAACCATTTAGACCAGAGGAACAACTTCTATCCACAGAAGGTGCAATATTCCTAATAACAGATTGGATCTAGATGATGCTACTTTGTGTAAGTAGCTGGTTGGTCTTTGAAAAGACCTGTTTTGTTTTATGCTTGCTACTAAGCATATGTTTGAGTAACTTTGAGGTACATTAGAATAGGGTCTTTATTTTAATTGATAGATGGTAGACCTATTATTTGATTGTGTTATCTAGCTATTGTTTTAACCTGAGATACGTGATGTAATTTGAGGCTAGTACTACAAAAGCTAGGTGTATTGCGACTAGTACTATAGAATAAAGATGTATGTATGAGAGTAATACAAAAGAAAAATGTATTTTGTGAATAGTACTACATACTAAGGCGTAGTGTAGCTTGGGAATATACCTACTAGGGTGAAAGACTTGAGCCTATAGTCATTAGGCGTTAATAGACAAGCTTTCTCAAAAACCCTATATGTGTTTTATGATAAAAAGCATTCAAGATGAAGTTTTACTTCGTTGAAGTCATGGTCATGAGTTCTAGTACATATGTACTGATGAGAATATTGCAAATTTGTGACAAGCCTCTATTTGTGATGAAGTTTAAACACTTCCGAGATAATCTTGGTATGGCAGAGAATGTCTCCCTCTCTAGGAGGGAGTGTTGAGATTACAGCATCAGGAGTCATTCTCCAGTCTTGTAAGTAATAGCAAGCCAATAGACTTGTGTAGTCCTACAAATATCCTAATATAATTGAGGTGGTGATGTTGTAAAGTCTTGTAAGTAATATCAAGACAGTAGGCTTGTCTAGTCCTACGAATATCCTCATATGATTGAGGTGGACAGTAGGCTTGTGTAGTCCTATGAATATCCTCATATAATTGAGGTGGACAATAGGCTTGTGTAGTCCTATGAATATCCTCATATGATTGAGGTGGACAGTAGGCTTGTGTATCCCTACGAATATCCTCATGTTGTGAGGTGGTGTACTTTACTATGTGATGTATGGCTAGTTATGGTCAATAGGTGCTACAAGTCTCCTTTAGGGATTAGCTACCCCTAGAGTGATTTACTTTAGCATATGAATATATGAACTAGGGAAATACATATGATCATATGTTCAGAAATGATCTTATGAGTATGATATGATTAATTAATGAAAACACACATGGACCATGTAGAACAGAGATAAAGAGAGAATTTGAATTGCAGTTATGGTAAACAAGTTTAGTTAATTAAGGGTTCAAGTCCTTAATTTATGCAAATGGTTATTGGAAATAAACACTGATAGAGATGCAATATTTCTATTCAATTAAATTTAGTTATTTTTAGTTACATTCAGTTCTATTCAGTTACATTCAGTTCAACTCAGTTACATTCAGTTCAACTCATTTACATTCAGTTCAACTCAGTTAACTACTAAGTTAGAGTTAGTTAATTAATGGAAGGCACATCTCTTCATGTGGAAGATAGTTATGGAGTTCCATATTGACACCAGATCAGTATGGGGTGCATGATTAACGATGGATCAGTGTTCTAAGTGTTAAAAAGTTGTTGCTACATGCAACCATTCTATTTTTGTTGTAAAACCTAATTTGACTTGTTATTAAAGTGCTATGCACTTGGCAAGTTAGATACGGTGTTCCATTCAATCTCCACTCTTTGGTGCTCTCTATGAAAGAAATATACTATTGTGTTGTCATCATTCTCTGCTACTAATCTATCATACTCTAAGATCGTTTGCGGGGTTTTTTAATCCTCTGAATCAATAGAGGGTTTTCCTAGGGTATATCTTGTGTTCTATGGTTTGATTTATGTCTTTGGATTATTATTGATATTTATATGCACTGTTATTATGGATTAAAGTTTTAAAGTTCAAGTTTCTTCATATTTTTCTCAATCACTAACAATCCTAATATTACAAAGTCTCCTATGACATTAAGAGCTTCTGATGGATGAGGTTTCCAACCTCATGGTCTGTTACCAGGTCTTTCAGTCGATCCTAGGAGAAATACTGTTTCCATTCAAGTGGAAGTGGTTCATGCCCCGTTGGATTACAACCTCCTATTAGGGAGAAATTGGTTTTATGCTATGACTGCTGTTGTGTCAATAGTCTTTCGAACTCTCTAGTTTCCTCATGTTATCAGGAATATAGCACCTTCTGCGAATAAAAGATGTTCCTCTAGTCTGAATGGTTTAGATCCAAAACAAATGAGTAATAACTAGGTTGAATAATTTCCCTGAAATCTATGGATGCATGGAATAAAACTATGATGAAATACCTGTAGACCTGCAGAAGCACATCAAAGATACCAGAAAACTATCCATAGATCCATATCAACAACTAAGGAATCCAATAATATATATGTGAGATTAAAACACAACAGATATATGGCAAGGAAATCAAATTTGCATTAATATATGAATGAAAGAGCTTACAACTATTTTGCCTTAGTGTCGATGCACTCCTTTACAAGACTAGCACCTCATGCCCAATAGATCCAACTTGCTCCTCTATGCTCTCTGATGGATTAGGATAGGATGTTAATTCAACAACATAACTTTACTTTTTTTCTCTCTCTTCCAACCATGGAGTATGAGATTGTATTTATAGGGCTCAAAGGGATAGGAATTGTTGAGAAATTGGTGGGTGAGGTGGCCATGAGATCCTCAAAGGAGGGATTCTGAGCTTAACTGACCCAGGTGAGTAGGGATAAGGCTAGACATGAGGCTTTTGTTCTAGAAGCTTCATGAAACATCCTTTTTTCAATTTTTACTAAGGGCACCTCTTATACTCCTTTATGGCAGAGCGGTGAAGGGTGAGAACCATGGCAACACCAAAGGTTAAAGGTGGTGGCATCACCTGGTTTCCACATGACTTGGGTGGTGCTGCATAAGGTACCGCTTATCTGCTTGAGGGTAAGAGTGATGCTAAAGTTTTGCATGTTAAATCCAACACCTAAAGCATATTTGACTTCCAGTTTGGGATTTCAGGGAAAATATCTATGTTAGGGATCCTATCACATGTTAGTGACAGGTTTTGAGTGTAACAAAATGCCCCCCAAAGCATGAGGCTAAAGAGATACGATAGGAGAGAGCTTTGATAGAGAAAGTTATCACTTTGAGGTAAGAGCCAGCTTGATTGGAGAGTGTCACTGAGTAAGCATCTGCAATACATCAATACTTTGACTTATGAATAAATGTAACTTCATCATGGCTGCATATCAATACAAGGAAGATACATGAGAAGAATGAACAACCATGGCTACCGAAATACAGCATAGATCCATGTGATAGAGGACTCAAACTTGGACATAGCTACCATATATACAACGTAGATCTATGTCATACATATGCAAATTTGAGCATATCCATGACCATAAAAATGTGGATCCATGCTGGTGCTTCATACAATATACTCCATCAAAACCTGGGGAGAAAGATATGAGTGCTTAACAAATACCCAGGTTCTTCATTTCGCCTTACACAAAGTACGATTCTATCCATGTGATTACAATGTTCTGACATCGAACATGGTAGAAACCACTTGATTACCGGCTAATGATGTGAACCATTAACAAGTGCGAGGGAGATCACCATTGATGTCAATGATTCCCAAGGTACCCTAGTACAATCTACTAAGCATGAATAGATGTTTTGATGTCGAAAAACCAGTGGAATATTTCGATCAAAGGCCAATTATGTGAACCTATGTCAAGAGTGAGAGAATATGTCATTGAGGCATATAGATCTCAAGGTACTAAATTTGTTTCTAAGGCTATTTCATGGATGATGAGATGATGTCGACAGGAATAGTCTCATCGAAGGAGGGTCATGATGAATCCCACATCGATGACATGAAACTTGGAACAAATTTCTAGAATGTTGTAGATAATGTAACCATAAGACTGACTCAAAGTACTGACACATAGACTATTTCAGCTACAGGGGTAAACTTCTTTCTTTCCTTTGAACATTAAATGACACGACAAAAGACTTGGCAGCATGACTTGACCAGACGAACACACAATACGACTATGGAGAATGCATTCTTTTGAAAGACTCAAAGGAGTGACATGACTCATGAAAGTGGATCGACTTGTAAGTCAGCTGAATACCCAATTGACTGAATGCTATGCAGACAAGTTCCATGTTCAAAGGTGAGAAACACCTGCCATTTGATTTGCAAAATGATTCCCTTCCCTTAATTTCTTCATCATGATTAATGAGTGTATCTATTTTTTTTATGAGTCCAAAGAGGGTAACAAACAATTGTTTTATATAATATGAAGATAAGTCCATTCCCATATATCTCACGAACATGAGAAAGGAGGGGTTCGTTCCCCGAAAAAAGGGTCTTTTAGTGTATAGTTTAATGATTCCAATGAAAGCAAACTTGGTATCGTTCATGTTTAGAGAGTCTAAATGAAGATGAAAGAAAACTCCAAAAGTTCCTTTTTTGTATGATTTAGTCTCTAGGGCCCGAAAAAGTATAAAATAATACCCGAGAGAACTCTTCCAGTCATGGTTGGCTAGATCATTCCTTTTTCATAAATAGTTTATCCAAACTGAAAAAGAGATGACCTACCATCGGAGAGATGACTCTTCAAACAAGTACTCAGAAATATTTTCCTATTTAGGGAGTCTGAAAAGATCTTAAAGGAGACTCCATTAGGTCTCTTTTTATAATGAGAAGTTTTATGAGCCTAAAAGGAATCTAAAAAGGACTCGAAATTTTGATACTGAGTTCTGAGAGCATGACCAAAGTGTTGAAACAAATGCTCGGGGACCTTTTCCATTTTATGGAAGTATGAAAAAGTCAAAAAACAAACTCCCCATAGACCTTACTATTTTTTTTTCTATCCCTGCAAGACTAAAAAATAACATTAAATTCTCAAACAATGACTTTAGTGGATTCTATAAACGGATTTTGAAATAATAATGATTTCAAAATATCAAAATAACATTAGAAAAACCTAAAAATAGATATAAAAGTCATTGTAAATAGTAAAAATCAAACCATTTTACAATTTACCATTTGGTGAGAGAATTTTGGAGTAAATTTGAGCCAAATCTTTAGTCAGAGATTCCGGGAGACTTAACTGTCCGATTCGAGCGCCGTAAGAGCCAGGTGAATGAAAAAATCCTAGCCTTTCTTTTTAAATAATTTATTTTTCAATTTTATGAGGGTATTGGGGTGTCTTAGGAAATCCCTAAACCTCAAATGTGGGCATCTCTCCTGCCCCTTACAGGATAGGCAATGCAACATGAGAACGCACATATTCCACTACACTCAAGTGGTGCCACTGCTCTGTGCAAACAAAGCTTAGGCGGTGCCACTGCTCTGTGCAAACGGAGCTTAGGCAGTGCCGACCGTAAGTGGGGAAAATTGAATGGATAAACAAAACCACAAGTTTTTAATTGATTTTAAGGATTGATTGTGTTTCTAATTGGTCCATTAATTGTTTTTGGTAGGTCCCAAGTGATAAAAAATGGTCATATGGAAAGAACGACAACATGATGATGATGATGCTTTTACCGAGATAAATGCAGGATGCATAGCCGAATTGAGGGATTGTGGCCTCCTCAAATTATTTCTCACACCTAGCATGGTGTCTCATGAGTGATTGCTAGAGTATATCCTCCATACGTGGAACCTGGATCAACAATACTTTGAGGTAGGAGCCCACGTGTTGACAATTGAGGTAGAGGATATCTACTTCTTGACTGGATTATCGAGACCGGGTACCCCGATTTCATTGACTGGTTCTCGTGGAGGGGATGTGACTACTCAGGAGTTGATCGACTATTACTTCCTTCCTGGTACTAGAACTCCGGGGAAGAAAATTCCCATCAATACAGTGAGGGATGATCATCTCTGTTAGCACCATTATTTATCCAAGGAGCAAGAGGTCCATGGTGGAGATATGATAATGGTTGTTTGGATACTTTGGTTAAAGGATATATTATAAGAATGAGATAATAGGAAAAAAGGTGATTAAGTAACCAAAGATCCTAAGCTGTGATGGAAGGAGAAAGAAAATCAATGGCTGATATTCTCTCCACTCTTCGAAACACGCGAGGAAGATAGAGTGTGTTCAAGTGATTAATTGGGTGCATATATCAGCGGCTGTCAATTTGTTTCGGGCAGATCCACGGCCCATATTTGATCCGCCTTATGCAATCGCATGTGGATTAATGCAATAGAGTCCAGCGGGGTCATATACATGTGACTTGATCTAACGGTGAAGAGGTAAGGTTAGAACACATCAACGGCGGTGGATGATTCCAGAGTGTAAAGTTGCACGGGGGATAGGTCCAAGACTCCCAGCAAAATCGGTACGTGTCACTCGATCCAACGACGGAGATGTAGAGTTGGAGCACATCCACGGTTGGGATTGGTTCTGGAGCCAAAACCTGCACGACAGATAAATCTAAAGCGCCCAGCGGAATGAGTTATCCGATGATCGATCTGATGGTTGAAAGTCAAAGTGAATTAAATCAATGGCTATTATGATTTCCGGAGGGTGAAATGGCACGGTGGATAATTCCGAAGTGCCCAGTAGAATTTGGTACGTGGCATATGATCCGATGGTGGAAAGTTAAAGGTGTATCACATCAATGGCTGAGAATGATTTCGGAGATCAAAGCTGCATGACGGTTAAAGTGACGGAGCCCAATGGATTGTGGTACGTGGCGGTTGATTTGACGGTGGAGGATTAAAGGCAGAATGGATCGACGGCTGCTGAAAATTTCGGGGGATGAAGTTGCACGAAGGATAAGGTTGGGAAACTCAGCGGAATCGAATATCTCTTTCCTGATCTAACGGTGGAGCGGTGACAAGCGATGGCATCAACGGTTGGAGATGTTTCCGGGGTGGAGACTTGCACATTGTTTATTATCAATACGCCCAGTGGAAAAAGGTATGTGGCACGTGATCCAAAGGTTGAAAATTATAAGAATGAGATAATAGGCAAAAAGGCGATTAAGTAACCAAAGATCCTAAGCTGCGATGGAAGAAGAAAGAAAATCAATGGCTGATATTCTCTCCGCTCTTTGAAACACGCGAGGAAGATAGAGTGTGTTTAGGTGATTAATTGGGTGCATAGATCAGTGACTGTCAATTTGTTTCGGGCAGATCCATGGCCCATATTCAATCCGACTTATGCAATCGCATGTGGATTAATGCAATAGAGTCCGGCGGGGTCATATACATGTGACTTGATCTAACGGCGAAGAGGTAAGGTTAGAACACATCAACTGCGGTGGATGATTCCGGAGCGTAAAGTTGCACGGGGGATAGGTCTAAGACTCCCAGCGGAATTGGTACGTGTCACTCGATCCAACGGCGGAGATGTAGAGTTGGAGCACATCCACGGTTGGGATTGGTTCCGGAGCCAAAACCTGCATGACGGATAAATCTAAAGCGCCCAGCGGAATGAGTTATTCGGTGATCGATTTGACGGTTGAAAGTCAAAGTGAATTAAATCAACGGCTATTATGATTTCCGGAGGGTGAACTGGCGCGGTGGATAATTCCGAAGTGCCCAGTGGAATTTGGTACATGGCATATGATCTGACGGTGGAAATTTAAAGGCGTATCACATCAATGGCTGAGAATGATTCCGGAGATCAAAGCTGGACGACGGTTAAAGTGATGGAGCCCAACGGAATGTGGTACATGGTGGTCGATCTGACAGTGGAGGATTAAAGGTGGAATGGATCGACGGCTGTTGACAATTTTGGGGCATGAAGTTGCACGAAGGATAAGGTCGGGAAACTCAGTGGAATCGAATATCTCTTTCCCGATCTAACGGTGGAGCTGTGACAAGCGATGGCATCAACGGTTGGAGATGTTTCCGGGGTGGAGACTTGCACATTATTTATTACCAAGAAGCCCAGCGGAAAAAGGTATGTGGCACGTGATCCAAAGGTTGAAAATTAAAGAGGGATCAGATCGATGGTTTTGAATGAATCTGAGGAATAGAGGTGCGCGGCAGATAGGAATAGATGGTGGTTGCAGAAAGTAAATTGTTGTCCACGTGGCGAATTGTGGTAGGCTCCAAAGACAAAAGTGGCCTATAAAAGCAAGGTTGACCTCTATCATTGTTATTTTATTCACTTGGGATAGGTGAAAAGGACTAGATGATTTGTCAGCTTCCATTTGTCAGTTTCGGGAACGCTCCGAGCACAAGCCTCTACAGTCGACCAGGTAAAGCTTAAACCCTGTAATCCCTACGTCCAAATTACCTTTGTAAAATTAAGTAATGGACCAGGGGAAAGAAATTCAAGTGTCTGGTCAGGTTGTAGATGACAAGGAAGAGTTTTTAGTTGACAGAGATAGGAGCGTGTGCGACCCCTTCCTATCCATAGGGAGAGTGTCGGTCAGTAAGGATAAATTGTGGCATTGTAACTCATAGGGGAACGATGTATTAAATGTATGTAAGTCTTTCCTGTATTACTTTGCTCTTGAGAAAACCCTCCCTTTCCCGGAATTTGTAGAGTGGTGTGCCGTAAACTATTCTCCCTCCCAGAGAATAATTGTGAGTCGGTCCACGTCCAGAATACTTTGTAAAATTGATGCCACAGTCATTACAGAAAACCTCAGTTTGCCCGAAAATTACCTCGTCGATCGTGAGTCGGTAAATGAGTCTGCCCTTGCTGAATTTTTCAAGAATTGTGAAACTGAAAGTCGCTGTCAATTCTTGTCTACCATTCTGAAGGAAGGTCAATCCCTTAATGGTCTTTTTCTGCCTTATCCCATACACATTTTTAAGAATGAAGTTCAATTGGTAATTTCCCTGGTCTGTCAAGTGTTAGGCCAGGATGATGATTGCCATGTAGGTGATGTCATCCTTGGGTTCTTATTAAGAATAAGTTCTTTGAGCTCAGATTCATAGTCAGTCCCTGTGTTTAATTTAGACGAGTATCTCACTGAAGCCATCCATCTTCAGCTTGCTGAGTTTCCAAAAGTTCGGTTCTTTAGGTTCCAGACCTACTTGCTCAATATGCTGTTGTGCTCTAATGTCACCGAGTTGAAATTTTTAAGTACTCTATGCTCTTCTGATTTGCCCAAGTAGATCAGCATGTTCGAATTTGCTAATTCGATCATGGTGGAAATGTACAAAATGCTATTTGATGAGGAAATTCCTCATGTCCTAGACGAGATGAGATGTTTAATGCAGTCTTCACCCAAATATAGGTTGGGGGACTGGTTCCTGTATAGAGATTACACAGTGTTAAGAATATATGGCTTCATTGGTTAGCCTTATAGGCTACCATCCTTTTTGACCCCAAGGATCTTCGCACTCGAGTTCATGAGGCAGAGATTGCTGTCTGAGGAAGAGCACTTTGGTGCTTTCAAGAAGTCTTCAAACATTAAATTTCCACTTAAAGTCGGCTCTTTGATTTTTAAAAGTAAAGGCGCCTTAATATTCATAGAGAAGTTGTTAGAGAATATGGATTTCCAAAGGGAATCAAAAGTGAATTATGATCCACACCATGTTATATCCCTAAGGAAACAAGCCAACAAGAATAAGCCATTTGAGCACCAGTCTGTTGAAAATTTGGCTGAAGTATCCAATTTGTTACAGTTCAAGGAAGATCCACATATTGCACCCATTACAGTATCAGAAAATACTAACATTTTAGTTAAGTGGAGTCTCTTTGAGACTGAAAGTATGGAAGTGGACGAAGATGGGTCCCATAAAAGAGCAAAGTTGCTTGAAGGTGGTGAAAGGGTAAATGAGGAAGCTTCTGATGGTCTTAAAAAGGTTGCCCTGATTCCCACGAAAACCGTGCAAGTAAATCAATTATCTTTTAAAAGTGTAGAGGGTGATGTAGACAGTTCAGAATCAAGCCCAGTATTTAAATCCAAGGAAGATCTCAAAGCCAGCTATATAGAGAAGAGGAAACAGTCTCTAGAGGAGACCAGAAATTTGCTTTCGAGAGTGAGAAGCTTGTACAATTCAAAAACCTCTCTATTTTCTGCTAGGGATGCTAAGAGAAATACATTTAAGATGGCTATAGTGAATGACAAGAAGATGTCTGAAATGGAGATCCGGCTGGACAAAATCAGTACTCCGGATAAGATACAACTGCACAAACAGACCAGTGACATCATTTACTCAGACCTATTGCAAGCCATGGTAAGGATTAATAAATTGCAAGTTTTGATAGACAAATTAGAAGTTCAATTGAAGCATGAGAAGGTTGAGAATAAAGCAAATGTTATTCAGATTAGAAAACTGCAAACAAACATTGTTAGTTCAGACAACACCCAGGCAATCAAGAGGATGCTGGAGGAAAAAGACAATGCACTCCAGGTCTTAAAGAAAAAACTGAAAATACCAGGTTCAGAGCACGTCCAATCAGCTGAATTGATAGCTTTGCAAGAGGAAAAGGATAAAGTCCATCAAGAGATGATGGAGTATAAAGGAAAAGCTGTCGAGTTACAGGAGGAAAAGGACAGGTGGGAGGCCGAGCGGGATGAACTATTATCTCAAATTTCCTTAATGAAAAAGGACCAAAGCGATGAGAAGGAAATTATGGAGGAGTTAATGAGTCAAACCCCCACTGATGAAGACTTTTCCATTGTAAACATCGACAAGCCATTGGATAATTTTTCAGCAGAGGATCTGTTGGTGCCTATGTCCCAGGTGAGCTTGAAAGAAGAAGCAATCAAAGAGTTGAAGGTAGAGAATGAAAAAATAAAGGCTGAATTAGCCAAAGTAAGTGAAAGCAAAAAACATATATTGCAGGACAGGAATCAATTACAGAAAAAATTCAATGAGCTAAAGGACAAATGCATCGGGAAAGGCCCTCTTCAGGGGGCAAAACATATCATTTGGGATACCCTATCTATAGAGGTTACCAAGTTTCGGCACTATCTAAATTTTATTGATGATTTGAGTATACTGATAAATTTGGCTCGCCAGAGATTAAAACTGGTAAATGAACATATGGAGAAAAGGCCTCTTACTACAGCTCAGAACACACTGGATTTTTTGAATTCACTGACATATCAAAAGTTTCATGATATGGGCATAAAAGACAGAATATCAATAGTGCTGTGGGCAAAGAAATTCATCCACAAGCACCACTTAATGAAGACAGTCCAAGATAAGTCAGAAGAATTGCTTTTGCAGGTTAAAAATTTCAAATAGGATTTCAAAGAGCTGTTCGAAGACGGATTGCCTTCCTTCCGGGATGAGGAGGGTGGAATGTTCTCACAAGAACATTATCATAACCTGCTTGTTCAGCACCCTATGGACCACTCAAAATTTAATGATCTGGAGAAAAGCCTGACAGGTAAAACCATTGTGGATATGTTAACAGAAGACTTCGAAATTCTACAGAAGTTTGCAATTATCAGAGCTAGATTGCCCAAGAAGTCTTATGAAGCATATATGGAGATCAAGGTAGCAATTTGGGAAATGACGGAGTGTGACACCCCAATTTCGGAGCAGTGGAAAGCTATGGAGTGGTTTGAAAAGACAAAATATATTCTTCATTCCTAGAAACAGGCGTTATGCAAAGTGGAGCTGATGGGGCAAAGACGTGGAGCTGATGGGGCAAAGACGTGGAGCTGATGGGACAAAGACGTGGAGCTAATGGGGAAAAGACGTGGAGCTGGCTGGGCGAAAGTTTGTTATCAAGTTGATTTGTACTTTGTGATCTGTTAGAAGTGGAGTTGTAACAAACTTCCTAGGAGTTAAGGATTCAGTTACAAACTCTAAATTAAACCGATCATTCTGTTATTGATCTCCTTGAGGGAAGCCTATTATTTTATGTATAAATTTGCATCTTTTTTAAGAGATGGGGGTTGGAACCCATCGGGGGGAAGAATTTTGGAGAACAGATCTATTTTTTGAATAACAAAGTGAATGCATGAGAATTTGATCAGAGATTCATGTGTCGTTGATATTACAGTCTGTGCTTCTTTCTTTATGTGATTGTATTTCCCTTGTGTAACACTTCATTTTGTTTCTTCCTCGTATCTGGAATATAGCGTTAGATGATTATAATTCATATGTTTATGCTCTGGTCATCATTTCAGATATTATATGATTTTTTCTACTAAAGTTGATATAGAATTCATCCTTGTCGATGCTCTGTAATAATGGGTTGTTTCCTCATCTCTTCTGTTTGACCTGGATTAATTTGAATGACTGTGATGATGTGATTATCTTTCCTCTGATAAATCTCATGTACATGTATTTGTGATACATTTGTATTGTATATGAATCCATGCCCAATGGTTATGTGCTTGTTTCAGCCAAATATGCAAATATTTAAATGTTATTTCATATCTGGTCCTGTTAAATCTTTATCGAGAGATCCCTCTCTGGAAGAAAATACCAGTTTCTTTCTAAAGTGGTTTTGCTATTACCTTGGAGTTTACCTTTTACAACCTGGGTACATTCTGAGTGCTAACAAACTGGTGCCGTTGCCAGGGACGAAAGTGCATATCTGCCCCGGGAGAACGACAAAGATTAAGAAAAATTTCTGTGGGCAACAAAAATTTTGAAAAGAAGAGAAGGTTGTATATTTGCCCTGGTGACTTCATTGTGGAATTGTTTTAGAATTCGAGAGTGACATTCTGGCTTCAAGAAGACACACACGAGGTAATTCTGATACCAAAATTTTGGAAAGTTTTGAAGATCCAGAAAAGCTGTTTAAGAGAAAAAATAATGAGAAGTTAGATTTTCCTTTGTTCGGCCCATCATCATCACAAGATTATCATATTAATCAAGAACGGGAGGTCAATACTACAAAGACCCTGTTGAGAACTAGATCTGAATCCAACCTTAAGAATACTGAGTTCGATCCTCGTAGGTTAGAGCCCTGTCTGTTAGATTCCCTCTGGAGGGATCTGCAACAAACCTCTAAAGTTGAAACATCTGTCTCCGAGCATACTCGAAGTACTTATGTTCCTGTAAACCCACCCAGACCAATGGCCACTAGATTTGCCCCCTTGTGTTTGCCTACTGTATTACATGATCTCCCCCAAAATTATTCTCAGATAATTTCTTTATTTGATGGGGAAGGGGATATAACCGCAAAACAGCATGTTGCCAAGTTTGAAGATTTCATTGACTTGGAAGAAGTGGACTATCCTGATGTTACAATGCGGTTATTTGCCCAAAGTTTGTCTGGGGAGGCAAAGAAGTGGTTTAAATACTTTCCAAATGGATCCATAGTGAATTTTCAAGCTTTTCAGAATGCATTTTTAGATAGGTGGGATGATAAACAGAATCCTCTACAGCTTTTATCTCAGTATAATAGTCTCAAGAAAGGGGGCTTTGATTCTATTCATGAATTCTCAAGCAGGTTCATGAGGGCTTATAACTCTATTCCAAAAGACATAAAACCTTCTCCTGCAGCTGCTAAATTGCATTATGCTGGAGCTTTTGATAATGATTTTGCATTTTCATTGCGGGAAAGGAAATAGACAACTCTTGCTGCCATGTTCACTGATGCCCTAGAAGTGGAAGCTAACATGATGGCTAGTGGAAATATGAAACATAGAGATATGGATAGGAGGAGAAAAGAAGAAAATGTACCCTCTACCTCATCTTCTTCCATTGATGTTAAATTTGAGATGATGTTGAAGACTATGGAGAAGTTGATGGATAAGTTAACCATGGACGCTAGGCCTTTCCATAGAGAGAAAGGGGATCCCCAAATCAGGAATCCAAATTTCAGAAGACCAAATCCCCCTGTTCCCCCCTTAAATAGACAAAGAGACCAGAGAAATCCAAGAAACCAAGAAGAACAGCCCATCCGTCCGCCTTTCCCTGAAAATTATGTTGGTGATGAAGAAGATCCCCTTGAAAATGAGATTCATCTGTTTGGAGAATAGGATTCAGAAATATATCTTACTGAAGAAGAACATAATATGTTTGCTCAGGAAGATGCAAATGAAGAATTTGAAAATGAACTGTATCAGAAAGGTTATTTACATGCAATGGATGATGTGCAAAGGAAAATCAGACTGAGGAATAAGGATGTCCCAATAAATAAAGGGGAGGCAAACCCAAATCAACCTTCCTCTAGTTCTTTGAATGGATAAAAGGGAAAAGAACTACAAAAAGATCCTTCTGTGAATAAGGAGGTTGAAAACGAGGTACAAAGGGATAAAATAATAAAGAAGGCGACTCCAGTTGATGTGGAAAAGATTGGTGCTAGTTTTAACCTACAAAATGAGCTTTCGAAGCTAAAGATTTATGTTCCTTTTAATGAGTTATTGAGAAACACTGAATACAGAGACACTATCACAAAAATGGTCAAAAACCAAGGAGATTGGCAGTCTGACATTTTAGATTCAAGGAAGATCCACATATTTCACCCATTACAGTATCAAAAAATACTAACATTTTAGTTAAGCGAAGTCTCTCTGAGACTCAAAGTATGGAAGTGGACGAAGATGGGTCCCATAAAAGAGCAAAGCTGCTTGAAGGTGGTGAAAGGGTAAATGAGGAAGCTTCTGATGGTCTTAAAAAGGTTTCCCTGATTCCCATGAAAACCGTGCAAGTAAATCAATTATATTTTAAAAGTGTAGAGGGTGATGTAGACAGTTCAGAATCAAGCCCAGTATTTAAATCGAAGGAAGAGCTCAAAGCCAGCTATATAGAGAAGAGGAAACAGTCTCTAGAGGAGACCAAAAATTTGCTCCCGAGAGTGAGAAGTTTGTACCGTTCAAAAACCTCTCTAGTTTCTGCTAGGGATGCTGAGAGAAATACATTTAAGATGGCTATAGTGAACGACAAGATGTCTAAAATGGAGATCCGGCTGGACAAAATTAGTACTCTGAATAAGATACAACTGCACAAACAGACCAGTGACATCATTTACTTAGACCTATTGCAAGCCATGGTAAGGATTAATAAATTGCAAGTTTTGATAGACAAATTAGAAGTTCAATTGAAGCATGAGAAGGTTGAGAATAAAGCAAATGTTATTCAGATTAGAAAACTGCAAACAGACACTGTTATTTCAGACAACACCCAGGTGTTAGGGTACACAGGGTACTCCCAAAGGACCGAACACCAAGAATAACCGCTTCACACAAACAGATCACAGATCAATACACCAATGTTTTGTCATG
>LPNX010833205.1:136715-158554 GCA_001517045.1 Pseudotsuga menziesii | reverse complement strand
CCAAACTCTGAAAGGATCTGTCGAAGCCATAAAGCTTCCTGACTGGCATTAACTGCGGCTCGATATTCTGCTTCTGCTAAAGAAAGAGCAAGAGCTTGTTTTTTCTTGGGAGGCTTGGACTTTTCTTTCTGTTGGGACAATAAGGCTTTCCCAGATGTATCTGCATTGTTAATTATTCCAAGATGAATGAGCTTGTCTTACTCTCTAATTAAGGAATCACAAAAGGATTCAAGACTAGGCTCTACATAGCTGGCTACAGTTAATGATTCTTTCATGGAGTAGAATGTAGATACAAAAACAGAATATGCAGGTCCAAGTTTGGAAAGAATATGATAAATACATTGTTTGTCTTCTTTCTTAATCTTGCATTCTGCACATAATAGTCTAAGAGTTTTATACTTAGATAAATAGTCTTAAATGCAAGAAAAATCATTGGGATTCAAGGAAAGCAACTCATTATCAAGTTGATGACCCCGAATTTCATTGTGTTTACCAAACACAGATTCCAACTTGTCCCAAGCAGCATCAGGTTCATCAATTCCAGATATGTGGAATCGCAAATCAGTAGAGATTGACATCCCAATCAATCCACGAGCTTCATCACATCTATTTGCCCATTTAATTTTCTTATTAGCATCAGTGGGTTCTGTTTCTTTCCCTGAGGTTATCTTGAAAAGTCCCCTACTTCGCAGAACATCCTCCATACGAGATTTCCATGAGAAATAGTTAGAACTTGTAAGTATAATATCACAAGGGGCGGCCATACTGAATAATGGCTGAAAGAATAGAAAGTAACTATATGGATGTAAAGAGCTCGAAAAAATATGCGGTTTTAAAAAAAACGGCACTTAAAATTGATTCCGGATGATGAAGTTATGCTTGATCAAAGGAAACGTTGAAGATGTCCCCAATAGTGACGTGGCAGATATTAACTTGACCAAATACAAAAAAAAGCCCCCTCTTCCCAAAAACAACCTTTGACACTCACTTTTACAATAAAGTTTCACTTTGAAGTGGATCACTTTTGTAGAATAAGTGATGTGCACTTTTACAATAATGACTTTTAAATAGTGCGGCAATAAATTTAAAGGACTTTAAGTGACTCACGTTTAATTTATTTTATTAATGTGAGATGCACTTTTACAATAAAGTAACTTGAAAATAGAAATTGCATGCACTAAAAAGTAGCTTGATGAGACTTGAACTCAAGACTTATCAAGGTGTAAAGCAACTTTGGACCAAGTAAGCTAAATTTAAAAGGTACGTAAAACTATGGAAAGAGGAAGGGTTTTTTTTTTTTTTTTACTCTTCTCTCTCGTTTTTCGTGCTTGCTTTCTTTTCCTGCAAATCACAAAAAAAACGAAAAACGAAAAACAAAAACAAAAAAAAACTTTTTCCACACAATGGGGTTAGATCTTGGTTAGCTAACCCGGAAAGTCTACGTTTTTAAGTTTTCTCGCTGTTTTTGATTTGCCGTGTTTGCACAAGGTGCACGGCAAAGAGCATACGTAGCCGAGAAGACAAGAAAAAAAATTTCCCTCACTGTTTCTGATTCACTGCGATCGCGCAAGGTGCACGGCAAAGAGCATACGCAGCCAGGGAAGGCAACAGTCCGAGACTAACACAAAATATCTACTGATAAACTGATAAAATATGAGAGATTAAAAAAAATGCGTTACTGTAACATTATACCTTCAGATTTGCCGAAATGGGTGTTTCTGGAGTAAACGGAAATGATTTTCGGTGAAACGAAAACTGTTTCCAAATGGAAATGGCACTCCGAACGCAATGGAATAGCTCCCATAGGAAAAAAATGCATATAAAATATAGAACCAGAAACCCTTTCAAAGTTTCGGCAACACCGGTTCCAGATCTTGATCAAAACCGAAAGCGGCTCTTCATAAAAGCTTTGATACCATGTTAGGGTACACAGGGTACTCCCAAAGGACCGAACACCAAGAATAGCCGCTTCACACAAACAGATCACAGATCAATACACCAATGTTTTGTCACGTGGTTAAAACCCTCGAGAGGGAAACAGTCCACGGCCCCGGCCAAATAGCTACTCGAAGCAATTTATTATGCAAAAGAAAGAAAGTTACATGAGCTTCTCATAATTTATCAACTAGCCAAGGACCCTCTATGCTCTTTAAATAGAGATCATAGACCAATCGGGTGTTAAGCCACAGATCAATGGTAGGTATGATCTAAGAGAAGTTGAACCGTCGGATCACTCTATGTCTAGAACATATCGTGACCGTCGGATTAGAATATTTACAAATGCATACTAATGCATACTAAAGAAACACACTTTTACCTAATGGATGTATTACACAAGTTGATCTTAACTAACTCCTAAGTGTCTAAATATCCTAACACCAGGCAGTCAAGAGGATGCTGGAGGAAAAAGACAATGCACTCTAGGTCTTAAAGAAAAAACTGAAAATTCCAGGTTCAGAGCACGTCCAATCAGCTGAATTGATAGCTTTGCAAGAGGAAAAGGATAAAGTCCATCAGGATATGATGGAGTATAAAGGAAAAACTGTCGATTTACAGGAGGAAAAGGACAGGTGGGAGGCCAAGCGGGATGAACTATTATCTCAAATTTCCTTAATGAAAAAGGACCAAAGCGACGAGAAGGAAATTATGGAGGAGTTAATGAGTCAAACCCCCACTGATGAAGACTTGTCCATTGTAAACATCGACAAGCGATTGGATAATTTTTCAGCAGACGATCTGTTGGTGCCTATTTCCAAGGTGAGCTTGAAAGAAGAAGCAATCAAAGAGTTGAAGGTAGAGAATGAAAAAATAAAGGCTGAATTAGCCAAAGTAAGTGAAAGCAAAAAACAAATATTGCAGGACAGGAATCAATTACAGAAAAAATTCAATGAGCTAAAGGACAAATGCATCGGGAAAGGCCCTCTTTAGGGGGCAAAACATATCATTTGGGATACCCTATCTATAGAGATTACCAAGTTCTGGCACTATCTAAATTTTATTGATGATTTGAGTATACTGATAAATTTGGCTCACCAGAGATTAAAACTGGTAAATGAACATATGGAGAAAAGGCCTCTTACTACAGCTCAGAACACACTGAATTTTCTAAATTCACTAACATATCAGAAGTTGCACGATATGGGCATAAAAGACAGAATATCAATAGTGCTGTGGGCAAAGAAATTCATCCACAAGCACCACTTAATGAAGACAGTCCAAGATAGGTCAGAAGAATTGCTTTTGCAGGTTAATAATTTCAAATAGGATTTCAAAGAGCTGTTCGAAGACGGATTGCCTTGCTTCTGGGACGAGGAGGGTCGAATGTTCTCACAGGAACATTATCATAACCTTCTTGTCCAGCGCCGCATGGACCACTCAAAATTTAATGATCTGGAGAAAAGCCTGACAGGTAAAACCATTGTGGATATGTTAATAGAGGACTTTGAAATTCTATAGAAGTTCGCAATTATCAGAGCCAGATTGCTGAAGAAGTATTATGAAGCATATATGGAGCTCGAGGTAGCAATTCGAGAAATGACGGAGTGTGACACCCCAAGTTCGGAGCAGTGGAAAGCTGTGGAGTGGTTTGGAAAGACAAAATATATTCTTCATTCCTAGAAACAGGCATTATGCACAGTGGAGCTAATGGGGCAAAGACATGGAGCTGATGGGGCAAAGACGTGGAGCTGGTTGGGCGAAAGTTTGTTATCAAGTTGATTTGTACTTTGTGATCTGTTAGAAGTGGAGTTGTAACAAACTTCCTAGGAGTTAAGGATTCAGTTACAAACTCTAAATTAAACCGATCATTCTGTTATTGATCTCCTTGAGGGAAGCCTATTATTTTATGTATAAATTTGCATCTTTTTTAAGAGATGGGGGTTGGAACCCATCAGGGGGAAGAATTTTGGAGAACAGATCTATTTTTTGAATAACAAAGTGAATGCATGAGAATTTGATTAGAGATTCATGTGTCGTTGATATTACAGTCTGTGCTTCTTTCTTTATGTGATTGTATTTCCCTTGTGTAACACTTCATTTTGTTTCTTCCTCGTATCTGAAATATAGCGTTAGATGATTAGAATTCATATGTTTATGCTCTGGTCATCATTTCAGATATTATATGATTTTTTATGCTAAAGTTGATATAGAATTTATCCTTGTCGATGCTCTGTATTAATGGGTTGTTTCCTCATCTCTTCTGTTTCACCTGGATTAATTTGAATGACTGTGATGATGTGATTATCTTGCCTCTGATGTACATGCATTTGTGATACATTTGTATTGTATATGACTCCATGCCCAATGGTTATGTGATTGTTTCAGCCAAATACGCAAATCTTTAAATGTTATTTTATATCTGGTCCTGTTAAATATTTATCGAGAGATCCCTCTCTGGAAGAAAATACCAGTTTCTTTCTAAAGTGGTTTTGCTGTTACCTTGGAGTTTACCTTTTACAACCTGGGTACATTCTGAGTGCTAACACTCTCCACACTATTCTTTTCACCATGCAGAGGTTGGATGGGAGCCAAGGGCCTCACCATGATTCTAGAGCACACATGTTATATGTGATAGAGGCTATGGCACTTACTGTCTTTAACTGGGAAGAGGCATTACTACTAGTATTCAAGGACCAGCTGACCAAGTGTCGAAAGGAAGAGATAAAATAGTTTGGCTATGGTTCCATCCTAGAAAGTTTCTTCTTTGAGAGGGTCCTTCATCTGAGGCCCCAAGTGGTTTTTACTGAGTTGAGGGCAAGAGATCCTTGTATGCAGAGGTGGGTTAGGATCATGGCCTGCACAGGAGTAGGCAAAGGGAAAATGAAGTTTAGGGATCCATTTTTTCGCTGGCTAAACAACCAGATCCTCATGGTTGAGGATTATGCATATGCAGGTACATATTTCAGAGGCGACCCTGACCTACCACTTCCACCTGATGGACAGTGGGGAGACATGGGTAAGAAAAAAAACCCTAAGATGGCCATCTATGTTTTTGTATTTTAATGTTTTTGTATTTTTTATGTATAGTAACAAGACCTAAAAATTTTCATGTAGATGTTGAAGTGGCACGACCTGGGGCATATTCCCCACTAGACAGATGAGCGGGAGCTCAGTTTGTTCAATGAGGTGATGAAACAATGGGAGAGCTAGAGGAGAGCCTGGAGAGGTTGACCCTGTACATACTCAATGCATCCATCGATGATCTCCCAATGCGATATCAGAGGCACACAAGAAGAGTGCCAGGCCTTTTCAGTCGTTTGCTACGTAAGGTAGTGCATGCTCTCATATGCTACCATGAGCATCACTAGACAATTATACATGATGTATTAGTAAAATATCATATAGCTTCAGGATTTTGTATGATTGTTTGCTGCTTGAAAGCCAGAGTGTTTTAGATGAGGTCTCGTGACCTATTTTGTAAAAACAATTATATATTTATACAGACTTTTACTTCCGATGTTTATACGCTTCAAATGGAAAATGTATTTACATGAGTTTTATATGTTTTTACTGTTTATTTACAATATGATGAACCATGTTTGATTTCATGTTATGAATGTTAAATTTTCATATGCTTAGCTAAGACATCAGTATATCATTTCATTTTCATAACAAAAGCATATAAATAGGATCACTGAAAGAAATAGCATCACAAGAACAACACCAATTTATCCTGGGAAAACCTAGCAAAAGCTTCCTCAATATAGATGCCCAAAAAGGTGAAAGATAAAACCAACAAGGAGATCAAAGCTTGATCCTCCTCCTTCTCCTGCTACTCTTCTCTTCTCCACTAATGCCCTACACAAGTGAGAGTGTGTGTGCTCAAATGAGGAGTGCTACACCTCTATTTATATTCATATGTTCACTTAAGATAACTCATTCGACATGTAGGCTCGAGTTAAGTCATGTAGGGTTTAGTTACACATGTAGGCTCAAGTAGCCACACTAGGGTGCTAATGACCTACCTTTACAATTAGAGGGGACTACCTCATGACTCTTATTAGTTCTTCTGATTAGGAGCATTGGGGTACAAAGTAATACAAATGGTTCTCCCAATAGGACTATCGGGGACCACAAAAAGATACATATAGAATATTCTTCGAAGTTACAATATTTCAACACTCCCCCTTAACAATAAGGGTATTCTATAACAACATCAACAACAACAATAATAGGAGAGAGAGAGATATGACATCATCAACATCATCAGGGTAACACATCTATAAATCATTGGAAGCTTTTCAACATCATATAGTCTTCATCTTCAATCTTCAATGACAACAACTCTTTGATCAGCATCAACATCTTTTGAACTTTCGATTAGTAACATTTTTAGCAACATCTTCAGCACTTTGACCCTTCGATTAGAAACATCTTCAGTAGCATTTTCAGCACTTTGACCTTTCGATCAGCAACATCTTCAGCACTTTGACCTTTCGATCAACAACATCTTCAACAACATATTCATCACTTTGACCTTTCGATCAGCAACATCTTCAGCAACATCTTTAGCACTTTGACCTTTCGATCAGCAACATCTTCAACACTTTGACCTTTCAATCAACAACATCTTCAGCAACATCTTTGGCACTTTGACTTTTCAATTAGCAACAACATCATCATCATACTCTGAACTTTTGATCAGAAACATCATCATCATCATACTCTGATCTTTCTATCAGAAACATCATCATCATGAAAACATCATTATCATCATACTCTGATCTTTCGATCAGAAACATCATCATCATCATACCCTGATCTTTTGATCAGAAACATCATCATCATGAAAACATCATTATCATCATACTCTGATCTTTCGATCAGAAACATCATCATCATCAAAACATCATTATCATCAAAACATCAACATCATCAAAACATCAACATCATCATCATCAAAACATCAACATGATCCTTCCTTTAGGAATTACAGTATCAACATGTTTGTGGTACTCAGACTATCCTTCCTTTCGGAATTACATGATTTTTGGTCTTTACAGAGTTACCAATGATCCTTCCTTTCGGAATTATGGGATCAACACATATGTGGAGCTCAGACGATCCTTCCTTTCAGAATTATGGGATCAATTCTTTACATAGCTACTAACGATCCTTCCTTTTAGAATTATGGGATCAACACATCTATGGAACTCAGACAATCCTTCCTGTTGGAATTGCAGGATCAAGTCAATGATCCTTCCTTTCGGAATTACATGATTTAGGTCTTTACGAAGTTACTAATGATTATTCCTTTTATAATTACGAGATCAACACATCTGTGGAACTTAGACAATCCTTCCTCTAGGAATTACAGGATCAACACACGTTCTCGAGTACTGAATTCACTAGATCCGTTCTGAACTAAAGTTCAAGGATGATACAATCCTACCACCTTCTTGATGACCGAAGTCACTAGATCCATTCTGAACTGAGGTTCATGGATGATACAATCCTACCACATTCTTGATGACCAAATTCACCAGATCACTTTAGGGAAAGTACCCAGGGATGATACAATCCCATTGCAACATCGCTACTCCCCCTTTCAGGGAAGGTATTTTCGAACCACACCAAGATTGTCTCGAAAGTGTTCAAACTTTACTCAAGGTAGAGGCTTTGTCAGCACATCAGCAACTTGTTCATCAGTACTCACATACTGGAGCTTTATGGCTCCCTTCTGCATCATATCTTAAATGTAAAAATAACTGATTTCTATGTGCTTCGATCTGTCATGGAATACTGGGTTCTCTGTCATATTTATACAACTTTGATTGTCACATAGAATCACGGTAGTATCCATCTTCAAGTCAAAGAGACCCGACATCAGCTTCCGAAGCCATATGGATTCACAACTTAGCAGATCAATCTGTTATGTATTCTGCTTCAGCCATGCTAAGAGAAACACTGGACTGTTTCTTGCTAAACCATGAACTCATAGCAAACCCCAAACAAAAGCATCTACCTGATGTGCTTTTCTTGTCTGAGATACTTCCAACCCAATCTGCATCTGTATAGCCATACAATTTGTAGTCATGGTTTCCATCATAGTATAGAACAAAGTCTATAGTCCCTTTCAGATATCTCATCACATGTTTTGCAGCTATTTGGTGAACACGTTTAGGTTGAACTAGATACTGACTCAAGGTGTTCACAAAAAAAAAAATGTCTGGTCTAGTATTTGTTAGATACATTTGACGACCCAATAATATGTCTGTATTGAGTCACATCCACTAACTCTTATGAGTCATCAGCTAACAACTTCAAGTTTGAATCCATGGGTGTGGCCATGGCTTTGTATTCCAACATATCGATTCTTTTCAATATTTCTAGTGCATACTTTCCCTAGTTGAGAAATATTCCTTCTGAACTATGCCATACTTCTAGACCTAGGAAATAATGCATTAACCCAAGGTATTTCATGTCAAATTCTTCTGTTAGTTTCTTCTTGCTTTCCATAATCTGTTTCTCATTCCCTGTCAATAATAAGTCATCCACATATAATAACAAGATGACAGGTTCATCTTCTACAACCTTGAGGTAAAGGTTAGGATCAACTTTACTCTTGGTAAAGCCCATGTTCAACAAGAAACTATCTATTCTTCCATACCAAGCTCTCGGGAGCTTGCTTCAAGCCATAGAGGACCTTCTTCATCTTGCACATGTGAGTCCATCTGTCTTCAACTTCAAATCATTGTGACTATTTGATGAAAAAATATTCCTCGATCATACCATTAAGGAAGACTTGTCTTGACTTCATCATGTACCTTGCTTCTTGGAGTAAGCGTCTCTTCATAATTAATTCCCTCTTTCTTATAGAAACCTATAGCCACAAGTCTTTCCTTAATTCTATCAACAACATATTTTATCTTGTAAATCCATTTGTAAGATACCACATTCTTGCTTTCCCGTTTGAGTACTATATACCAAACATAATTCTAGTATTCTTTCATCTTAACATATTCCATGAGTTGGTCTTATCAGATCATCAACATATCCTAGTCTTCTCCATTCAACCTTGAAGGTTGGAACCCACTTTACTCTTGGTAAAGTCTCGATCCATCATGAAGCTATCCCTCATGTTGTACCATGTCAAACTCAAATATCGTCTGTAGTCACTCCCCCTGAAGTGGAGTATCATCTTCCTTATTCATTCTGTACAGGTGGTTCAATGCTTGATATATACTGGTCAATAGAGTATGTCATGTCATAGTCTATTCTTTCTGAGGCAAATCATGAAGCTTGCTTTGTACACTTGTTCTTGTAGATCCTTATGGAAGATACTACGTACTTCCCTTTATGTCTCAAAATCATATCGTATACATCATTCTCCATGATCAACTGTTATTCTTTTATCATAGCTTCTTTCATAGCATTCTTTTCTTCATCTTGAGTTATCTCTTGTACCCATGGTGGTCTTCATCCTTCGAGGTGGATCTACCGCTCTCTAAATCTCTTTCTTCTGTCATGGTATCTATGACCCTAGGAGCTTCAGATTCATGTTTATTGGAGTGAATCTTGAATTGTCATCACTTGTTCTTTGGAACAAGTCTCATCCTTATTTTCTTGTAGGAGGTTGTACAGGACCTTTCCTGCAATTCAAATGCACTAGTTGCATGGTTAGAACTATTTCATAAAAAATATGCATAACGACAAATTCTTATGCATCATGCAACTATTTAGCCAATACAACATTCATCCATATCTCACAGAAACTTTTCTAGATGCCTTCCATCTCTACCATGACAACATTGAGATGTGCACTAATCCAATATGTCAGCAAAGAGGTTTCATTCTAGATAAGTAGCAATGGAGAGTTGTATAGCACCATGAGCTACTTACCCATCACATGCATATTAGTAGTATACAATTATTAATGCAAACAATTTATCATGCATAACACATCAACTGAATACAGTCAAATGCATAACAAAGCAATATCATTAAATGACAATTGAATACTTATCTTTTGTTTGTTTTGTGGGTAGACTCCTTCTTGGTCATTCTGCTTCATCATCTTCTTTATTCATGAAATTATCATTTCTTATCCAAATGATAAGATGGATAAGAGGCTCTTTAAGAATTGAGTTCTTCACATTCCTCATCGATTGAGAGATCTTCTTTGAATGGTGAGAGCTTGATCTTCAATTTCTCCCATATTTCTTCTTCTCTTCTTATGAGATGAGATTCTTCTTCTTCCCAGAGTCTGTTGAAAGTAATTACTTCCTTATGGCACACATTCCTTGAATGAATGAATTCTATGATCTTGGGAGACCATTCAAGGTGGCTATCACCACTTTTGCATTCTCCGCTTCTTCTTCTACTGCTTCAAGATGTTTTGCATTCTGGATCTTCACATTCTTCACATGTTTTCTCAAATCCATCTTTTGATTTATGTTCTTATCTTCAAATAGCTTGATCAAGGAATCAAACATCTTCGGTGTCTTTAGGGAAGACACTTGTGGTACAAGTTGATCCGTGATTGAATCAACAATGATCTTCTTGGCCTTGATCAAGTTGTTCTTGTGTAAGGCTTTGAACCTCATCTCCTTCTGGAACTAGAACCTCTCTACTCATGAAGGTGTCCAATTCATTTTCTTCAGTGAGATCAAATACTTCCCTGCTTGGAATTTTTCAACTTCATCAAGCTTATCATCAAGCTGATGTGATAGATCACTTTGAAATGAGAACCGCAAATGCAAATAGCAAAACATTAGATCTTACCGATTTGAGGTGTCCGTCCTGCTTCTGGAGCTGGCTGATCTAGGGTTTGTTAGAAAAATTCTAATTTTAAAAACTTAGAATATTTTAGATCTGATTGGATAGAAATATATATCTCTTCAAATGGAGCTGTCGAATGTATTCCTTTTCTGAAAACAATGGAGGGAAGCTCCCAGAATAGGAAGCCCTAGTTTTCCAATTTCTTCTGCAGAAATGCCTATCACTGTTTCTGCGATATCTCCGCAATTAATGCTCCTCTATGTCTAAAATTTTGCACTGGGGTAACCTTGCATTGCTTGGATCCAACACCATAGGTTTCATCAGAATTGGTTTTAGAAATTGGGATTTATGATCCTTTTCCCAAGGTGAACTGTTACAGGACTGTTCAGAACAATGAAGTTGTATGACCTGCCATGTGTCATTGTTGCATCTTCGGGTTCTGAAATTCAGACCATAGAAATTAAATTCTATGCTATTTCTAGAAAATCTTTAGGAATTCCATTTTGACCTCTGTAGCCCAATCTATAGCAATTATCCCTAGGTGTCATGTTTAAGGATGAATTCTGGAAAAGGCTGGAACCCTAACTTGGAGGGATCATATCTCCCAGAATATAGTGAATATGAGGATGAAATTTGGATATAGTGTACATCAGGATTTCATATCCAGCCTCTGCAATTTTTATCTCTTGAATCATCACCAATCGTGGGATATAGAGAATGTACCAAAAATTATCATTTTTAGTATCTAGGGTTTTTCTAGCTTGGGGTCAAACTAGGGTTTGACTTTCCTGGAGTTTCTCCCAACCAAAAATCTTGATACAGGTCTCTAAACTTCTATTTTGATGATGAGAGCAATCCTATGCTAGGATCACTAAAAAAAATTTCTTCTGCAAGAAGCCCTAATTTCTTTCGGGGAGAGAGAGAGAGCTATTTCACCTTGTGAAAGATGTCCTGTTCAGGTTAGCTCTGATACCATGTTGAATTTTCATATTCTTAGCTAAGACATCAGTATATCATTTCATTTTCATAAAAAAAACAATAAACAGGATCATTGAATGAAACAACATCACAAGAACAACACAGATTTATCCTGGGAAAACCCTAAAGGGAAAAACCCAGCAAAAGCTTCCTCAATATATATGCCCAAAAAGGTAAAAGATAAAACCAACAAGGAGATCAAAGCCTAATCCTCCTCCTTATCCTGCTACTCTTCTCTTCTCCACTAATGCGCTACACAAGTAAGAGTGTGTGTGCTCAAATGAGGAGCGATACACCTCTATTTATATTCATCTGTTCACTTAAGATAACTCATTCAACATGTAGGATCGAGTTAAGTCATGTAGGCTCGACTTACACATGTAGGCTAAAGTAACCACACTAGGGTGCTAATGACCCACCTTTACAATTAGAGGGGACTACCTCATGACTCTTATTAGTTCTTCTGATTAGGAGCATTGGGGTACAAATTAATACAAGTGGTTCTCCTGATAGGACCATCGGGGATCACAAAAAGATACATATATAATATTCTTTGAAGTTATAATATTTCAACAATGAATGGGCGATATACGAGTCTAGGATATAATTTGTCAATGAATCAACAATTTCATTGTATGCCCTAGGGATATTCATATAAGTGATAACCTCAAATTCCCTTTCCAATAGATGTACCCTCTGATAGAGATGGAGCAGTATAGGGTTTCTGATGGTATAGACCTGGTTCAAATGACAAACCACTAACTATGAGTCCATGAAAACTACCAAGTCATCAATGTCCTAGGATGCAGCCTCAGTCAAATGACCTATGAATGCTTCATACTCAGCGATATTATTGGTAGCAAGACCAATACAAACCGATCCCAATCTGACTAGATCGTGTGCAGGGGAATACAAAAACCAAGCAGCTGAAGCAAGGTTCAGGGTATGGTGGCAAGCATCATCAACGAAGCCATAAAACTCCATTTGATTTTCATAACCAAAACATGGTATAAAAAGTCTATACATTAAACTCAAAACCACATTGAACATGCTCAAACACATTGAAAAGTCAAATAATGTACATATATACAAGGTACCATACATAAATGATTTAGGCATAGTACCTCTTCAGGTACAACCCATTGTGAGGTTGCCCGAAGGGGACTCCGTCATAGTCTATGAGCTCATAGGCCCCTTTCTTTAAAACCTTGGAAATGATAAAAGGACCATACCACATTGATTCAAACTTCCCCTTTCCTAGCTTATCATGTCTCCGATCATAAGTCAAGACTAGGTCACCTTCGTTAAAGACATGAGGTTTGACATATTTATCGTATTGCGTCTTGACGCGTTTCTTATGTGCCTCATTAACTAAGGCAACATCTCCTCTAGTTTCATCAAGTTTTGTCAAGTATAAAAACCTTTCTTCCTCGTTATAAGTATTAGGGAGAAGTTCAGCAACAAGTTTCAAAGACAGAATCTGACATTGAATAGGTAGGACAACTTCTAGTCTGTATACTAACTGAAAGGGTGTAAAACCAGTTTCTGTTTTCACTGAAGTTCTATAATCCTATAGAGTGGAGAAGAAAGTCTGGTGCTAGTTGGATTTTTGATCTCCAACCATCCGACATAGCATAGTTTTTAAAACTTTACTAATGGCCTCAACTTGACCATCAGCTTGCGGATAATAGGGAGTTGAGTTTTCATGGAGAAAACCCAGCTTAGCACTTAACTCTGTCATCATCTGATTCCATAAATGTGATCTGTGTTCAGTGATAATAGATTATGAAACTCCAAACCTAGCTATTACATGGTTAAAAGGGATGTTATAGCTGATTTTACCACACTTGGTGAATTGCACTTATATGGCCTTCCCAAGGGGCATGTATTCCTGGTAGTGTCTGATTGGTGTGAAGTTTGTCTCAGCTTTTCTATTTTCCTTTGTTTTTATGCACTTTTCTTCTTGTACATGAGTTTTAAACTCACAGTCATGTATATACGTGGTTTTCACTGATATATTCGTGTACATACGCGGTTTTACTGCGAACAGTCGCGCATGCCCTTAGTTTTTCCTTCTAGAGGAAGATTGATGGTTGCTGGGTGAATTTTGATAATTGCTGAGTCTCCTTTGACACTGCTAGAGTCTGTATACACCTCTGTTTCTGACCAAAGACATTTTTTTTGGGTAAATTTCTTTTTTAAGAATTTTCTTGTCTTTGCATTTTTGATTTTTTGTTTTGGGATTAGTGCATTAGATTTCTTTTACGTTAGTACTTTGTGTGAGTGTTGTTTGAGTGTGATTGCTGAGTCCGGGGTAGTAGAATCATTCTATTGCTTTAGTATTTCATTTTTGTTTCAAAAAATCCAAAAATATTTTCTTATTTGCATCATTATGCATTGCATTTTTGCATTTTGCATGGTACTTGCACTAGGTTTTGCTTTGAAGTATTAGTCAGGACTTCATATAGAACGATTGCACTTATCATTTGAAGAATTTTTTTTCATTTCATGTAGTAGCATACCCTGTTTTCATTGGACACAATGCATTTGCATTGATTGTTAGGTGTGCATTTTGCTTCATGTTGCATCGTAACACCATTAGTTGCATGGCCATCTACCTCTTTTGAGTAATAAAGCCAAATAAAATCAACGCTTAATTAAAATGGATTACACCTTTTTCTTTTATAGGGTTCACCAACAAGATTAGGTTTTAGGGTCTTGGAATAGTTCATTGTTAGTAAATTCTCCAAGACCACTAAACAACAACATGTATGTGTCTGTCTAGGTGAGAGTGTGAAATTCCTTGGTATAATTGGTGTTTCTTAGGATCCTCCTCTCAAAAGGGAGTTAAGCACGAGGCAGTGTGAGCGGTTATTGATTGGGATGACCCCTAGTCATAATTGAGTAGCACCAGAGATATTTCTAGGATTGTATTTGTATCTGGGGGCTCTTTTGAGAGTTTCAATCTTTGTTACCCTTCCCATACGGTTAATCCTGCTTGTGACTGTCCACCTAAGCATTGATTATATTGAGGTGACCTTAGTTGCCTTACCTAGAATATTGAGGGGGTACTTTGTAGGGGTTATTCTGTAGGTGTCCTGTCTAGGTTGGGGTCGGACAACACAGTCGCTTTATGCATTGAAGATGAGGGCCAGAATAATTGGTTACGTACCTCCACTTGTTGTGTATGGGAGTCTCAAGCCTCTCCTAAGCGAGACATACCTGCTTCATTCGAGAGCTCACTTATCCTACCCTTGATTGCTTGTGTTTGGCTTTAGATTTTATTGGTGTATGCTTTGTGCACATTGGCTTGCTTAGGGTTTGTGTAATTAGAGTCTTTTATTTTTTTTGAGTCATTGTGGATTTGGGTGCAGCTCCTCGCCATTCTCGTCGTTTAGCAAGACTTCCACCTTCTACGTCTCCTCCTCCTTTGGGAGAGAGAAACAGATGGTCCAGGTGGACTACTTCACACATTGATTCACACATTATGGGAGATCGTGAAGATGGTATTCCTGAGCTTTCTTCTCCACTTTGAGTGGATGACGGGGAATTTACTCCTACCTATGATACTTCACCTGATATGCTTGTAATTTTTTATTTAGGTCTTGTAATTTCTGAGTTAGGTCTTGTAATTTCTAAGATAGGTACTTTTCATGATAGACCTACTTACTCTAGCTATGATCCCCCATTCATGCATCGCTGGTATGGAATGTTGGATGACGAGACTCATTATGAACCCATGACCACTAGTTATGGTAGTTAAGGTGTGTCTGGTATTCCCACACATGATTTGGAATTTCAGGTTGAATCGAAGTTTGAGCCTAACACTATGCCTGGGGGCACTCCTATTCCTTACCATGCAAATAGGTTTGGGAGCATGAGTCATATTGAACCTTCCATCCCGGTGGTGGAAGCTACATCACATATTCCTCCTAGAACTAGGGTTAGTGATCCTATTAGGATACCATATCCAAGACGAGTGACTATAGGGAACACCACATATATAATTTCACAGGTCTCTTCTTCCTCGGTTCCTTTCTCTTCGAATGTCATTCCTCCACCTCATTCATGTGGTCCTTTGGGCTGGAATGTCGGTACGAGTCATGTTCGTATTGCTGCTACTTGCACAGTTGTGTCTCAAGTTCAAGTATCTCCTGTTGTTTTGGGGGGTCATATCCCTACTTCTGGAGGTCATGTCATTACTTCCAGAGCCTACATTCCTACTTACGGAGTATCTCATGGGACATCTCATGGGATGTCTTATGGACCTTATTATGGGATGCAGTATGACACAGTTATTCACCTTATGGGTACATGTATCAACAACCCACTTACTCTCCTAATTTTGGATTTGTAGCCCCACATAGTCAAGGTACACCACATTATGGTGCTTCCATGCCACCCTACACGGGTTAAATGGGAGGAGGGAACTATGGCCAAGGTCATGGTGGTTATGCTAATAACATCTATGTGAACCAACACTATCAGGGAGTGGTGCATCAACCTGCTCATCCTAGGTTCCCTTTCCTCACAACGCTAAATCTTCCTGACTTGTCGAGACTGACGAACGATCCTGTATCTCATGACCCGGCTTGGCCTACTGTCCCTAATAAGATTCCCTCGGACATACCCAAATTCGAGGGAAAACCTGGAGAGGATCCGAGCGAACATGTTACTACATTTCACCTATGGTGCTCTTCCAATTCCTTACATGAAGATTCGATATGTTTAAGACTGTTTCAATGCACCCTTACAGGGCCTGCCATGAAATGGTATATAGAGTTACCTAGGGGGGCATTTTTTTTGTTCAATGACCTAGCGATGAATTTTGTCAACCACTTCCAGCTACCAGTGCGTTACGACGTTGGTACGGAACTCCTGTTGACATTTTGATAGGATAAAGCCACGCATATCTCAGACCATATCCAAGAGTGGTGTAGACGAAAGAGGTTGATTAAATCCTTCATACTACTAGAGTTTCTCCTCAAGTGGTTCCTTAATTCATTATTTCCTTATATAGCGAAGGATGTTTCTACATCTGGAGTTCAAAACAAGGAACAAGCCATTTTTAGGGCATAGGAATTGGACTTGATTTATGCTCAATCCGGTTTGTTATATGAGATCATTCCCAATGCTCCACATTCTAGTTTCAACCCCAAAGTTAAACTTGGAACACATGCCGATGGTATTGTTGGTTGTGTAAGTGCCAAGACTGTGGATTTAGTTATGCAACAGGTCAGCCAATTGTTGATCAACCAATCTACTTCAGGACAAGCCATGGATTCATCTCAACCCACCCAAATGGCGAGTGTGATTTTGGTGCAATCATTGGACCACAAGGGTAACCAACAACCTGGAAGGAATAGAAAGAAGGGTAAAAACAATCGTAAGGGTGGGAATAGGAATGAAAATGCTAATACTAATGACAAGAACACCCAAAGTGCTGGGGGACAAGAAATATAAACATAAGGTTAAATTTCCTTGCAAGTTCTGTAAGGATGATCACCTCACTTACTTGTGCCCTCATATCGATGAAGCCTCGATATTCTTAGTGCAGGGCCTAGGAATCGAGGACCCATGATCATTCTGGTGGTGATCAAGATCCACCAGAGGCTAGTGGTCATGGTTGCATCAACATGGTGCATGCTACAAAGGTTGTGACTTGTGAAAAGGACTATGGTTCCTCACAACCCGGCCCAGGAAAGGAACCTGATCCACCAGGGAATCCTTTGTGTATTGAAAAACTTGTGGATATAAAACTTGAAGTTGCACCTCACATTCCTAAGGGAGTCCTTAAGCATTTGGGGCACAATCCTAATGCCTGAGCCACCTAGAACTATTCTATTGTCGAGGATTTGGGACACACTCCTTGTGCGATGTCTCCACAAGAAGTACCTTAGAGTTGTCTTTTGCAAAGGAAGGCTTTGCTTTCTGCCCTTGGTGTGAATGATGATAACTCTTCCTCCATGATTAAATTTGAAACCATGGTACTTCAGCCTCACTTGCCTTACTATGTGTCTCTTTTGATTCATGTAGAATGTCTTAACATGACTGTCAACTGCATTGTGATTGATGAAGGCACTACTACTTATGTGATGTCTTTATCGTGTTGGAAGGGTTTAGGTTCCCTCAAGTTGTCTAATTCTGGTACCATGTTGACTGCTTTTGATGGGAGATCATTTAGGCCACATGAGATCCTTCCTTCCCTTAAGGTCCGTTTGGGAGGGAAGACTGTTGCGATAGAGGTCGAGGTGGTTGATGCACCCCTTGACTATAATCTCTTGCTGAGTAGGAATTGGATGTAGAGTATGCAAGCCATAGCTTCTTCTCTATTTCATGTTGTATGCTTTCCATTTAATGGGAATATAGTTACGATTGATCAAATGTCATTCAAGAATCTGTTGGTTACCGCATCTTCTGGAGCTTCGATCCTGATTGTAGAGCACTCTCAGCTAGAAACTGTGAGTATAGGTGTAGGCATGTATCCATCCCTTATGGGAAGCTTTAATTGTCCTGCACCTGTCCTTATGATAGGGTCTAGTTTCGGTGAGGCTTCAAAATCTGTGAGATCGGTGTCTTTTTGCACGAACCATATGGAAGATCCTTGGATTCTTCCTACACTGAATACTTTGAGTGAGCCCATCATGATGGATGTGTCATTTCCTGCAACTATGGTAGCTTATCAAGCTAATCTTGGGTGTGTTGTAGAGCCTAGTCCTTCCTCTTTGTGGATGGAAGATGAGGACCCGTATGTGCTGCCTGCATGGGCAGTTCAATCTTCTCACGTGCATGATCGCCTTGATAGTGTTTTTCCTTTAGACAAAGTGATTATTGAGGCCATGTCAGGGGTTGAGCCACCTTGGGAAGAATTGCATCATAGATCTTACTTTATTCATGAGCTTGACTGCTTAGAGCATGAGGACTTTAGGGAGGTTCCTAGTGAGAGAATTGGTAGGTTCCTAGTGAGAGAATATATCTTCTACCATTCCTATCATTATCTCTCACGATCCTGGCAAGATTGAGAATGTCTATATTGGGGTAGAATGTTCCCATGCTGAGATTCAAGAGTACACCGAGTTGTTTAAATAATTTCATGATATCTTTGCTTGGTATTATGATGAAATTCCAGGTATCGACCCTCGCATTGTTGAACATGAGATTAAAACTTATCCCAATGCTAAGCATGTTCGACAATGCTTGCATGCAGTGAATCCTAGGAAAGCACCCGCGATTAAGGCAGAGATAGAAAAAATGTTGAAAGTCGGTTTTATCTATCCCATTCCCTTGAAAGAGTGGGTTTCAAATCCCATTCTGGTGGATAAGAAGCAGGGAGTGATCCGTATATGCACTAATTTTCATGACTTGAATCATGCCTATTCTAAAGACAATTTCCCCACACCATTTATTGATCAAATTTTGGATGAGTGTGTGGGTAGCAAGGTTTTTTCCTTTTCAACGGCTTTTCCAGATACAATCAGATACAAATTAAACCTGAGGACCAACATAAGACTGGCTTTATTTGTCCTTGGGGAACCTTTGCATATCAAAAGATGCCTTTTGGCCTTAAGAACGCTGGAACCACTTTTCAGCGGGTTATGACATTGATCTTCCATGATCTCAAATCAATTATTGAAGTATTTTTGGATGACCTTGTTGCTCATTCTCATATGAGAGTGCATCATTCCTATCATTTGAGATTAGTGTTCAAACGGTGCCTCCATTATTTGGCTAGGTTGAATCCTCACAAGTGCATCTTTTGCGTGAATTCTGGTCACTTATTAGGGTTCACTATCTCCAAGGAGGGTATAAGAGTCGACCCTTTGAAGGTAGAGGCAATACTTCAGTTGTCTCCCTCAAAAAACATTAGACATCTTCAATGTTTGCAAGGCATGGTAAACTTCTTATGGAGATTCGTTGTCAACTTTGCCAATTTGACTAGAGGATTTATGCATCTTTTGAAAAAGGACACCACCTTTTGTTGGGATGAGCGAGCCTAGGAGTCCTTTGATGCACTTAAACGAGCCTTAGCATTGGCCCCGGTGATTAGTCCACTTGACTATAACTGTGACTTTCTACTTTATGTGGCCACGTCCATGGAGATGATTGGTATGGTTTTGGTTCAAGAGGATGAGGAGCTCCAAGAGCATGTCATATACTACTTGAGCCGGAACCTTATTGACATGGAGGTCTGTTATTCCCATGTTGAGAAGCTTGCCTTAGCTACTGTACATGTGGTTCAATGGTTGAGACATTATATTCTCCTTCACCAAACCTTGGTTATAGCCCATGTCAATCCATTTCAATTTATCCTCACTTGAAGGATGATTGGGGGAAAGTATAATAAATGGATTGTCATCTTGCAAGAATTCAATCTCAAGTTTGTTTCGAAAAAATCGAAGAAATCGTTAATTTTTGCGGAGCTTATATAGGATTTCCTAAGCGAGGAGGAGGAGATGGTTTGTGAAGTTACGTTTGTCAATGAGAACATCTTCTTAATCTCAAATTTGGATCCATGGTATGGGGACATCATCATATATTTACAAACATTGAAGGTCCCTACTCACCTCTCATGGGATGAAAGACGACGATTACGTGATGTATCCAAGAATTACCTCATAGTGGATAACACCTTGTACTACCGTGGGGTAGATTCCATTTTACGTCATTGTTTAACTCATGAGGAGGCTGAGCTTGTGCTGAATGATTTCCATGGAGGGGCATGTGGTGGTATTTTATCTGCGCTTTCTACAGCCCAAAAAATATTAAGAGCGGGTTATTTCTGGCCATCAATCTTTAAATATTGTGTAGACGCGGTCAATAAGTGCCACCCTTTCCAGGTGTTTGCATGGAATATGCACTCGTGTCTTGCCACATTACATCCCATCATCACCGTCGATCCCTTCACTAAGTGGGGGCTTGATTTCATGGATTGCAACCTAGCTTCAGCTGGGGGGCATCATCATATCATAGTGGCTATTGACTACTTCACGAAATGGGTTGAGGCTATGCCTACAGTTAAATATGACGGTGAGATAGCCGTACACTTCATATTCAACCAGATTTTTACTCGGTTTGGTATTCCAAAGGAGCTTGTCATTGACCATGGCAAGCACTTTTAGAATTGTATGATGGAAGAGTTGGCCTCAAAGTTAGGGTACAAGCAAGAGAATTCCTCCTCTTACTACCCTCAAGAGAATGGATATGTTGAAGCAGTGAACAAATCACTCAAATCCATTCTCTAACGAACCATTGCACAAAGCAAGACTAATTGGCACATCATGTTATATCTTGATTTTTGGGCTTATAGAACCACTGCTAAGACTACCATGGGTTTTTCTCCACATTAGCTTGTACATGGAGTGGAGTCGGTATTGCCGATTGAGTGCGAGATTCCTTCTTTGAAGCTAGCCATAGAGATCTTACCAGACACTTCCCCATTGGAGGAGCATTTGGTCCACTTAGAGCAACTTGATGAGCATTGCCAAGATGCCTTGGTGGCTCTAGAAGTGAATAAGCGTCGCGTTAAGGTCCAGTACGATAATTCTGTTTGTCCAAGGAGGTTTAGTGAGGGAGATTTGTTCCTTTTGTGGGATCAACCGAAAGAACCCTTGGGGGTAGGAAAGTTTAACCCCATGTGGCATGGTCCTTACATTGTTAAACGTGTGTTAGAGAAGGGCGCTTATGAGTTAGTGGATTATGAGGGAACGACCTTGGAGAAGCCTACAAATTGGCTCTATATTAAAAAGTGCTATGCATGATTTTCAGCCAAGGTTGACTATTGTATATTATTGTATAGTTCTGCATAGGTAGGTCTTTTCTTATGGTGATCAGGTTTGTGATTAGTTTCCATTTATTTTGGCAGATGTTAATGGAATCTTCCACCTTCATAGGATTCGTGGATGGTACAAGCCGTCACACTCAACACTCAGCCTCTGCTGCTTGGGTAATTTATACTCCTACGGGTCAGGTATTGTCTTCAGGAGGCATATGTTTATGGCCCTCTTCAAATAATGTTGCTGAATATAGTGCCATTATCAAGCTTCTACGGGATTCCATTTCACATGGTGTTCTCTCTCTTGAGGTACGTCTTGATTCGGAGTTAGTAGTGTCACAACTTAATGGTTTGTACCATGTCAGGGATT
>LPNX010833205.1:62654-136665 GCA_001517045.1 Pseudotsuga menziesii | reverse complement strand
GGGGGGGGGGGGGGGGGGGGGGGGGGGGGGGGGTTATGATCGTGGAATGTCACCACGACTCTAGCTAGCCATCGAAATAGCCACACCCATGCTCATGGTACACCCACCACCCGGAGCTGCATGGCCTCAGGCAAGTCCTCGACTTGTGCCATGGGTACCCTGTGTGTTAGTCTCACGAAGTTGGTGTGAATGCTTTGGAGCATCCACTCTGCATCCACAACCGTGATGTTGTCTCCTCTTCCCCTTCGTCTATGAAGAGGGAAGCCTTTAGGCTACCGTGGTCCTACATTTGCATGCATATGGTAGATTTCACTATGTATTGTCACCCAAAAACATGTCTTTTGATTCCATATAATCAGAAAACACAAAAAAATTAAAAAACTCAAAATTTTTAAAAAAGAGGGTTGGGATTCGGTACCAATGTCACTGTATGCCGATCCTGGTGGTAGTGGTATGTCGGGGTCTCCTTGAAAATCTATCCCTGCATATGGGTAATCATCGATGGAAACTATCTATTGTCACCACCATGAAAAGAAATCAGCTGGACAGGGGTTGGACACCCTACCTCCACCCAGTCTGTGCATCGCATCTGCCCAATTTCGTTGGGCTAGATCTTGAACCCTGTGTAGAGGAATGCCAACTCTAGGGCTCAATCCCAGAACATGCTAGAAGAAGAATGTGCTCAGTATGCTGCTGAAACCAAAGTTTCGCATCCTGCCCATCTTGCAGTCACTGAGATATTGTTTCATGTTGCTCAACAATGTCGTACTCCAGTAATAAACTATGGGCCTCATGCACTTCATGACATAGAACATTAATGGTCTCGAGGCCTGGTGGAGTGAGGCTAGCCCCGCTATCCTGCCTAGTGTTAGTAGAATGTCCTTTAAGCCTAGCACATGTATGGAGTTAGTTGGGATTTGACTGCCCACCTTCTCCATGTCTAGATAACATTACACTACTATGTACTCATCTATAGTCAGGCCACCTTCAGGCCTGCGAGATCTTAGGTTCACCACTTCCCCCCATCGGGAAAGTCCAATAATAAAGTATATGTCCTCCACTTCTATGGTGAGGGACATCCCGTCTATCTGGAACGACTCTGAGTCTGGATCCTAGTAATCTACTAGCATCTACAGCAGTCTTGGTTTGGCCCTTAAGCCACCAAGACACCAAAACTTATAGAGCCCGCATGACCACAAATTTTGTTGAGCCATTAGATCTGCCCTTACTACCCCTTCTACATCACCGTGCTCATGTTCTCTCCATTCTAGGACCATCCTACACATAAAATTTAAGTTTGATCCATTAGAACACTTGAAAAACATTGAATGCAGCCACATACATGACTGTTTGCTAAAAAACCACATATGTACGTGACTTTGAGGTCTTTTCCCCTGTATATCCAGCTCTATATGTGGAAAAATCCTTGATTTCCACGTGGACCGAGGCGCGCATCTTAGATTGGCCTAGAATCCTAAAGGCACCATGGAAATTGATAAAATTTACAAGAAAATGAAAGAGCAGAGCATGTGTAAGTACTTGGAAAAAACAAAAGTGGATTCCGCCGGCTGGATCTCTTGGAATTCGCCGTTGAAGTTCTGAGCTCAACTGGGTAAAAATTTCAAATGTTATATAATGTTTTGAATTTTTTACTATTTATAGAAAATTTTCATTTTTTTTCAAATTTTTACCCCCTTTTCTATCGTTTTGACCGTTTCTAATCCTTTCAGACCGTTTTTGGACTAATTTATGATGTAGGAGACCATTTTGAGCGCTGGTTCGACCATTACTTTGACCCGTTCATGCCTTTTACAGGTATGATGTTTAAATTGGCATATAGGTTAGGTTCACCCCCGTTTGCATTTTGCATGACCTTATGACCATTTCATTATAACCTTAGGTACGAACCCATTCTATTATGTCACGGAACCTTCTTGCTATTTTAGAAGTGGTATGATGTGAATGGTAGAGCTTGACCTTACATGGGTACCCTAGTTAGCACCTTATTTTCATTTGGTGCCCATGCTGACATTTTGTCCCTTAGGGTGTGGGAGTCCATTGTATAGTATTTCCATGACATTTCACAAGAGCCTCATACTCCTCTTGATCTTTTGCTGGCCTATTTCCCTTAGGACTCCCTTATGTCAAGTTGTAATTGCATTATCGTGAGCTTTTCCTACCTTATTGAACCTTACACCGGCTTCCCTGAATTTGAGTTTCATCCATATAGCTCGAGCTTATATCATGTGTAGCCATGTAAAGCCATATTTTATATCCTTTGCATCTTGATTCCCTATTTTACCAGGAGGGGACTTTCCCCTGAGTGTCACTATCCTACACATGTATCCTTGCATTGAGCATAGGTATGTTCCTCTGCTTGGAACTAGTTTGTTTTCCCATATGACACTCGTCTCCTCCTAGTCTGTAACTATAAAGCAGTTTTATTCTTTTTCAAGATTTTTAAATATTTGAAAAAGTCCAAAAAAAAAAAAATTAAAAAACCAAAAAGCCAGACAAGGAAAGATGTTATCTTTGGTAGCTGTCGAGTCATGTTCCTTAGAACATAGCACTGTATATCACATCCATTGGCTGGGTTTATAGTTTGACATTAGGAGCTATACTCGTTTATCTGAGTTTATCTCCACCAATTGGTTAAGCTTCCAGTCCCTATGGAGGCTCTATCAATGCCTCCTGTGTCGCAGAGATGTCCCAGTTTTGTATATCGAGTCTATGCTACCTACATTCAGTCATCGTTCATTGTTATGCTCTTGTTCGAAGGAATTTGAAACTTGAGTTGTCCATTCCTCAATTATCTTGACTTTGCATGTTGGCCATTCCCGGTACAGTTACTGGTTCATGCACTTTATGATCGATTCCTTCCACATTATACAGCTTTGCTGAGTACCTCATGTTGGATGATGGGGGATGCCTTAATTAACTCCTTCCAACGGATTTCATCCCATCGACTTCAGATCATTTATTCTGGGATTGGAATCTAGAGTCATTTTTGAGTGCCTTGAGACTTGCAGTCATCAATGGCAGGTTCTCTCACTATCGACAGTTCTTTGGGAGTACATCAATGTCCCTTGATCGATGGATTCTCTCAAGTGTTTGACCTCAACACATTTATTCACACTTATTAGTTTGCACTCTAGTATCTTGATTCCCATTATCATTATTGGTGGGTGATCGCGTGTCTGTTAATGGTATACATCAATGACCGCTAATCAGACGATGGATTACTATGTTCGACCTCGACACCTCTATTCACATAGTAGGACATGTACTCGTAGCGGTTTATGTAGATGACTTTCCATATTGGTGGCATCTCTTATATGCTACCTCCTTGATCGTGCCGGTGTTCATGAGATTTCAGCTCTCATGACTTGATTCCAGTATATGTCAGACATGTCCAGCTATTATGGAGATCTTGATCCATTGTATATCTTCAGCCATTATGGAGATCATGATCCTTTGTATATATTCATCATGGAGATTCTAATCTATGTATATTGTACGTGACGATGACCACTTATCTCATATTTTGTATCATGCCTATTCATGGCCATTGTACTCTTATGTATCTGGGACTACTATATGTATTTACAGTTATATGTAGAGTTATATCATTTTACTATGCCAATTGGGTGGCTGGTATTCCACTGGGTTCTTCATCATTCCACTTCTGGGATGGAATTATAATGTATTTCGTCCATCGTATGACCCCTTTGACCTCACACATTAGGGGGCGTCTGTTATAGTTGATTTTACCACACCTGGTGAATCACACTTGTTCAGAGGGGCCTTCCCATGTCCCTCTGCAGACTATTTGGACCCCATGGACCTTTTTTATACCTTTGATGTGTCCAATATCATCCCTAAAAACATGCTTAAATTGCTATACACAACTTTTAAACCCTTTCTCACGTATATACGCAGGTTTGACCCCTAAAACTGCGTACATCGGGATGTGTGCAAAAGGCCAAATTCTTTTGGAGTTTTCCTTGACATAGATCCGACTCACTTGTCTCCTGGCCTTCCATATGCCTTGATATCTCTCGGATTTGACCCTTCATTGCCCCATTGAAGAGCTATATAAGGAACCCTTTGGATACATTGAAAAAATTTGTGAGAATTGAGAGCAAAGAAACTATAGTCCATTGTTGCCAGAACTTATGCTTGACTCTGCATCCTTTTGTCCCTTGGATCACTTTGGTGTTCTTCCCAAGCTTTCCCTTTTATTGTGAGCTTGCTATCGAGAGATGGAGGATTGAGGTGGTGGAGGCCCAAGTGGGGGATTCAATTTCTCCGATTCGCAGACATGCCGAGAGAGGTTGTCTTCATTGTAATCTCTTATTTTATATTAATAGAAATATCTTTTCCTATCCAATAATGTATGTTTGAATGAATATTTTATCCATGGATGATTTCAAATTCTTATATGTTGTTGATTATATATGCTAGAGTAGGTCTAACAACAATATATATAGCATGCTTGTCTTGTTTACTGATTGTTAAGGAAGTAATTTATCAATTCAAGCTGGAGTTGGAAAGCTCAACGGAAATCTACTTCAACCGTCTGGAACAAGGTATGAGTTTTGATCCTTTAGTGTTAGATATTTGATTTCTATTGCATATTGGAAAGGATTGATTTATAGAGTCAAGTTGTTTGTTGTGGTACCCCAAGCCATAGGAATTTCTCTCTGTAACAGAATTTCTCCCAGCAGAGTCGCCATCTGTTATAGTTGATTTTACCACACCTCTTGAATCACACTTATATGGCCTTCCCATATCCATCTGCAGACTCTTTGGACCCCATGGACCTTTTTTATACCTTTGATGTTTCCAAGATCATCCCTAAAAACATGCTTAAATTGCTATACACGACTTTTAAACCCTTTCTTGTGTATATACGCGGGTTTGACCCCTAAAAACATGTACATCGGGATGTGTGCAAAAGGCCAAACTCTTTTGGAGTTTTCCTTGACATGGATCTGACTCACTTGTCTCCTGGCCTTCCATATGCCTTGATATAACTTGGATTCAACCCTTCATTGCCCCATTAAAGAGCTATATAAGGAACCCTTTGGATACATTGAAAAAATATGTGAGAATTGAGAGCAAAGAAAGTATAGTCCATTGTTGCCGGAAGTTATGCTTGAGTCTGCATCCCTTTGTCCCTTGGAGCACTTTGGTGTTCTTCCCAAGATTTCCTTTTTCTTGTGAGCTTGCTATCGAGAGATGGAGGATTGAGGTGGTGGAGGCCCAAGTGGGGGATTCAGTTTCTTCGATTCGCAGACATGCTGACAGAGGCTGTATTCATTGTAATCTTTGATTTTATATTAATAGAAATATCTTTTCCTGTCCAATAATGTATGTTTGAATGAATATTTTATCCATGGATGATTTCAAATGATTATACATTGTTGATTATATATTCTAGAGTAGATCTAACACCAATATATATAACATGCTTGTCTTGTTTACTGATTGTTGAGGAATTAATTTATCAATTCAAGCTAGAGTTGGAAATCTCAATGGGGATCTACTTCAACCATCCAGAATAAGGTATGAGTTTTGATCCTTTAGTGTTAGATATTTGATTTCTCTTGCATATTGGAAAGGATTGATGTCTGGAGTCAAGCTGTCTATTGTGGTACCCCAAGCCATAGGAATTTCTCTCCGTAACAAGGGAAGAGGGTGGTAGTCTTACCATCCTCTACATATGTAGGCATAGCCTCAGCTCACTTAATGAAATAATCCACGGATACAATGATGTAACCATGCCCCCCGGTTGAGGTAGGATTACAATGCATGAAATCTATCCCCGATTTGGCGAAAGGTCCAACGACAATGACGGGGTGTAATTGAGCAGGGTGGGTGCACTTTTTCAGATAAAAGTGTTGATAGGGTGGGCATTTCTTAACAGCCTCGTGACAATATTTAAAAATAGAAGGCCAGAAATAGCCAGCGGGAAGGATTTTCTGAGCTGTAGACATCCCAAAAAGATGACCACCACATGCTCCAGAATGGAAGTCATTTAGAACCTGTTCAGCCTCATCATGGGTGAGGCATCGTCGGAGAATCATATCTATACCACTTCTATACAATGTATAGTTGAGGATAAGATAGTATTTCACGTGGTGATGGATGCGGCGATGATCATCATGAGATATAGTAAGATGAAAACGTTGTGTCTAGAGATAAATGATTAAATATATTTACCACGGATCAATTGTGCTTATTAGGAACAGAAATTCATCCAGGAATAAATCATTAGGCTCAGAATCTGTTAAAGCATAGGGAAGGTCACACATCAGCTTTACAAAGACTAATGATTTTTTCGAAGTAGCTTTGGCAAACTCAAGGTCAAACTCCTATAGGATGAGAATCCATCGGCATTATTCCCCCCCTAGCACCTAACGAGTTAGGATGTAGTACATAGGGTTTTGGTCTACAAGTACGGTAGTGGCATGAAGTAGGATGTAGTGATTAAACTTTTGGACAGCAATGAACATAGCCAATGCTAGCTTCTCCACATGTGAGTATCAAGTTTCAGAATCAAGAATATTCTTACTTGCATAAAAAATCACGTTTTCTTGGCCATTCTGGTCCTCTTGGGCTAAAACCATTCCGATAGTAGTAGTAGAGGTAGAAACATACAAGAGAAAATCCTTCAAGTAATTCAGGGGGTGTATCATAGGTGAATGAGTCAGAGCATGCTTAAGATTATCGAAGGCTCGCTAGGCTTGGTCATCCTAGAAGAATGGAGTATCCTTCTTAAGGAGGCAAATATAACCATGCATTTTTTCAGCAAAGTTACAAACAAAACAACAAAGAAAGTTTTTCTTCCCTTGCAAACTTTGGAGTTTCAGTAAGTTGGTTGGGGCAGGTAGAGCGAGTATTGCAGCAATTTTTAATGGATCAATCCAAATACCATACTTGGAAACCATGAAGCCTAAGAGACGTCCTGTTTCAACAAAAAAAAGACATTTGTGTGGGTTCAATCGTATTTTGTAATGGTGACATCTGAGGAAAATGTCTCTAATATTTTGAGGATGGTCTTCCCGTTGCTGTGAATGCGTAGGGAGGTAATCAAGGTATGGCTCCATGATGTTATTAATGTCATGAAATGCATAGGACATAGAACGATGGAATGTGGCTCCAACATTATTAAGACCAAAGGGTAACTTCCTGTAGGAAAAGGTTCCCCATGGGCATATAAATGTCGTCTTATGCTGATCAGCGGGAAATATCTCAATATGATTGTAGCTGGAAAAGACATCCATGAATGAGAAGATGACACTCCTAGCATAGTTATTGATAATCTGATCTATGTGTGGAGTCATAAAGTTGTCTTTAGGACAAGATTTATTTAGGTCTCTTAAATTAATATAGACTCGAATATTTCCCTTCTTTTTATTCATAGGAACGATGTTCGATACCCATTTCGTTAGGCGTACAAGATAGATGAATCCCACCTTTAGAAGTTTCTCGACCTCATTTTTGATAGTCGCAGCCTTCTGCAGATGGACTTGTCTCAATTTCTTCCTAACCGGTCTGGTTTTATGATAGGTTTTGATTTCATGGACTACAATAGATGGATCTATCCTAGAATTTCTTCATAAGACCAGGAAAAAATGTCCCAGAACTCTTTAAAAACTGCTCTATACTCTCCAGTTTCATCTATTGAATAGTTTTTCCCTATGTGAACATGTTCAATAGTTCCAGGCTTGATTGATATGTCGATTGGAGCCGTTTTGGTAAAGTTGCATAAATTTCCTCCAGACTCAGAATCTTGCAACAAGATAGGTGTTTGCGGATCATGGAAAATATTAGTACCCAAGAGAGATACAAAATCATTATCTGCCGAATTGGTATTGGGGAGGAACAAGGATCTGTGATGTGTTGGGCCTAGAAATGGCCCCTTTTTTACCACTCTTATCCACCTCTTTTTGCCTCATCCTACCCTATTCTACAGGCTAAACAAATGTTTTTCCCTCACATGAACCCTCAAGTCATAAAGGTATGGTTAACCATTGTCTTATTTTATTAATGCTTAGGATTGTTGTAATCAAGGCTATACATCTTAGATTATGCTAACATATGATGGTTTTATAAAGATATTTCGAGATATAGAGAATACAGGTGTAGCGGGCCAAACATGCTAAAGGAGGGATGGAAATTCATTGCTAAAGTTGATCGCCATCCATTCCATCATTGCCCAAAGAACGCGGTCCCAATGTATTAGTCCATGCGATATGTACAAGGGTAGATGGAAGAGATTGCGACAGATTTGGAGGCAATAGTGCGCCGTTGCTCAAAAGTAGCTATAATTTGTGGGATATCTTCTCAATCCATTAGGATCATTATTTCTGGGTTGAATAAAATCTTCCCTATATCTTCTACTCTCATCCTGCCATGACTGTAACAATTTATTGTAATTGGGGAAGCATGAAGATCATAGATCTTCATGTCTGCCCAATAATAGGAAGAGGATGTTATGACTGTAATTGTATAAATATGGGGAACTATTCTAAGCTAGGGGTTGAACATTTAACTAAATTATTGTATCAGCTGTGATTGAGGTTGCGTGATTCATTTGCCATTTTTAATACAAGGAGTTACTTCAGATATTGGTGTTTTAACGTGTGTGATTTCCAGCATCTCTGTGTGAAGGCTGGGCCTGCCTTCCCACAGGGATTGCTGATTTAATTAGGTATCTATTCTGTTGTGTGATTTTGTGATAATTTTCCTTTCTTCGTATTAAGCTGCAACAGTTATTGATTTACAGTGTGTAATTGGATTAATAGTAATTGAATTTCTTGTAAGATTGTGTTGGTATGGTGTGACAGTCGATTGTATATGTAATTGTCCCTTATGCAACTGTGTGATAGCTGTAACAGCCCTGTTCATCCCTAGTTATTTCAATAGTTGTTCCTGTAGATCTTTTTAGTTTGTTCCTTTGCTTTTATATTTGCAAAATTTCATTCCTGTACTTTGAATTTCTATAACAGCTGAATTGAATTCATGTCGTTTGGATTTCTAGAATAATTTAATCAGGATAATTGGGTGGATCATTATATGGTTTGACAATTAGGATTTTATTTTCTGCAAAAGTAATCTAGATATTATTTCCTGAATCTTTCAATTCCAGATTAAGAATCATAAAAGGTACTTGTGGCTGTATTCTTGAGAAAGTAAACTAGATTAAGTGGATTATGAGATGAGTGTGGCTGAATAGGAAAGTAGGATCATTTACTTATAGCAACTTAGTGTTTAAGCATATATAGTGCATATTATCCTTGAAATAAAAGACTTCCTTGGGTTGACAATAAATATTGAACACTCTGTATGTTAGCTTTAATTAAATTGCATATAGGGAGCCCAACATTTTGGCGTCGTTGCCGGGGAGGATAAGTATTAGACACTATCGTAGCTACATCCAGTAATTGTCTTTATTCAGTCTTCCTCAGTTTTTTTTTTGCATGTTTTGGGTTGCATGAATACAAGAAGGGTACAATGTGACCATATTATAAATCCCAGAACCCCACAGAACAGTAACATTGCAGGTGGGCGAGGCCGTGGGCAAGGTCCAGCATTGGGAAGAAGAACATTCATTAAGAATTTGGTTGATAGAACCAATTCTTCCACCAGTGCTCGCAATCAGGAAACACCCATCAGAAGAAGCCCTACCAACCTTGGAGTGGCAGCATCAGGCTCTATGGTGAAGAACACACGAGGAGCTGCAACACCCTTGAATACCCCTGCAGAGGAAGACAAAGTTAGTACTGCAGGATCGGTTGATCGAGATCTGATTTATCACATTAATGGGAAGATTGTGACTGAAGAAGAGTGGACACAGTTCCATCAGAAATTCATCAATCAGTGGAAGAAAGAAGAGGATAAAACATAATAAAATATGAGTAATAGACATGATTCCAAAGAAGAAGAGGCAATGGGAGAAAATCATCATCATGAAGGAAATTCCCTACCTAAAGGGATGGTGGCTACACTTTAGTTCCTAATTCAACAACCAGAAGGGGTAGCCCCCATGAAAAATATATCGCCACCAGTGTTGCCTCACTTTTATGGAAAACCAAAAAAGGATCCATATGAATTTATTTTCGAATTTGATATCCTCTGTCGCAGCTATGACTACACCACCAATGCACAGAAGCTGAAACTCTTCCCTGCCACTCTGAAGGACAATGCATTACGTTGGTTTATGAGCCTAGGAGGAGGAACTGTCACTAATTGGGACAGGATGAAATAGGTGTTCCTGGAGAAATATCAGGAGTATTGCAATACCAAGGATAAGAGAGAATAACTGTTTAAAATGGTACAGAAGGATGATGAAATTCTAGAATATTTTGTTGAAAGACTTTTATATAATGTGCAGAGGGATGGAAAAACTAATATGGGGTTAGATGTGCTCAAAATAATCCTACTTCATGGGATTAGGGATGATTTCCTAGATATGTTAAACCTGTTAGGAAAGGGGGATATCTCAAAGGAGTCCTTCGATAAAATAGTGGAACTGTGCAAAAGGTGCTCCAAGGGATCTTCCAGGAATAACAGGAAGGACAAACGGGATAAATTAGAACGTGATTAGGGATAATTTCAGGGGCAAATTTTAGCCCAGTGGGCTATTTTTCCATGTTTTTCTTTGAAAAAAGATTCGCCATTTTTCATTTTTTGAAGCCCTGTTTCACCCAATTTTGATGGGGTAAAATTTTTTCACCCTAAAAATCGCCAAATTATTATATAAATGATATAAAATCCTTGGAAATTAAAATATTTTTAAAAAAATATCGCCAATCATTTTATAGTTGGTGTTTTAAGAATTGGTAATATTCGCCAACATTTATACACTTTTAAATAAGTATGGTTCCTTAAAATCATCCCTAAACGTGATTTCTTCGACAAAAATCAGAAGTCATCTAATGGAGGAGCCACCCGTGTAGAGATAGGCAATCTCCTCAAAAATTTCAAAACATAAATGATGAGCTCCATCTCCTCGGAAATAGATGTCCTGAGGGCAAAGCAGAAACAAGCAGTAGAAGATCTCACACTAGGTGTATTCTGCCCTAGATGTAGAAAGAACCACCCTCTGAAGAAGTGCCTGCTCGACAAGATAGAAGTGTGTCAGCTGTGCGAGATGAACCATGACAGAAAAGAATGCCCATCACTACCTCAAGTGAAGGCTGTTCTGCAGGCATCATGAAGTGAATAATTATTCGCTTACACAAATAATATTACCAAAAGACTTGGAATATTAAATAAGCCATAATAATATATAAATTGATGATAGAATAGATATGATGATAGATTACAAAGTGAGTGCCATATATATATATTAATCGTAAAGGCACTTTAGATACTATCCATGAAATGATGCGTCATTTTAGAATTGTTTACTAATAACTATTTATTAATTATTAATTATTAATTATTAATTATTAATTATTAATTATTAATTATTAATTATTAATATCAATATGTATTAATATTAATAATTAATGTTTATTTTAATAGTTATTATTAATTATATAATAGCTATTTAATTATTATTTTATGTTCATTACATTGCCTTCCCCTTAAGGGAATCTTTGTCCTCAAAGATGTATTAGACATTAATGTCTCATTTATTTTAATCTGTCGTCTTAGAATTCTTTCCCTTTTGTATTTGCGACATTTGAGGAGATGAGCCGATACAAATTACAGATTCCCTAGGAGAATTGTCGCATCGTATCTGTTGTGGTCCATCCGAGATCTATTTTTATCGGAGCTCTGAGATCTTTTTGTGGGACAATCCGTCTTAATTGTTGCTTGGTATGTCGATATTTTCACATCTCCACATAAGTCTTTTGTGAATATTCATTTTGACCTTGTTGTTGGTCAAAATGACGATTATAATTAGGATGTCTGTAAGGTGTAGGTGTTGTTTGTTCTTCTTTCTTTTGTACTACGATGAGGACTGTCTTCACTTCCTTGATTTGATTTTTGGATGCATTTTCCTAGATTGTGCTTCTTGGTTCTCCAGTAGATTGTTTATGATTCTGAATCTTTTTTATTCTTTCCTCTTGTGATTTTTTTTCAATTTCTAAATCCTTGATCTGATTATGTAGTTCCTGATTACGATTATTTAGACACTGGTTTTCTTCTTGCTTTTTCAGTGTTTTTCCTTCGAAGTCTTCACTGGAGTGTTCCTTCTTACTACTATTTTTAATTTTTTTATTTTTGTAATCAGGGTTTTGTTATGATTTCTTAATCTAAAAATGTCTTCAGAACTGTTGGATATTGTTTTATTACTCTTGTGATCTCCAACTTGTGTTCCTTTTTAGAGTCCCTATTTTGTTGTTGAAGAACTTTTATCTGTTGTTGATACTCGTCGACCACTGATTCTTGATCTTCTACTTTATTTCTTTATATCTCGATTTTTTTGTCTCTGATTGAAATCATATTCGTCTTTTAATTTCTTAATTTGGGCCGACAATTTTTCTATATGATTGTTTTGATTGAAATTTTTTTGTTCCTTGTGCTCTTTTTGCATCCTATGTAATTTAATCAACATTTACGAATTCGTATTTATGTCCCGTAACTCTTCATTGTCTCTCTGATAACGCTTTAGCTTGGCTTCTAATTTCTCTATTTGTACTTGTAGACCAACTTCCATGGTCTTGACTCCTTCGATGATAGATGGTCTTCCTTTGGTTTCTTCATCGATAGATAGCCTTCGACTTTTTCAACAATAAAGGGATTGGTCTTCTTCATTAGGTTAAATAACATTTTTTTCCAAAAATAATTAAAATAAATAATAATTATTATAATTTTTTTTATAATAATAATTATTAATTAATTAATTAATAATTATATTAATGTTTTTATAAACTATATATATATATAGTTTAATATATAGTTTTTTTTAAAATAGTAATTAATTATTGTATTAATTATTATATAATAAAATCTTTATTTTCCTTAAGTTTTGTAAAATGTGAGTAGATTGGGTGGTTGGGAGGAATGAGTGTTACATTCCCCACCTAAGTTCAAATCTCACCTTCTCTTTACTAGTAATTATTTTGCACTTTTATATTCAAACCCAAACCCACTTATTAAGAAACCATGTGTGGTTTCACTTTTACCCCTTTTTTTGTTTTACTTTTTTTTTGGGGGGGGGGTTACTTTTACCTTTTATTTTTTAAGGACAAGGTCCTATTTTTTAGGGAAGCCCTAGAAGCTTTAATAGTAACTTCGCTCTGATACCACTTGAAGTGAATAATTATTTGCTTACACAAATAATATTACCAAAAGACTTGGAATATTAAATAAGCCATAATAATATATAAATTGATGATAGATTACAAAGTGGGTGCCATATATATATATATATATATTAATCGTAAAGGCACTTTAGATACTATCCATGAAATGATGCGTCATTTTAGAATTGTTTACTAATAACTATTTATTAATTATTAATTATTAATTATTAATATCAATATGTATTAATATTAATAATTAATGTTGATTTTAATAGTTATTATTAATTATATAATAGTTATTTAATTATTATTTTATGTTTGTTACACATCAACTCCAGAGGTGGAACCAACTTACTTTATTGCACAAAAGAAGCCCTGGCAGCCTCAAAATCAAGGTATGACTCTAGTCTCATTTCCATTTTCAAATAACATAAATAATTGGATTAATATGGAGCACAAGAATACACAATTCCCTTCATCTTACTGTAATCCTCAATGGTACCCCTCTCAACCCTCAATGCAAAATTTTAACTCTTGGAACCCCTGGGTTCAACCACCACAACCACCACACCAACCAAATTCCTGATCCCCTGGATGGAGGAATTTCCATCCAGGGAACCAATTTCCTCAACAGCTTCCACATCAACCATTTTCTCAACAACCATACCCTCCTCAATATCCTCAACCTTATCAGCAGTCGCAGCTGCAACTCCAGAACAATGTTGCCCCCAATATGCCGATACGACCTCAGTTGCTTGCTCAACCTAATCCTAACCCAAATAATAAAGCAGTCCATCAATTTGAGAGTGTCAACATGCCTGCTTATTCCCATACCCCTGTACCCTGTAACAATATTCACTTGCGATTAAGAAAGGTAGTGGAGCCCTTGATCATTGAGGATGTTCCATCCCCTGTGCATGAGGAAGGGGTGAACCCATAGTATTTATCCAATGTGAACCCCATCATTGAAGATGATGAACATCCTACTAATATGTCAGCTGAAATACGGAACAATACATCTATCGACACATAGCCTACCCAACTGATTAGGGAACCACCGTACCCTGAAATATTAATGCTACCAAAGGTAGTGGGACAACCTCAGTTTAACCTCTTAAGAGAGTTAAAAAATCTTTATGTTAAAATTCCCCTCCTTCAGGCTCTTCAAGATGTACCTATCTATGCTAGAACTGTTCAGGATCTGTGTATAAGGAAACCAGGAAGGAAACCCAGGGATCCTCCCACCATTCATGTCATAGGGAAATTATCTACATTGATAATGGGAAAAACCCTCTTGTCCAAATAAAATGATCCTGGGAATCCCACTGTCACTGTGCAGATTGGGCATACACAGATACTCAACGTACTAGTAAAGTTAGAACTGGCAGATAAATCCACCATTTTAAAATTGGCAGATAGATCCACTATTAAACCTGAAGGAATTTTGTATGATCTCGTCATCTTAGTTGATTCTTGGGAGTACCCTGATGACTTCTTGGTTTTACAACCTAAGTCGCAGCTAGGAGGACGCCCTTTGATCTTGGGAAGACCCTAGTTAGCTACAGCTGATGCTTGCATCAGCTATTGATTTGGGTCTATGACCATATCAGATGGCACCGAGATAAATAACCTGACTCTCTATCCTCTAGCTCAATCGAGCTTAGAAGCTGAAAATTTGTTATGGATGGAGCCATAGGAAGAAGAGGGCATTCAACCATTATTGAAAATGGGGAAGGCCTTAACTTTTAAATATGAAACTGAAGATGACGCCATTAATAATTTCATCAATGAACCTACTTCTATCAATAATAAAATTTATCATATCCTGAATACCACTCTAGGTGAGGAGGAACAAGAAAATATCACAGAAGAGGCATTAGTCAGTGACACTCATATAGTTCCAGTATTGAAAAATTTGAAAAGCATTCCTATCGAGGTAGAGTCTGGAAAAACCCTGAATATTAATCCCAGCCTTTCCCTAGATGAACAGAAGCGCCTGATCAGTCTCCTAAAAAAACACAAGGGGGAATTTGCTTGGGAGTACACAGACATGAGGGGTATCCCCTCTAATCTGTGCACCCATCATATTTATATCAAAAGTGACTCTCGGCCTATGTGCCAGCCTCAACGATGAATGAACTCCAATCTTAGGAACATAGTAAAGGAAGAAATTCAAAAACTCTTGGAAGCAGGATTTATATATCCCATTTCAGATAGCGAGTGGGTGTCTCCACTTGTAATAGTACCCAAGAAAAATGGTAAATGGAGAGTCTGTGTGGACTATAGAGAGCTGAACAAGGAAACATAGAAAGATAATTTTCCCCTGTCTTTCATCGATCAAGTACTTGACACCTTATATGGGAAGAAATTCTTCTCCTTCCTGGATGGGTTTAGCGGGTACAATCAAATCCAGATTGCTCTTGAAGACTAGGATAAAACTAACTTCACCTGTCCCTGGGGAATGTTTGCATATAGAGTGCTCCCCTTTGGCTTATGGAATGCACCAACAACATTTCAAAGAGCTGTGATTGGCATATTTTCAGAATTAGTTAATGATAGTATGGAAATTTTTATGGATGATTTTACTCCTTATGGTATAGATTTTGAGGAAGCATTGAAAAATTTGGAAAAGGTTTTAACTCGCTGCAAACAGACCCAGCTCTCTTTAAGCACTAAAAAGTGCCATACGATGATGAGTGAAAGAGTGGTGTTGGGGTATTTCATCTTTGTTGATGGCATCCAGGTGGACCCATAGAAAATCAAGGTAATAAAAAATATACCTACTCTTGTAACTCAAAAAGAAGTGCGAAGTTTCTTAGGGCATGCTGGATATTACCAAAGACTTATAGAAATTTTTTCCAAACTTGCCTCTCCTTTGTTTTCACTGTTAATGAAGGATGTGCAATTTGTTTGGAATGAGGCATGCCAGACAACATTTTTCAAACTTAAGGAGAAGCTGTCCATAGCTCCCATCCTAAGAGGACCCAATTGGACCCTACCTTTTCACATTTCTTCAGATGCTTTTGATACTGCCATTGGAGCAGTTTTAGGAAAGCAGGATGGTCAAGCACCTTATGTGGTTTACGATATTTGTAAAAAATTAGCCCCTGCTGAACTTAATTATATTTTTATTAAGAAGGATTTTTTAGCTATTGTTTACTCCATTAACAAATTCGACATCATATCACTGGATATCCTACATTTGTGCACACTGACCACTCAACCATCAAATATCTAATGAATAAACCTGTTACCAATGCCAGGGTAACTAGGTGGCTGTTATTATTGCAGGAATTTGATATTACCATTATAGACAGGCTTGGAAGAGAAAATGTTGTCGCTGATTTCTTATCCCATTTTACTAACAGTGATGATAATCTGCGTGTTGAGGACTTGTTTTCAGATGAACACTTACTTGCAGTTTCAGCTCACTCCCCTTGGTATGTAGATGTCGCTAACTACTTGGCTGCAGGAAAGCTTCCAACACATTTGTCCAAAAGAGAAAAGAGGAAAATTATTCAACAAAGTGCTAGATATTATTGGATAGACAGTCATCTCTTCTACACAGGATCTGATCTTGAGATCAGAAGGTGCGTAAGAGAAGATGAAATATTCTATATTTTGAATGCTTGCCATGATGAGCCTTGTGGGGGGAATTTTGCAGATAGGAGGATAGGACATAAAGCACTGAGAATGGGCTACTATTGGTCGACCATTTTTAGGGATGCAAAATGATATGTCCAGTCTTGTGATAGCTACCAGAGGATGGGCCAGCCCAATAGATTAGATCAAATGCCTCTTCAACCGCAATTGGTGGTTGAACCCTTTGATAGGTGGGATTTAGAGTTTATTGGTCCTATGAGCCCTCATTCCAAGAAAAAAGCCTACATCTTGGTCTATACTGACTATATGACAAAATGGGTAGAATCTGTGGCTTTGGTGAAAGCCAATGACCAGGGTGTGATTGATTTCCTGTATGGTGAAATATTCACCCATTTTGGGGTACCCAAGGAAGTGGTTACAGACGGAGGACCACAGTTTGTGTCACATCAATTCAAATCTCTACTACGAAAGTACCATATTCAACATAGGATATCTTCACCATACCATCCCCAAGCCAATGGTCAGGTGGAAAGCACTAACAAAGTTATTGAAGCTATCCTTACCAAGACGGTCAAGAGTCATCGTAGAGATTGGGATGATAGACTTCCAGAAGCATTGTGGGCATATCGTACTACTTGGCACAACACTACGGGTTTTTCTCCTTATGAATTGGTATATGGGACAAGTGCTGTCTTCCCGATTGAATTTGAAATTAAGACTTTGAAGACAGCTACGGAGGTGAACCTGGATGTAATCGAAGCTCAGAAAAGAAGATTGAATCAATTGAATGAACTTGATGAGAACGTTTTAGCTGCTGTGGATCAGGAAGTATTAACCCAGCAACAGAGATCCAATTGGCATGACTGATTCATCAAAAATAAAGTCTTCTGCGAGGGAGACTGGTCATTTTATACTATTCAATATTCAAAAGGGAATTCAAGGGTAAATTACGCACAAGGTGGTTGGTCCCATACCTGGTAGACAGAGTATTTGATAATGGTAAGGTCTGCCTAGTAACCATTGATGAGAGTCGGGCACCATTATTTGCTAATGGTCACAGGCTGCGACTCTACCATAAGCCCATTTCAAAGGACGCATTCACTTCACAAATTGTAGTTGATCCAGACTATCAGTTAGAACAAGGGTAGGAATTTTTCTTTGCCCCTATTAATCCTTAGTTATCACTATAAATGTTACATGAATTTTTGTACATAAATAAATCAATCCTAATTTTTTTTACTGTTATTGTTATCTTTTTCTTTTGCACTTGATCCATTTAAAAAAAAAGTAAAATGTGTAGGGAAGCGCCTCAAGAGCGGTGGTCATCATCGGGCCTGTTGACCAGGGTCGTCCTTTTGTAACTTCCCGCACCAGAAGAAAATTCCTTGAATAAATATGTTGCAGCTGCAACACCATAACTTTCCACCTTTATCCCATTCCGCGTAGCTGAAACACCGCAAAACTTCCACCTTTATCCCATTTCACACAACTGCAACACCGTAAAACTTCCGCCTTTATCCCGTTCTGCACAGCTGCAATACCATAAAAATTATGCCTTTATCCTGTTTTTCTCAGTTACAACACTGTAAAACTTCCACCTTTATCCCATTCCGTGCAGCTGGAACACCGTAAAACTTCCACCTTTATCTCGTTTCATGCAGTTGCAACACCCTAACTTTAAGCCTTTTTTCTGATTTCGGCAGCTGCGACATCGTTTTACTTTTGTCCACTTTCACCTTTTCTGGCAACTGCGACTCCGCCACAATTGGCTGATTTTTTTTCTTCTATAATCCAAGGCTGCAACTTTGCTAAACTATTGATTTCTCTATGATCTGTTGCTGTGACTCCTTCATTATTGGCAGAATTCTTTGCAACCGTGGTTAACGACTCCTCCAGATCTGGATCTGATTCCTGACGTCGGTGATTCTGATTTATACTCCAGCATTCATCATGTTTCTGACCAATTTGACATGATGGTTTTGGTTTGTCAACAGAAAAGGTCATTACAACATACCTACAATAATGATTACACTTAAATGGTTGCACTTCACACGCTCTACTATTCTCCAAAGGTCCCATCCATCACGTATTTTTTAAGGTATAGTTTTAGTTATCTACTTGATTAAGTATTAACTAGATCTGAAAATATTAATCATACCTTCCTTTCTATGCCCCTTATTACACCTCCATATCGTTAACCATCCACTCGTGCGACTTAATGACCATTGATGTTACTTGATAACCGCTACCTTTCTTAATTTGGGAAAATTTTTAAATAATTCGATCCTCTAAAACTTTCCTAATTTACCCAACTCCACTCTCAGATGTTCATGCATACTTTGTGCTTTAACCTCCATTTTCTGGATTTGTAATATGTCGAGCTGCAACACACTTCTGAAGGAAAAAAACATGGAGATTCCAGCTCGGCATGAACCTCCAAACATGCGAGAACTCAGAAGAAATGCCGAAGTTTTCACTATTTTTCAAGCTGCGGGATGGACTGAATTATTCCAACGTCTAAATGGGTTTCATTTTGAGGCAGCTCTACAATTTTCCTTGAACCTTGCAGAAACAAAATCAGAGGTTTGGGGGTTACGTATTGAGGTCTCTGAAGTAATAGTGGCTAAGGTCACTGGCCTCTCAGGTGGGAAGATCTTGGTTTGGATGAAGAACCCCCAATCCTATAGTAGTATAGGATTTTCTCAGGTAAGGGGAGCACATTCAACCGTCATGGAGGGGGATAACATTGCAATCACTGCCCCGGCCATGGAATCAAGTCACAATTTTCCCCAAGAAGTATATCACCTATGAAGGTAGGTATCAAATGGTCTATCACTCAGAATTTCCCTTACTATCTCATCTCCATCACAGAGCCTTGCTAAACATTCCATTTTATTTATTCAATGATTTACATCATATGGCGAGATTTTTCCAAACCGCCAAGCATCCAATCCCTTCCCTTACCCACCATGGCCTTATTAATTCTTACACATGATCTAGGAACTAGGAATCAAAATCATCAAAGAATAATTAACAAATACTCATGAATTAGCAATTAATTGGGACCAAAAATAGGTTTCCTCTCTATATATTTTATAAACAATAAAGGGTTACAATTCCATGCATGAGCAATGGCTTAACTCCATGAATAATTCGAATACCTAAGGAGACAATTCGAATTCAATGAGTGAGTCTAGCTTAACTGACTCTTTGCCATGCAATCTCACTCAGTTAACCACTTGACCAAAACCCTAATTGACTCACCAAAACCTAACTGAAGTTGGAGTGCAATAAATGACTGAATCTCAACTGAAGGATATCAAACACATGTCATAGCAAACCAACCATCAAGTGCTAGTACTGCATGACTCCAATGAACCCTGATGAGGTTAACTCAAGCCAAACTAACCATTAGAAGTTGGTGGAGGTGCCTTGTTGACTCCAGTTCATTAAATAATAATAAATAATCATTAAATAATATATTTAATGAATGGAGGCGCCTTAACTGACTGTAACTGATTGGTTGAACTAATTGTAACCACAAGTTAGCAATTAGGTGCATTAATATCACTCAGATCACCCTTGGAGTGCTCCAGTTAGCCTCCTTGACTGTAGGGAAAGGCTAAGTTAGCCTCCTTAACTATAGGTAGGCGTGGGTGTGACTGGGATGATGGAAATTAATGCTCCACTGATGTCAATTAAACTTAGGATAGTGGTTTAACTAGGCTAATTTGACCAAAAGAGTGTGTATGATGGTAAATGTCTCCAACACCCCCCCTTAAGATATACTTAGGAAGAATTAGAAAACATAGATGCATAAAATGCTAGGGCCCTGGAAACAAAGGCCATAGGTCACCCTGTACAATAAAGTAACTGCTTAATATAACCAAGGAAACAGGGAAAACCTCATGGGAAAAATACCCCCCCTCAAACTAAGCAGTAAATCAGGAATTGGTTCTTCTATGCAGTAGCATCCTGAGACTGTGCATGTGAACCTATGAATCCAAATTAAATGAATATGTCTGGAGGAATCTTCCACTTTGGAATAATAACAATGCACTCAACTGAATCAGAAATATAAGTAGTTGCACGGTGAAAACTAGACCCATGTGGAGTAGCTGAAATCATCTGAAGAGAGAGCAAAGGTTCTTGAGGATTTGAACCATGTGTGGAACACTCAAGAAACTGATATGTTGCAGCCTTGAACAGAAAACCATGAGTGGTAAAATCAGCCCCAATTTTTAGGAGCAAGTGTCCAAGCGGATGCAGAATGTCTTCCTCTTTACTAGTTCTGTGAGGAGATGAGCTTGTGACCAAAGGTAGAGAATCCCTGGGACTCTGGAGAGCGAATTATTGAGCTCCATAATCTGATATAGATTCTAAAATAGCTAGTTAATCATAAAATAAAATATCAGCAGCCTCATAAGAGGAAACTAACGCCAAATCCCCATCAGCAGAATTGTAGAAGAACTGCAGTACTTGATTTTTCACACCGGAATCGGTGAGAGCAGCTACAAGCATGGTTGAAAGCTCTTGGATTTTAAAATATGAACAAAATAATATCAGATCAAAATGTAAATCAGATCTAAATAAGTTCACAACAGATCCAAAACTATGAAATGAAATCAAATCCCTAGCAGCAGTTTCGAAGGAGACTTGCGATACTTGTTTCTTCACACCGTTGATGAGAATAGCTACAAGCAGTACTTAAGGTTTATGAACCTGAAATTTTGAACCAATAAATATCAGATCATATCCAAATAATATCATATCAGATCCAATAAGGTTCATGTCATATCCAAAGGTATGGTCAACCGAGACGGTAGATGCACGGTTTTCTTCTTCTTCAAAATTCTGAATTTTGGTGCATGCAATCCTGCAGGAATTTGCTGGAAGATCTAGATCACAGGGAGCAAATGTGTCACTCTTATAATCTGATATTTCTTCCAAAATATCCAATTTTTTACATATTTTCACACCAGCAGCAACATTAGAGGAAGAAAAATCAAATTTCTCTTCACTTGCGGAAGCAATTACTGGTAAATTTTGCACAGAATTCAAAGGAAAATCACCGGTGAATGTTTGCATGGAAGTGCAGCAGTATTTTTCTTCAATATCAGAGATTCAAATGTATTCTTCTATTTCAGCAATATGAGAAGATGAGATATCATAGATCTCTTGAACTTCTGGAGCATCAGGAGAAGGAGTCACTTCATGGAGACTTTCTTCAATTCGAATTGAATGTGTAGAAGATTCTGCTTCATCTTCATCTTGAACAACTTCATCAGAGAGAGTAGAGGCTGATAATTTTGAGTGAAGAAATCTTGTGGTGTTGGCTGTGATATCCAAAGTACTATTATGATCCTTATTGTGCTTGCCAAAGGTTTTGTCCAATATTGTCCAGACTTCCTTTGGGTATTCAGCAGAACGAATAAGGTAGTACAAGTCATCATCACGGGCCAGAGCTATTGATCCAAAAGCTCTGTCATTGTCATTTATCCAGTCATTCTCATTCTCATAAGACTCTTTTCCAAGTCCAATAGACACCTCATAGAGACCTCGTCTCTTCAGATATGCAATCATCTTCAACTTCCATTTCGAATATCTTGTGAATGGGGTGAGAAGAGGGATTGATGAGTCCATTCGAAGTTGTACTTGATAAAACCTGCAAATCAAAACAAAAGGGGCACCGTAAGGTTGGACAGCCTGCACATTCTAGGATTTCATCACACCCAGCATAGTCAATCAAGCAAGCTTGATCAACAAGTTCTTTGCTTGGGGTATTGAGTGGTAAGCCTTGGCTTCTGGTGCAGTGCTGGATTTTTGAGCTATTGCTCACTTCTCATGGAGAAATCTGTCAAAAATCTTGTTTTTGAGTGATTGTTCTTCGTCCCGCCGTAAGCTATGATACCATATTAATTCTTGCACATGATCTAGGAACTAGGAATCAAAATCATCAAAGAATAATTAACAAATACTCATGAATTAGCAATTAATTGGGACCAAAAATAGGTTTCCTCTCTGTATATTTTATAAACAATAAAGGGTTACAATTCCATGCATGAGCAATGGCTTAACTCCATGAAGAATTCAAATACCTAAGGAGACAATTCGAATTCAATGAGTGAGTCTATCTTAACTTACTCTTTGCCATGCAATCTCACTCAGTTAACCACTTGACCAAAACCCTAATTGACTCACCAAACCCTAACTGAAGTCAGAGTGCAATAAATGACTGAATCTCAACTGAAGGAGATCAAACACATGTCATAGCAAACCAACCATCAAGTGCTAGTACTGCATGACTCCAATGAACCCTAATGAGGTTAAATGAAGCTGAACTGACCATCAGAAGTTGGTGGATGCACCTTGTTGACTCCAGTTCATTAAATAATAATAAATAATCATTAAATAATATATTTAATGAATGGAGGCACCTTAACTGACTGTAACTGATTGGTTGAACTGATTGTAACCACCAGTTAGCAATTAGGTGCATTAATATCACTCAGATCACCCCTGGAGTTCTCCAGTTAGCCTCCTTGATTGTAGGGAAAGGCTAAGTTAGCCTCCTTGACTGTAGGTAGGCATGGGTGTGACTAGGATGATGGCAATTAATGCTCCACTGATGTCAATTAAACTTAGGATAGTGGTTTAACTAGGCCAATTTGACCAAAAGAGTGTGTATGATGGTAAATGTCTCCAAAAGGCCTCATTAAATCAATAATTTTATGGGCCCTTTCTCAACAAAACCAAACCTGAGAGAAATTTACAGGTCAAGTTTAGGAACCCGTTCTTTTTCTCAGTGTTCCAATAGAAGAGGAAATAGAAGTACCTGTACTCATGGGGCCTATTCAAAACCAAGAAGAGCATGCCAATCCACAGTTGGGGGGATATGTAGAGAAATAGGAGGTTCAGAGTCTGACCAATTTAGTTGGGGGGGATGAGAATAGATCGAAGGATCAGTCAAGAGATAAATCAAAACAATTGGGAGAGAATGTACAAGAAAACCCTGTGGAAAGACTAACTAATAGGGCAGCTCTAACAGCAAAGGTTGAAACTGGAGCAGCATTAGATGCTATGACAGTTGAAACCGAAGGTGTTAGAGCTATGATAATAGAAGAAAACATGAAGGTGTTGAACATTGAATCTTCCCCTGAATGGGGAGGAACCTTGATTGAGGAAGAACAAGAAAATGTTGAAATAGAGCATATCCCTTCTACATCAGCTGCAATTCTAGAAGTTCCAACACCATAGAGAAAAAGAAGGAGATCAAAAGATGAAATATGGGCATCACCACCAATAAGATGAAAAAGAACCAGGTTAGTCATAGCAGCAAAAGCAACATGGGAAAGATGGGCGACCCTAGAAGCACAAATTGAGTTTCCCATTCTGATACCCAAAGAAAATGATGCCCCACAGGAACCGACTACAGAAGAACCTCAAATTGAAGGACTTCTGTATGAAAATGGGCTATTGAAGGAGGAAGTACAATCACTATGGAAGGAATTAGAAAATTGGAAGGAAGCGTGTAGGAAACATAGTGAAAGGAAGTTGTACACATTGGTTGAAGCTGCAGACCAATTAGAGGGATCAGCTCCTATTGAGGTTGGTGATGAGGAAGAAAGAGTGGTTTGTCATGTGTGTGGAGAAATTTTTAACGAGTCAGGTTACAAGGTCATAGTTCATGCCTTCGTAACACAACAACCTGCACCTACAGCTGTGGAAGAACACAGACAACCTGATTGGAAAGATGGTGAGGCTTCCCAAGGAAGACTCTAGTAAAAGGAAGTAGTAGATGAACATGATGATGATACACAAGAACCAACATCTTTGAATATTCCTGTTGAAATTGCCACCCAGATCGAGACAGATGAACCAGAGGATGAGGTTATTCCTGATTTTGTTGAAGAAGTCTGCATTGTGACCCCTGAACCTTCTCAAGACATATATTTAATAGGAATGTGTTCACCAGGTAGTCACCAATTGTTGCAGCTGCAACAATTTCCCAAAATTCAAATTTTTTTTGGGACCCTCCTTTAATTCATTTTGCTCGGTTTTTTGGGTTTTACTTGATATTGAATGAAGACTACTTTTATGCAGGAAATTTTTTTTATGTTTGAATTATTTTTTGCCTCACCCTCAGAAGCATTCTGGACTTTGATAGAGAAGAGATCTATGGAGACCACCCAAGAATGCTTGGAGAAGGTGCAGCAGGAATATCAGGAGTTGAGGGCTGAAAAGGAGCAATTGCTAAGTAGGATAGGGGAATTGGAGCTGTATAAGGCTACCTTGGAAGCAAGCGAGAGGCAATCTCAAGGGCAGAAGGTAGAACTTAAAGAGCATATTACCTCACTGACATCAGCTTTGAAAGAAGCCAAGGAATAGTAGGTCAGCCTTTAGCCATTCAAGGAGCACATGCTAGAATAGAGAAGCAAGATGCACCCGTTGCAAGTGGCCATAGAAGAAGAGAGGTGCAACGTCTTGCAGGTGGACAGTCAGCTGGAAGAGATTTTGGAAACCTCTTCGTATTTTGTTGATAGATCACAAGACATCTTAGAATTCCTATCAGGAAGGATGGTGAGATTAGAAGCGAATGAAGAAACTCCTGCCGATCTTCCTTCAAAAGATCAACAAGTCCTAAGACAAGACTACAATTTACTAGAATTTTCCATCAACACAGCCGAGGAATTCAAGAAGGCTGTTAAGAAGAAAAAAGCGGCTTGTGCATAATTCTTCAGAAGACTTCTGATCACGTATAATTGATGTCAAGCAGAGGCTAAGCAAAGAATGGATACTTTTCCAGAACATAGCCCGTTTTTGGAAATTTTGCAAAGAAGGTATCATGAAGATGAAAAAAGGATACAACACATTAAATCTTTAGACGAACAGACCCTGAGGAATGAAGTAGATCATTTCGCAATTAGTGTGCAGCTGTTAGAAGACCAACTTCGCCTGAGCTCAGCCAGAATAGAAGTCATCAGAAACCAGGCTGGTAAATTCGAAATAAATATTCGATTCCTAGAACCTTCTAAATTTGAAAGTATTGCTTTAGAAGCTTCAGAATGGAAGAAATTTTTAAATAATCAGGCGGGACCCTCCTCATGAGCATCTTATTCATTTTGTTGTAATATATTGTAATTTTCATAAACACTTAATGAAATAAAATATGGGAGATGAAGAGTTGGGTAAGCCCAAGAGTCATTGCATGGGCAGCCCAACAGTTTTGCCCTTTTGTATAAATATAGAGAATCTAGACAAGTAGCAGGAATTTTTCCTAGTAAGATTGGAAGACATATTGTAAGAAGAACTATTTCCTTTTGCAATAGAAAATTACAGTTTTCCTGTTGGAGAAAGCTTGCTGAATATTCAAATGTTATGCTATGGCATTTTTGAAGAGGAACTATTTCATTTTCAACCTTTTGTCCATTAACTATGAGATCGTTCTAACTCTTTGAACCTAAGTTCTTGTCTTAATGATCCCTAGTTTATTTTATGGAAATTTCCACTATGAGTGATGAATGTTGTTCATAAGCAATTGGCTATCTAATTGTTAAATATTTTTAAATGTTCACGTGTTTTGGAAAGATGTATTAGCTATCTGTGATTTCTTTTACAATGCATGCACAAAATACATTGCTCATAAATAAGTAATAAGCTCGCTCCCTAGGGATAGGTTAGGTAGTTAGTTTTAATTTATTGCTGTGTGTGTGATTTAGATGCATTAGAGTTTAAGACGAGAGGTAAGAACTTGCGCATCACATTGTGAATAATCCTTGCATTCTCTATCAATTTGTATCTTAGGTAGGCATGTGCATATCATACTTAAATTCAAAAAGTACAAAAATATATGCGGTGGACCGAACTGCAACCGGTAAAACCTTTTATTTTTGTTAATTGACCTACAGTAGCCGGACCGTAAAATGGACGGATTCCCTACACCAAATAGTCATGGTCTAGTTGGGAACGTGGAATGGAGAGAATCCCTTGCTGTTGTTGCCTGCGAATTTCTAGGCCTCAATAGTTTCTAGCGCTAGAAGGAGGGCCTCCAGTGCATGGCTGGTCGAGGAAACCCGTTTTCCCAAGATTACCCCACCAGTGATATTTTTGAAAGTAGTTTGTGTCCTAATCCAAATACTCAAGAGAATATAAAAGGAAAGACCGTCCTATATTGGAATACTCAGTGTTGGTTGGAGATTTGGAAGAACTTGTAGAAACATCCTTACAGGAGGTTGTTCGGCTTTTGGGTCAAGTAGGTCCAAACACACCTTACCGTTCACCTATACGAACTCCTATTCCTTCACCTCCTCACTCTTCACCCTGACTCATGGCAGGTATAAATTTAAATCAGCCTAACCCACCACCGGCTTGGAAAGCATGGTCACCCTTGAACCTAACACCTCTGTTGCATAACTTACCTCAAGCTTTTGAGAAGTTGCTACCTAAGTTTAAACCTAATGAGAAGGTTGTAGTAGATGACCACTTGCAAAGTTTCTATTTGGAAATAGAAGAATTAAGGGCTGGGGAATATGAGGATGTTGTTTGTAGAATTTTCCCACATACCCTCAAAGGAGCAGCAGCATCCTGGTACTTTGGTTTTCCTACAAACTCTATCCCAGATTGGGATACCTTTGAAAGGATTTTCAAAAGCAAATATGCAGCTCAAAAGACGCACGTAGCACTAATGAAAGGTTTGGGCACTTTAAAAAAGGAAAGGAACAAGAAGGTACACCATTTTACCCAAATATTTTCAGCCTACCTCAAGAACTTCTCTGCAACTGATAAGCCTTCCGATAAAGCTCTGATTGAGTATTACACCTCCGCTTTAGGTCCTGACTTGGCAATGTTCGCAAAAGCTCAAGTTAAGCCTACATTAGCTGAGACTTATGAAGAAGAAGAAAGAGTAGAGGCTGAAAAAGAAAGTATAGAGGATTATCCTGAGCAATCTGGAGAAAAATTTGTTGGTAAACGGGCCTTAACATTGTCCAAACCTAGAGAGGAACAATCACATGATCTTGAGGGAATGTTAAAGATGATGCAGTAACTCTCCAATAGAAGAATAGATTTGTAGAAAGAAAAAGAAGCTCAGAAAACTTATAATCCTTACTACAAAAAAAAGGAAGATAACAACCAATTCAAGACCCCGCCACACAATTCAGCATCAATGAATCTGACAAAGGTAGGGATGGACAATTTCTGCACTTTTCACCAACAACCCCATTCTGAAAAGAATTGTCCTCAATGGTTAAATTCAATGACATTGGTAATGAATCAGCTTTTGGACTCTAAATTAACTGAGGACAGTGAGGAAGAGGAAAAATGAAATCAGACCATAGAAAAGTAGGAAAATGATAGCATGTTTTTATGGGATTGTGTCTTGCTGTTTGACATAGGAAAAAATATTTTTAAATATGAGAATATGCCAATGAAAATGAAGAACATGAGCTTAGGAAATAAAGAAAATTCCATAATTTCAAAAGTTAAAAATTTGCAAGAGAATGTCAAGAGACAACTAAAGGGAAATGTTGAAGATAGGGTGCCCGAAATTAACGTTTTTAGCCAGGAGACAGAGCAAATAAACAAGCCTGCTAGACTTATGGAAGAATAAGTAGGTGTTAACAAAGAGAACATTGAAAAGCCTAAAGAGCCAGAAAAAGAGGTGCCCATTGAAAACCAACCTGTAGAAGAAGAGGTCGAATCAAATGGGGAAGAGAAAGCTAGAACCCCACCTTTCCTTTTGACTCTGGAAATGTTAAATCATAAGGTGCATAATTGTTTGGTAGATTCTGAATCATCGGTGAATGTTATGCAACTTGCAGTTTGCAAACAAATTAATGGACAACCAAAACCTACTACTTGGGAAGTCACTCAACTAGACAAAACTAATGTCAAAGTAGTGGGAGAAATGGAGAATGTTCTCATTCGTTTATCCGCAAATAACAAGATATGTCAATTTATTGACATTGTGGTGGCTGACATACAGGATGGATATGGGCTTATTCTCAACCGTGATTGGTCTGCAAGGTTAAAAGGGTATTTCGCTTGAGATTGGTCTCATTTGTGGTTACCTCATAAGGGGATCCCAAATTGGATAAAATTTTTGAGAGAACCTTACATGAAACACAATATCACCAAGTTGGAAGAAGGTAATGAATCTACTAATTCTGTTTTGGGAAATTATCTAGCAGAGCTTGAACTAAGATATCATGCCTCAGAAAAATCCAACAATATGATTGACATTCAGCATGATCTCCTTCAACTTTCTTAGGCTGATGAGATTGATTGTAAATCAGTAAACATGGTTTTGGTTTCAAAAATAGCACAATTAGACCATGGTTAGGTATCTCATGTTTGCGATCCAGCCTAGCCCCTTGAATCATTAGATTGAAGGAGTTTTAGGGGTGGGCACAATTTTATTTTCTTTTGATTTAATGATTTTGTACATAAATAATTTGATGATGTTTTGCTTTGATTTACCATTTTGTTTCTGGTTATTTTTGTTTTTGAATAAAAGATGCAAACTTTTGGTTGCATGGAAAACATCAGGGTTCTTGATTAATTGAAATCTTTGGGAAAAGACTGTATGTTTTATTTTGAAATTATAGAATGTCTTCTAGTAGGTAGTTTTCCTAAATGGCCATGTACTCATTGAAGTCCTGCTTAACCCCTGAAAAGAACTCAGAATTAAGAGGTCTGGAATACTATTTTGAGGCTCCATCCATTTCACATCTAAGATGTCTTAGGGAGTGATGGAAAAGGACCCATGGAAAGGAAGCAAGATAATCAATTTATTATATATAAATGATCCCATGCCATGATTTCAAAAGCCTAAAGGCTGTTAAGAGTCAAAACTCCTAAATGAAGCAATACATATCAAAGAAAAGTATTAGAAATATGAATATCAATCTGCTAAAAGTTATTCTCCGTCTGTGATTTGAAAAGTAAATACATATCTCACACAAAAGGACACGATGGATGGAAGAGCCTGAATAAAAAAAAAAAAATCAGAAAGAAAAGCAGATGGAGGACTCATAAGAGCAAAAGTTCAATAGAGCACAAAAGTGCAAGTGGCATGGGAGTGAGGAACAAATGAATAGTTCTTTTTTCCATATGTTACGATGCTATGGTGTCCAAGCTAGAAACTACCTGCAGACAAAGGTAAAATAAATCTCACCTATTAAGCCTCAAAAAAGTTATCCGGACTTTCAAATATTTTGGGTGTTCCCATTTCCCATAGAATGGTCTGTTCTCAATGATTTAAATGCATGAGTTTTCCATATTAGGAATACAAGCAGCTAAAAGTATTCAAATTATGAGCTGAATGATTATACAGTATTTTACTGGGAAGAAGTTAAGTCAGAAATCTGGGGTTCACCAGGTAGTCTCCAATTGTTGCAGCTGCAACAATTTCCCAAAATTCAAATTTTTTTTGGGACCCTCCTTTAATTCGTTTTGTTTAGTTTTTTGGGTTTTACTTGATGTTGAATGAAGACTACTTTTATGCGGAAATTTTTTTTTATGTTTGAATTATTTTTTTCCTCACCCTTGGAAGTCTAGTTGTCTGCACATCCGCCATTTCAGAAAAGAACCAAACATCAAGTCCGAAGTCTAATGTTTTGGTCTCCGATGTATTTTTCTTTATCGGTGTTGGTTTTTGAAATCTCGTCGGAACCTTTGTCTATACGTCTTCCCCTATCGTGGAAGGGGTTCCGCAAAGTGGTCCGAGAGTTGTTTCATCCTCTTTCGATCCTTGTTGCCAGTCTTTGGTTCTTGTCAACTCTCGTCGTTGCGGTTCTATAAGGAACTGTGCTTCAGATAGTTTGACTTATTTGTTTCGCTTGGTCAATATGTTTTCTTGATTCATATTTATTTTTTGACTTTGATTTTGCTGGTCTACGAAACTCGTTTCTTTTATGGGTTTGCCGTTGTGGCTCTCTAATCATCTTTTGAACTGAGCCCTAGTCTTGCGAGCTCTGATGCGAGTTTGTTTTCTCCCGCCAACACCATTGCGGGTGCTTCGTCGTTTTCATCATCGGCCATTGCGGAGGCGATATTGACATGATCACCGACCCCTTAGCCTTTTTTTTCCCAATGACTTTATTTTTTTCCTGCCGATTGTAGTTGATCAGGGCGTATATGTAGTGGAGTTTGGGGGTTTCATTTTTTATTATTATTTTGGACTTTTCTCTATGCTGTCATTTTTGCTTGAGTAGACCGAGAATTGCACTGTCGGTACCTTCACTCCTAGGTGGCTCCGCCGTGGAAGTTAAAATTTTTCTCCACCAGTCGTGCCGCAGTGCCAGGTAGGCCCTTATGATCGTTTTCCCATTTCGTTCAATTGGACGAGCTGTTTTGTTGTTTCCGCGGTTAGTGGTTACTTGGTTTTTTTCATCCTGGCATGTATATATTCTGAGGTAAATGGTCCAGCCATTATTTGGGAAGGGGTGTTTGTGGTTTTGCTTGATCTTTTCTCTCACGATAGTTATGGTTTTGCAGCCTGCACTCGATTGCTGGGGAAACCGATGTAGACGGTCGCTACGATGTCTGCACCAGTATTCCCCAATTTGTGTTTGGCCATTCAAGGAGGGATTTCATGGCTTTCTAATGAGATGTCGCGTTTGTTTCCACTATATTGTCACCCTATTTTTTATGAACCAGGTTCGCATCGGTAAATTTGTTTCGCTCGAATCCGAACCCTGAACCGGTCTAGGTTAGAATTGCATTACCCAGTCGTACCATGAAGTGAGCATTTACAGCAAGTAGTTTCCTCTTGTCCTCTAGTGTGCTATCACTTGCAGCATCCTAGCTTGAGCTAGTTTTAGTTTAGGCACCTTTTTTGTCTTCCGCGTAGCGTGTAGGTCGTGGCACCAAGAAGGGGGCTTGGGACTGTGTTCATGTTAACGAAGACCGTGATTTTCTAATTCTCAATTTTGTTAGGCTTGAGCTGGTTTTAGTTCTTGGGCAGGAGCATTTGGTTTTGAACATTGTTTGCTTATTTTTCATAGCTGCACTCATGTTTAGCATAGATGAGGTAAACACTTATACTGTTGTCTTTATCTTTAAATATTATCTGGTAATGACCTAACAGAACCTAAAATACATTTACATACATGACAGGGAAATCCCACAGATTTCAAGATGTCTAAACGTAAGAAGAAGAAGACTCCAGTAGTTGAAGAGGAACCCGAAGTCGAAACCATTACAAGAGTCGAATACACTTACGAAGACACCAAATTCATAATTGGTGTAGAACCTGAATATCAATGGGGAGAAGTCTACAAATTAATTATGCGCTGAGAAGTACCTGATATAGGTTTTGAAGAAGAAACTATCTATGCCAACTGTTGGCGGGCGTATTCAACTAAGCCCGCAACGGGGGAAAACGACCCAGTCCGGGATCCTTAGAGCAGGCTCCAAGCTGTTTGGAATAGTCGCTCCTGACAGATTTAAAGGCTCTGTTGGCCTAGGATCCTAGAAGACTAATGGTTACAATTAATGCTACTGATAAACAGAGTTAGCCCTATGCTTATAATTACAAATATTAATCCAAGTTATATATTACAAGAATCGAACTGTTAAAATAAAACAATTAAGCCTAATTACATGAATAGAACATAACCTAGCCAAGATCAGTATCCTAATGGATCATGTTACTATTATAAACACATGTACAGTAATTACAAAAGGATAATCTGAATGTAATTAATTAAAAGATCTGACTTAACAAGGTTCTTCAGACAGTACAAAAAGCAGAAAATAAATAAAATATAATTCTGATCTAATACCTGTCCTGATCAGGAGCAATAATTAATTTAACCTATCACTGACTGATGTCGATAAAGATACTGTATGTAAACATTTGTGACATTTAAAAACATTTAAATATTGCAAATTCATACAAGCATCATTACACACTATGTAATAATAATATCAATTATTTACTACAACACATGACGTACCAACACAGTCAGGAATAGGAACAGCCAATACCGGATACATAATATTTGCACAATTCATCAAGGAAATTATAACAAACATTCATAATACAGGAGAGTGAAATAGCAAAACTAAAAGATACTATAAGTCACATATAAAGTTCTAAAATTGTAAATGTGTGTACAACATCACCAGCTCAAACGCTACAGTTACTGACAGTTCACTGTCTAGAAACGCAGGTAGAACGAACCAGCAGTTTTGTTCTCACTCCCCAGAGTATCGACCCCCTATCATGTTCACTATCAGCCCTTAATATACATTTTGATTTTCCCAAAATAAACTTTCTAAGAGCTAATAATCCAGATTGCGATCCCTAACTAATGTCACATGGAGAAAAACGACAAGTGGAACATGTCGTTTTTTCAACAAACGCATAGCTATGCCACCATCACATGGGATCGAGGAAATAAAGGAGATAACAGCACCTGTAAAACAGTCCCCTTCAAAAACGATTTGTCTCCAGAAATAAAGGGATCGTCCATATAACTGAAATCCTCAAAATCCGGGAAAGAGATATTCATAATTCTACCTGCGATACAACACACAAGAAATATAATTAAAACATAATTAAAATAGTAACAAATAAAATCATTAACAAACAAATTCAAAATAATAAAATACCTGAAATCGATCATCAAAACACCAGACAGGATATCAAAATAACATATCACCAAACACTACAGTTTGACCGGAGCGTTAAAAACTTGTATATTAACTCCATTGGACTGACTCGGAGATGGAGCCTTAAATTGCATAAGAGCGATATGAGCATTGAGCTCGCGTAACTTTTCCTCACTCTTTTCATTTTCGTCCTGCAACTTAAGAACCCTCCTTATCAGTTTGTTTTTATGATTCTTGAGTCGTAAAAGATGTTGATCACTTAAATCAACTTTTGCCTTTAATTTCACATTATCAGTTCTCAATAAATCCTGACTCACAACTATTTCGTTCATATTGTCTTCCATTCGACGGACCTTGTTTAACAGACAACTAATGAAGAGAGGGTGAATAGTTTCCCCAATTCCATGAGGAACGGCTGAGGTTGTTTTAACAGACTTCTCTTTTGCCACAGGATCAGCCATACAATCAACTTGAACTTCCTGAACTTTCTTATCCGCTGATGGAGGACTATCACGATCAAAAGTGACATCAACGCCAGGCTCAACAGGTTGAACCTCTGCAGACAGAGAAGGATTTTCAGAGATATCATCCACAGTCACAGGATGACTTTGACCAGCTGGATCAGCAACAAAACCATGATTAACCATATCATCATTAACAGGAGGAGTAACGTTTTCCTCATCGTGAGTCATTTACAACCATTTCGACTGGAAGCTTAATATTCCCGGGGTTTTGCGGCATCTTGGATTTTGCCATACTCCTAGTTAGCCTTCTAGTCAACTTGGACTTGGATAATTTCCCTCGACGGTTTCCAGATTTATCACTATTGTTTGGTGGAGTGACAAGTGACAGATCTGAGACCTTCTTTACATGCCTAGACTCTGGAGATGTATGAGGAGTGTTCATTGGATCACCCATGGGCGCTTGAGAGGGTTCCACACTCTTAAGACTAGGGTTTGATATAGGTTTACTCAGAGAGGCCGAACTTGAATCTTTATGTTTGCTACAGTCATTGGGACTGTCAAACATACAATGACAAAACCCTGAAAAACCATTCGATTCTATAAACTGCTCCCATGAGCGACCCGGCTTTACCAATTCATTCTCAACCAACATACGGACTAGGCCGTGGTGAAACAAACTGTGGATTACATGTTTTGGTCCCTTCTTTATGGCGTTTGACATTTTAAACAAACTGTGAAAAAGATAATAAGGGAGATTAATAGGAAACCCTATGAAGACAGCCATTAAATGAAGATGGTATACATATGCTGATGACAACCGACCTTTGCAGGTTAAATACCTGTGAATTAAATCAAGCACGGGGCGCCAGTCTTTCAAGAAATACTTACGTGCAACTCCTGTCCGAAAGGAAATTTCTTGAGTCGGGTTCTTCAGTAATGATCTCCATTCGCTAATCTCCATTTTCTGATACTTAAACCACCGCTGCCCAGACAAAGGCAAACCCGTTGCATTTGCAATCGACCTCTCATCCACTCGAAAGCACAAATCACCAACTTCTGCTTGGTAGTTTACCAGGGACAAAGCAAATACTCTGGTAACTTCTGGATTAGAATCAGAAAACTTCTCAAAGAATGGCAGCCACCCGACATCTTTAACCTTTTGCAAAAGCCCATGGTTCGAATTCAACATGGTTAACTCATAGGGTTCGACTCTCACAACAGGGGCCATTACTGATTGTTTATAAATGCGAAACCATACACAGAATACATGCCACCACTGGACCAAAGACAGAGAGCCAGGTCATAAGCATTTGGAATAGAGACTGATTAGCGCTAAATAATACATAGGGTGAGCCAAACGCAAATGCAGGCGAAACCCCTGCGGGTTCGGCATGCTCGGAGCCATCACTACTCGGAGTGATAAACACAAATGACGGTTGAAACCCTGAAAGACTGATGTTATCACAATATACCATGAATTAAATGACAGGAGAGCTTAAGGTGTACGTAATAACAGGTGCTCCACTGGCAAACAGCCACGACAAGGACTAGGTACGTGGAGGACAGGGTAAGTATGAGTGTCATAATAACGCTCTGAATTCGCGATAAGTGGCTCGTGCCATAGATCATTCCCGATAAAACCATAATATATGCGTTCTCAACCCTACGTTCGAACCATTCATCAAAGGTGGCGGGGAATAATATGATTCGAAAATGAACCTTTGAATATCATCATACACGAATTAATATCAATATAAATCATGGTCCATGTCACATGAACTTTAGAATATGGCAAACGAATCATGCATCCAAGCTTAAACATAGTCACAAGAATCAAACTTTCATCACCATCACCCTACTTGGCATGAAAACTATGGTAATACAACCTCATTAATATTTATAACAATGAAATCGACTAAACCAATGTCTAATATTCAAGGGAACATGCAAAACTAGGGTAGACAACAGTAAGCATAAGAACCATGAACACTCATAAATCAATCTTCCTAGTCAAAATTCATTCAGACCAGTAACTCAGAGGCAGCGATTTCATCGATCCAATGTAACTTGCAAGGTTGATAAAAAATGTTAATTTCAATAAATCAGTAGCTAATGAAAAATCCTCCTTTCAGTAGCTGAGTTTGTCCCTTTTAAAAGTTAAACATTTTATCAAACAAATAAAATTTTGTTTGATAAAATAATGATTTTAAAAGGCTGTTGAACAGGGGCACAACACCAACATAGAGAGATCCTCCTTGATGAAAAATTCTACTAGACCTGAGCTCTTTCCATGCCCAGAGGTGATTGGGAGGATTCTTCCCAGGGTAGATGTAACCACCATGATTCTAGAAAATGTTGATAAACAAGGTTATGCTACTTATAGCCCTAGATATGTGGCTCTGGCTTACCACTTACCAGAAGCACAAGTATATCTAACTGAAGATTGGCTGAAGGCCATCAGGATGGACCTAGTTGAGACATTGAAGAGGATGCTCATGCCTGGAAAAAACTTTAGAACTAGGCCGACTAGAGAGTATGACACTATAAGTCTAAGAACCCCTTACAGGTTCATCGCCCTGATGTTGAACAGGATTTTCGGGAGGGCCCACGGTAAAAACTTCAAATTAGAGTGGGTGCCTATCATTTTCTATGTTGCAACACAGGGGACCATGTTCAACTGGGCCAACATTGTGTCCAATAGCCTCTCAGCCTACATGGCATCAGCATTAGGAGGGGTGTCCCAAAAGAGATCAGAGTTCTACATGAGCTCTATATTGATTGATTGCATATTATGCAACCAACCTTTCCCCATTCTAAGGTGCATCTGGGATTGGGAAAGAACACCGGTCTACTCAGCATACAAGCCATTGTGGGCTCACAAATATCATAGCCACTATAGGGAAGTGTGTGAGCACTTCATTATGCCACTATATACCTTAGATTTCTTGAAAGAATGCAACTGCATGTCGGAGGAGGCATTGCAGGTGATTGAAGAGTATATCGATTATTACTTGACTGAGGATGGACTATATTTTAGAATGTTTGGCTGCTCTAGATCACCTTCACCACTGCCTAAGTATGCCACCGACTATGTAGTCCACAAAGAGGCAGTTAGACAAGTATTTTTAGATGGCATAGGGAGTTTTCTGTTTCAACATAAAAAAATAGCATACCCTCCTTTTCCATTCAGATTGGGAAGCTACAAGTTTATCATGGTAAAGAAATCCGATGAATTCATGGAGGAGTTGGAGAAATTCCATTTTGGGGAAATGCGTTTCCATAGGAATGAATCCCGGAATAAGGTTGCAGAGCATTGCAAAGAGGCGAATGTACATTTTGAATACACTAGCCACTGGGACAAAGAGGAGTGCATTTCTGCAGTGCACAAAACATGGCGGCCTTAAGAAGAAGGTTTAAAAAGAAAATCACCACCAAAGGTGGAAAGGGACAGGATGAATAGGCAAAGGCCAAGGAGGAGGAAAATAGGAAAAGAAATGAAGAGGCTAGGATACTATCCCAGGAGGCCGAAGGCTGGCTAAAAGGAGAAGAGGAGGAAAATAGAAGAGCTACACAAGAGGCAGCCAGAAAGGCAGAAGAAGCTGCCAAAAGCGAAGAAGAAGAAATAAAAAGAAAGCTGGATGAGGAGTTGAAGAAGTAGGAAGCAGAGAAGATAAAGTTGACATAGACAGTGACAGAGCAATCAGCTTCTGATGCAGCAGAAAACCAGGTTTAGGACTTGGAGAACCTTGACATTCAAGATCTTGAAGCGGCTGCTGCCCGCACACCAGGATAGGCTATGGTCCCCACCCTTAGGGTAATCCCCTTTGAACAGAAGAAAGGGGAGGAGGTACCAGATTTTAATACTATCTTTTATGATAAAGAAAAGTAAAGGATAGTAAATAGGACCGAGAGGAAGGTTGAAATTGGGGGGCTGTCTGGTAAAATGATAAATGATACAACTATTATATACGGGACAGATAGAGACCCCAAGTTCACTATCAGAGTGGGGGCTGCATTGATCCATGCTTCTGAGGACAGTGTAGATAAAATAATGACGGATCTTGAGTAGTCAAAGAAGTCTTCTTCTCATATCAAAGATACCTGAGAAAGGAAAGATAAGAAAATAATAGGTTAAAGAGAAAGTTTGAAGACATACAAAAGGAAATCAAGTCTTCAAAAGATAAGCTTTAGGTCCTTCAGATAGATAAGAGATCTATGGAGACTGCCCAATAATTCTTGGAGAAGGTGCAGCAGGAATATCAGGAGTTGAGGGATGAAAAGGCACAATTGCTAAGCAAGATAGGGGAATTGGAGCTGCAGAAGGCTACCTTGGAAGCAGATGAGAGGCAATCTCAAGGGAAGAAGGAAAAACTTAAAGAGCAGATTACCTCGCTAACAACAGCTTTAGAAGAAGCCAAGGAATGGTAGGTCATCCTTCATCCATTCAAGGAGCACGTCCTAGCACAGAGAAGCAAGATACACCAGCTGCAAGTGGCCATAGAAGAAGAGAGGTGCAAGGTCTTGCAGGTGGACAGTCGGCTGGAAGAGATTTTGGAAACCTCTTTGTATTTTGTTGACAGATCACAAGACATCTTAGAATTCTTATCAAGAAGGATGGTGAGATTAGAAGTGAATGAAGAAACTCCTTCCGATCTTCCTTCAAAAGATCAACAAGCCCTAAGACAAGAATACGATTCACTGGAATTTTCCATCAACACAGCCGAGGAATTCAAGAAGGCTATTAAGAAGACAAAAGGGTCTTGTGTAGAATTCTTTAGAAGACTTCTGATCATGTATAATTAATGTCAGGTAGAGGCTGAGCAAAGAATGGATACTTTTCCAGAACATAGCCCGTTTTTGGAAATTTTGCAAAGAAGGTATCATGAATATGAAAAAAGGATACAGGACATTAAAGCTTTAGACAAACAGACCCTGAGGAATGAAGTAGATCATTCTGCAGTTAGTGTGCAGCTGTTAGAAGACCAACTTCACCTGAGCGTAGCCAGAATAGAAGTCATCAGAAACTAGGCTGCTAAATTTGAAATAAATATTCGATTCCTGGAACCTTTTGAATTCGAAAGTATTGCTTCAGAAGCTTCAACATGGAAGAAATTTTTAAATAATCAGGCNTTATTCATTTTGTTGTAATATATTGTAATTTTCATAAACACTTAATGAAAGAAAATATGGGAGATGAAGAGTTGGGGAAGCCCAAGAGTCATTGCGTGGGAAGCCCAACAGTTTTTCCCTTTTGTATAAATATAGAGAATCTAGACAAGTAGTAGGAATTTTTCCCAGTAAGATTGGAAGACATATTGTAAGAAGAACTATTTCCTTTTGCAATAGAAAATTACAGTTTGCCTGTTGGAGAAAGCTTGCTGGAATATTCAAATGTTATGCTATGGATTTGTTGAAGAGGAACTATTTCGTTTTCAACCTTTTGTCCATTAACTGTGAGATCGTTATAACTCTTTGAACCTAAGTTCTTGTCTGAATGATCCCTAGTTTATTTTATGGAAATTTCCACTATGAGTGATGAATGTTGTTCATAAGCAATTAGCTATCTGGTTGTTAAATATCTTTAAATGTTCGTGTGTTTTGGAAAGATGTATCAGCTATCTATGATTTCTTTTATAATGCATGCACAAAATACATTGCTCATAAATAAGTAATAAGCTCACTCCCTAGGGATAGGTTAGGTAGTTAGTTTTAATTTCTTGCTGTGTGTGTGATTTAGATGCATGAGAGTTTAAGACGAGAGGTAAGAACTTGTGCATCACATTGTGAATACTATTTGCATTCTATATCAATCTGAAAAATACGTAGGAACGTGCACATCATACTTAAAGTCAAAAAATACAACAATATATGCGGTGGACCAAGCTGCAACCGGTAGAACCTTTTATTTTTGTTACTTGACCTACAGTAGCCAGACCGCAAACCGGACGGATTCCCTACACCAAACAGTCATGGGCTAGTTGGGAACGTTGACTGGGGAGAATCCCTTGCTATTGTTGCCTGCGAATTTCTAGGCCTCAATAGTTTTTGGCTCTAGAAGGAGGGCCGCCAGTGCATGGTTGGCCGAGGAAACCTGTTTTCCCGAGATTACCCCACCAGTGATATTTTTGAAAGCATTTTGTGTCCTGATCCAAATACTCAAGAGAATATAAAAGGAAATACTTTCCTATATTGGAAGACTCACTGTTGGTTGGAGATTTGGAAGAAGTTGTAGAAACAGCCTTACAGGAGGTTGTTCGGCTTTTGGGTCAAGTAGGCCCAAACACAACTTACCGTTCACCTGTGCGGACTCTTGTTCCTTCACCTCCTCACTCTTCACCCTAACTCATGGCAGGTATAAATGTAAATCAGCCTAACCCACCACCGGCTTGGAAATCCAGATCACCCTTGAACCTAACACATTCGTTGCATAACTTACCTCAAGCTTTTAAGAAGTCGCTGCCTAAGTTTGATCCTAATGAGAAGGTTGTAGTAGATGACCACTTGCAAAGTTTCTATTTGGAAATAGAAGGATTAAGGGCTGGGGAATATGAGGATGGTGTTTGTATACTTTTCCCACATACCCTCAAAGGAGCAGCAACATCCTGGTACTTTGGTTTGCCTGCAAACTCTATCCCAGATTGGGATACCTTTGAAATGATTTTCAGAAGCAAATATGCAGCTCAAAAGACGCACACAGCACTAATGAAAGGTTTGGGTGCTTTAAAAAAGGAAAGGAACAAGAAGGTAAACCATTTTACTCAAATATTTTCAGCCTACCTCGAGAACTTCTCTGCAACTGATAAGCCTTCCGATAAAGCTCTGATTGAGTATTACACCTCAGCTTTAGGTCTTGACTTGGCAATGTTCACAAAATCTCAAGTTAAGCCTACATTAGCTGAGACTTATGAAGAAGAAGAAAGAGTAGAGGCTGAAAAAGAAAGTATAGAGGATTATCCCAAGCAATCTGGAGAAAAAATTATTGGTAAACGGTCCTTAACATTGTCCAAACCTAGAGAGGAACAATCACATGATCTTGAGGGAATGTTAAAGATGATGCAGAAACTATCCAATAGAATAATAGATTTGTAGAAAGAAAAAGAAGCTCATAAAAATTATAAGCCTTACTACAAAAAAAGGAAGATAACAACCAATTCAAGACCCCGCCACACAATTCAACATCAATGAATCTGACAGAGGTAGGGATGGACAATTTCTGCAATTTTCACCAATAACCCCATTCTGAAAAGAATTGTCCTCAATGGTTAAATTCAATGAAATTGGTAATGAATCAGATTTTGGGCTCTAAATTAACTGAGGATAGTGAGGAAGAGGAAAAAGGAAATCAGACCATAGAAAAGCAGGAAAAAGATAGCATGTTTTTATGGGATTGTGTCGCTGTTTGACACAGGAAAAAATATTTTTAAATCTGAGAATATGCCAATGACAACGAAAAACATGAGCTTAGAAAATAAATACAATTCCATAATTTCAAAAGTTAAAAAGTTGCAAGAGAATGTCAAGAGACAACTAAAGGGTAATGTTGAAGATAAGGTGCCCGAAATTAACGTTTTTAGCTAGGAGACAGAGCAAATAAACAAGCCTGATAGACTTATGGAAGAACAAGTAGGTGTTAACAAAGAGAACATTGAAAAGCCTAAAGAGCCAGAAAAAGAGGTGCCCATTAAAAACCAACCTGTAGAAGAAGAGGTCGAATCAATTGGGGAAGAGAAAGCTAGAATCCCACCTTTCCTTTTGACTCTGGAAATGTTAAATCATAAGGTGCATAATTGTTTGGTAGATTCTCGATCATCGGTGAATGCTATGCCACTTGCAGTTTGCAAACAAATTAATGGACAACCAAAACCTACTACTTGGGAAGTCACTCAACTAGACAAAACTAATGTCAAAGTAGTGGGATAAATGGAGAATGTTCTCATTCGTATATCCGCAAATAACAAGATATGTCAATTTATTGACATTGTGGTGGCTGACATACCGGATGGATATGGGCTTATTCTCAACCATGACTGGTCCGCAAGGTTAAAAGGGTATTTCACTTTAGATTGGTCTCATTTGTGGTTGCCTTATAAGGGGATCCCAAATCGGATAAAAAATTTGAGAGAACCTTACATGAAACACAATATCACCAAGTTGGAAGAAGGTAATGAATCTTCTAATTCTGTTTTGGGAAATTATCTAACCGAGCTTGAACTAAGATATCATGCCTCAGAAAAAGCCAGCAATATGATTGACATTCAGCCTGATCTCCTTCAACTTTATCAGGCTGATGAGATTGATTGTAAATTAGTAGACACGGTTTCAGTTTCAAAAATAGCACAATTAGACCATGGTTAGGTATCTCATGTTTGCAATCCAGCCTAGCCCCTTGAATAATTAGATTGAAGGATTTTCAGGGGTGGGCACAATTTTATTTTCTTTTGATTTAATGATTTTGTATATAAATAATTTGATGTCATTTTGCTTTGATTTACTGCTTTTTTCTGGCTATTTTTTTTTTTGAATAAAAGAGGCAAACTTTTGGTTGCATGGAAAACATCAGGGTTCTTGATTAACTGAAATCTTTCGGAAAAGACTGTGCATTTTATTTTGAAATGATAGAATGTCTTCTAGTAAGTAGTTTTCCTAACTGGCCATGCACTCATTGAATTCTTGCTTAACCCCTGAAAAGAACTCAGAATTAAGAGGTCTGGAATACTATTTTGAGGCTCCGTCCATTTCACATCTAAGATGTCTTAGGGAGTGATGGCAAAGGATCCACGGAAAGGAATCAAGATAAACAATTTATTATATATAAATGTTCCCATGCCATGATTTCAAAAGCCTAAAGGTTGTTAAGAGTCAAAACTCTTAAAAGAAGCAATACATATGAAAGCAAAGTATTAGAAATATGAATATCAATCTACTAAAAGTTCTTCTCCGTCCATGATCTGAAAATTAAATACATCTCTCACACAAAAGGACACTATGGATGGAAGAGCCTGAATAAAAAAACAAAAAAATTAGAAAGAAATGGAGGACTCATAAGAGCAAAAGTTCAAAAGGGCACAAAAGTGCAAGTGGCATGGGAATAAGGAACAAATGAATAGTTCTGTTTGCCATATGTTACGATCCTCTGGTGTCCAAGCTAGAAACTACCCGTAGACAAAGGTAAAATAAATCTCACCTATTAAGCCTCAAAAGAGTTATCCAGACTTTCAAATATTTTGGGTGTTCCCATTTCCCAAAGAATGGACTGTTCTCAATGATTTAAATGTATGTGTTTGCCATATTAGGAATACAAGCAGCTGGAATTATTCAACTTATGAGTTGAAAGATTAAACAGTATTTTACTAGGAAGAATTTAAGTCAGAAATCTAGGGTTCACCAGGTAGTCACCAATTGTTGCAGCTGCAACAATTTCCCAAAATTCAAAATTTTTTTGGGACCCTCCTTTAATTCGCTTTGCTTGATTTTTTGGGTTTTACTTGATGTTGAATGAAGACTAATTTTATGAGGGAATTTTTTTTTAATGTTTGAATCATTTTTTTCCTCACCCTCCGAAGTATTTTGGACTTTGAATCAGGAGTCTAGTTGTCTGTGCATCCATCATTGCGGAAAAGAACCAAACATCAAGTCCAAAGTCTAATGTTTTGGTCTTCGATGTATTTTTCTTTATCGACGTTGGTTTTTGAAATCCTGTCGGAACCTTTGTCTATAAATCTTCCGCTATTACGGAAGGGGTTCCGCGAAGTGGTCCAAGAGTTGTTTCATCCTCTTCCAATCCTCACTATTGGTCTTTGGTTCTTGTCAATTCTCGTCGTTGCGGTTCTAGAAGGAACTGTGCTTTCGATAGTTTGACTTATTTGTTTCACTTGGTCAATATTTTTTCTTGATTCATATTTATTTTTTGACTCCGATTTTGCTGGTCTGCGGAACTCGTTTCTTTTATGGGTTCACTGTTGCAGCTATCTAATCATCTTTTGACTCGAGCCCTAGTCTCGCGAGCTTCGATGCAAGTTTGTTTTCTCCAACCAACACCATTGCGGGTGCTCCATCGTTTTCATCATCTGTCGTTGCGGAGGCGATATTGACATGATCACCGAACCCTTAGCCTTTTGCCACCCGATGACTTTATTTTTTTCTTGTCGATTGTAGTTGACTGGGGCGTATATATAGTGGAGTTTGGGGGTTTCATTTTTTATTATTATTTTGGACTTTTCTCTGTGTTGTCATTTTCGCTTGAGTAGACTGAGAATTTCGTTGTTGGTACCTTCGATCCTAGGTGGCTCCGTCGTGGAAGTTATGATTTTTCTCTACTAGTCGTGCAATAGTGCCAGGTAGGCCCTTATGCTCGTTTTCCCGTTTTGTTCAATTGGACAAGTTGTTTTGTTGTTTCCGTGGTTAGTGGTTACTTGGTTTTTTTCGTCCCGGCATGTTTATATTCTGAGGTAAATGGTCTAGCCGTCAGTTGGGAAGGGGTCTTTGTGGTTTTGCTTGATATTTTCTCTTGTGGCAGTTATGGTTTTGTAGCCTACATTAGATTGCTGGGGAAACCGACGCAGACAGCCGTTACACTATCTGCACCAGTTTTCCCCAATTTGTGTTTGGCTATTCAGGGAGGGATTTCATGGCTTTCTAATGAGATGCCGCATTTGTTTCAACTATATCGTCGCCCTCTTTTTTATGAACTAGGGTCGCAGTGGTAAATTTGTTTCGCTAGAATCCAAACCTCGAACTGGTCTGTGTTATAATTGTATTACCCAGCCGAACCTTGAAGTGAGCATTTATAGAAAGTAGTTTCCTCTTGTTTTCTAGTGTGCTATCACTTGCAGCGTCCTAGCTTGAGCTAGTTTTAGTTTAGGTTCCTTTTTTGTCTTCTGCGTAGCATGTAGGTTGTGGCGCTGAGAAGGGGGATCGGGACTGTGTTCATATCAATAAAGACCATGATTTTCTAATTCCGAATTTTGTTAGGCTTGAGCTGGTTTTAGTTCTTGGGTAGGAGCATTTGGTTTTGAGCATTGTTTGCTTATTTTTCATAGCTGCACTCATGTTTAGCACAGATGAGGTAAATGCTTATACTGTTGTCTTTATCTTTAAATATTATCTGGTAATAACCTAACATAACCTAAAATACATTTACGTACATGACAGGGAAATCCCGTAGATTTCAAGATGTCTAAACATCAGAAGAAGAAGACTCTAGTAGTTGAATAGGAAACCGAAGTCGAAATCGTTACCAAAGTTGAATACACTTACGAAGACACCAAATGCATAATTGGTGTAGAACCCGAATATCAATGGGGAGAAGTCTACATATTAATTACGCACCGAGGAGTACCTGATATAGGTTTTGAAGAAGAAACCATCTATGCCAACATAGAGAGATCCTCCTTGATAAAAATTGTTATTATACCTGAGCTCTTTCCGTGCTCAAAGGTGATTGGGTGGATTCTGCGCAGGGCAGATGTAACCACCATGATTCTGGAAAATGTTGATAAACAGGGTTATGCTACTTATAGCCTTGGATATGTGGCTCTAGCTTACCACTTACCAGAAGCACAAGCATATCTGACTGAAGACTGGTTGAAGGCCATCAGGATGGACCTAGTCGAGACACTAAAGAGGATGCTCATGCCTGGAAAAAACTTTAGAACTAGGCCGACTGGAGAGTATGACACTTCAAGTCTAAGAACCCCTTACAGGTTCATCGCCCTGATGCTGAACAGGATTTTTGGAAGGGACCGCGGTAAAAGCTTCAAATTAGAGTGGGTGCCTATCATTTTCTATGTTGAAACATAGGGGACCATGTTCAAATGGTCCACCATTGTTTCCAATAGCCTCTCGGCCTACATGGCATCAGCATTAGGAGGGGTGTCCCAAAAGAGATCAGAGTTCTACATGAGCTCTATACTGATTGATTGCATACTATGCAACCAACCTTTCCCCAATTTGAGGTGCATCTGGGATCGAGAAGGAACATCGGTCTACTCAGCATTCAAATCAATTGTGGGCTCACAAATATCACAGCCACTATAGGGAAGTGTGTGAGCACTTTATTATGCCACTATATACCTTAATTTTCTTAAAAGAATGCAACTGCATGTCGGAGGAGGCATTGCAGGTGATTGAAGAGTATTCCAATTATTACTTGACTGAGGATGAACTATATTTCAGAATGTTTGGCTGCTCTAGAGCACCTTCACTACTACCTAAGTATGCCACTGACTATGTAGTCCACAAAGAGGCAGTTAGAAAAGTCCTTTTAGATGGCATAGGGACTTTTCTGTTTGAACATAAGAAAGTAGCATACCCTCCTTTGCCATTCAGATTGGGAAGCTACAAGTTTATCAGGGTAAAGAAAGCCGATGAATTCATGGAGGAGTTGGAGAAATTTCATTTTGGGGAAATGCGTTTCCACAGGAATGACTTCTGGAATAAGGTTACAGAGCACTGGAAAGAGGAAAATGTACATTTTGAATGCACTAGCCACTAGGATAGAGAGGAGTCCATTTTCCACAGTGCACAAAACATGACGGCCTTAAGAAGAAGGTTTAAAAAAGAAATCACCACCAAAGGTGGAAAGGGACAGGATGAGCAGGAAAAGGATAAGGAGGAGGAAACTAGGGAAAGAAATGAAGAGGCTAGGAGACTAGCCCAGGAGGCCGAAGGCTGGCTAAAAGGAGAAGAAGAGGAAAAGAGAAGAGCTGCACAAGAGGCAGCCAAAAAGGCAGAAGAAGCTGCCAAAAGAAAAGAATAAGAAAGAAAAAGAAAGATGGATCAGGAGCTGAAGAAGCAGGAAGCAGAGAAGATAAAGCTGACATAGACAGTGACAGAGAAATCAACTTCTGATGCAACAGACAGTAAGAATCAGGACTTGGAGAGCCCTGACATTCAAGATCCTAAAGCGACTGCTGCTAGCACACCATGACAAGCTATGGTCCCCACCCTTAGGCTAATCCCCTTTGAACAGAAGAAAGGGGAGGAGGTACTATATTTTAATACTATCTTTTGAAAAGAAAAGGATAGTAAATATGACCGAGAGGAAGGTTGAAACTGGGGGGTTGTCTGGTAAAATGATAAATGATACAACTATTGTATATGGGATAGACAAAGACCCCAGGTTCACTATCAGAGCAGGGGCTACATTGATCCATGCTTCCGAGGACAATGTAGAAAAAATAATGATGGATCTTGAGCAGTCAAAGAAGTCTTCTTCTCAGCTCAAAGATACCCTGAGAAAGGAAAGAGAAGAAAATAATAGGTTAAAGAAAAAGTTTGAAGACATACAAAAGGAAATCAAGTTTTTAAAAGCGAAGCTTCAGGTCCTTCAGATAGAGAAGAGATCTATGGAGACCGCCCAAGAATGCCTGAAGAAGGTGCAGTAGGAATATCAGGAGTTGAGGGATGAAAAAGAGCAATTGCTAAGTAGGATAGGGGAATTGGAGCTACAGAAGGCTACCTTGGAAGCAGATGAGAGGCAATCTCAAAGGCAGAAGGTAGAACTTAAAGAGTAGATTACCTCTATGACAGCAGCTTTAGAAGAATCCAAGGAATAGCAAGTCATCCTTCAGCGATTCAAGGAGCACATCCTAGCACAGAGAAGCAAGATGCACCAGCTGCAAGTGTCCATAGAAGAAGAGAGGTGCAAGGTCTTGCAGGTGGACAGTCGACTGGAAGAGATTTTGGAAACCTCTTCATATTTTGTTGATAGATCACAATACATCTTAGAAGTCCTATCAGGAAGGATGGCAAGATTAGAAGCAAATGAAGAAAATCCTACCGATCTTCCTTCAGAAGATCAGCAAGCCCTAAGACAAGACTATGATTTACTAGAATTTGCCATCAACACAGCCGAGGAATTCAAGAAGGCTGTTAAGAAGACAAAAGGGGCTTGTGCAGAATTCTTCAGAAGACTTTTGATCATGTATAATTGATGTCAGGTAGAGGCTGAGCAAATAATGGATACTTTTCTAGAACATAGCCTATTTTTGGAAATTTTGCAAAGAAGGTATCATGAAGATGAAAAAAGGATACAACACATTAAAGATTTAGAGGAAAAGACCCTAAGGAATGAAGTAGATCATTACATGGTTAGTGTGCAGCTGTTAGAAGACCATATTCGCTTGAGCGCAGCCAGAATAGAAGTCATTAGAAACCATGCTGCTAGATTCGAAATAAATATTCGATTCCTGGAACCTTATGAATTCGAAAGTATTGCTTTAGAAGCTTCAGCATGGAAGAAATTTTTAAATAATAAGGCGGGACCCTCCTCATGAGCATCTTATTCATTTTGCTGTAATATATTGTAATTTTCATAAACACTTAATGAAAGAAAATACAGGAGATGAAGAGTTGGGGAAGCCCAAGGGTCATTGCGTGGGCAGCCCAACAGTTTTTCCCTTTTGTATAAATATAGAGAATCTAGACAAGTAGTAGGACTTTTTCCCAGTAAGATTGGAAGACATATTGTAAGAAGAACTATTTCCTTTTGCAATAGAAAATTACAGTTTGCCTATTGGAGAAAGCTTGGTGGAATATTCAAATGTTATGCTATGGATTTGTTGAAGAGGAACTATTTCGTTTTCAACCTTTTGTCCATTAACTGTGAGATCATTCTAACTCTTTGAACCTAAGTTCTTGTCTGAATGGAAATTTCCACTATGAGTGATGAATGTTGTTCATAAGCAATTGGCTATCTGGTTGTTAAATATCTTTAAATGTTCGTGTGTTTTGGAAAGATGTATCAGCTATCTATGATTTCTTTTACAATGCATGCGCAAAATACATTTCTCATAAATAAGTAATAATCTCGCTCCCTAGGGATAGGTTAGGTAGTTAGTTTAAATTTCTTGTTGTGTGTGTGATTTAGATGCATGAGAGTTTAAGATGAGAGGTAAGAACCTGCGCATCACATTGTGAATACTCCTTGCATTCTCTATCAATCTACATCTTAGGTAGGCATGTGCATATCATACTTAAAGTCAAAAAATACAAAAATATATACGGTGGACCGGGCCGCAATCGGTAAAACCTTTTATTTTTGTTACTTGACCTATGGTAGCCAGACCGCAAACCAGACGGATTCCCTACACCAAATAGTCATGGGCTAGTTGGGAATGTTGACTGGGGAGAATCCCTTGTTGTTGTTTCCTACGAATTTCCAGGCCTCAACAGAATGGAATCCCAGCAACAGAATTGATGATGAGGTTGAACAGGATGCTGATACACAAGAACCATCATCCTTGAATATTCTTGTTAAAGTTGCCACCCAAATGGGGGAAGAAGAACCAGGTATTGAAAACATTCTGGAATTTAATGAAGAAATTTTCTCCATGACTCTTGAACCATCTTGTGACACAGAGATAATGGAAATGGAACCCCAATAGCAAGAATATGAGGAAGTAAACCAAGATGTTGCTACACAAGAACCAACATCCCTGGGAATTTTTGTGGAGACTCTTAGGATGCAACAGGAAGCCAACCCCAGAATAGATATCATTCCTGATATGGATTTAGGAGAGGATGAGCAACTGCAATCACAATCCTCCAGGGACACTAAAATCCTTGAGGATTAGATTCATATTGGAAAATACATGACAATGACTCTACAATCCCAGCAGCATGAAGAGGGAGAAGGGTGGGGCTCTGTTACACAAGAACCAACGGCCTTTCATCCCCCTCTTGAAGTTGCAGGTGATAATTGGGTAGATAAGGAGATTAAAATTCAGGAGGATGTTGTTCCACAAGAACCAACATACTCACAATCAACTACTAAAATTGCTATAGGAGAACTCCATAAAGAGGTTGTTGTCACACAAGAACCAGCATCTCTATAAATTGTTTCAAGGCTACCTATGGTTGAAGTTTTTGCAGAAGAAATTCCAGGTAGGGATGTTTTTACACAAGAACCAGCACCCCCTGAAGTGATCCCAGAAGTGCAGGATGTTCAATGTGGCACATCAGGTGAAAAGGTATGGGATAAAATTCCTCGAAATGTTATCAATTTGGATTTTGATAAGGAAGAACATTCAAGAGAAGAAGAAATCCTGAAACCTACAGAAGAACTCTCGATCCTAAGGATAGAAGTCAGGAAGTGGAGAATTCAGGTGGAAAGATATCAGGAAGGGATGGTTTCCCTCACTGAACACAGAAAGATCATCAGGGAACTAAGGGAAAAATGGGTAGAAGAGCTCATGACCCAGAAAATCCATGGGGAAGAACTACAGAAGGAGCTAAAAGAGATAAAAAAGTTCAAGTCTATGCAGGTGGAAAAAGACTAGCTATATGCTCTTTCTCAAGATTTATTGGGCACTAGAGTACCATCTTCTTCCTACCCTATGTTCTTATTCGAGTAGTTTGTTTGGTTTAAATTGAGGGCTGTGAAAGAAGGGAGATCATATGAAATAGAAACCTCAACAAAATTCCTGGAAACATTTCTAGGAAGTAATTTTGAGGACTAGAATTTGTTGTATGAGCTTTATTTGCATGATATGGCTTTTCCTTCGGACTGCCATTCGAATCCCATTCCTTTCTCAGGTGATGTTCAACTGAGGGATTTTGCCTCTTTTGTGAGAAATCATGCTCAGTGGGAAATGTCTTTCCAAACTTTCTCTCATAATGAGGCCCATTCAAATCTTTGGATTTGAAGCAAACCTCATAATCCTCGTCTTCTCCTTGCTCGACACCAGAGTCTACTCTCATGTCCCATTCAGACTCAGCATATAATGGAACTTCAGGAAGGTGTCATTTCTACTTGTACCAACTAGATTTCCATGCATCAATGAATGGATTTGGAAGGTAGTTAGCATAGATGGCAGGTTACCTCTCCAATCCTTAGAAATAGGGACCCTTACTGTTACAAGAATTTTTAGCAAGCACTTTCCAAGATTGAGGGTTATGTTGGATGCATGAGGGAATGTGGGGTTAATTGGATGGGACTAAAATTTAAATTTCCTCTCATCTGGTGGCCAGCAAAACCATACAGGGGATATTTCTCATTAACCAAGGAAGAAGAGTAGAGGTGCTGGAAATATTGGATTGCCCATAGGGGATTTGTAGGAAAGGAAGGAACATCTAAATTCCCATACAACTTTTCTTCTCTCCATGAACGAAGCATAATGTCAGACTCATATTCAGAATAATGGAGGTTGTTGCAATAGTACATGCAATAGGACAGTTGGGGGGAGATGTTGGGCCTAGAAATGGCCCCTTTTTTACCACTCTTATCCACCTCTTTTTTCCTCATCCTACCCTATTTTTCAGGCTAAACAGATGTTTTTCCCTCACATGAACCCTTAAGTCATAAAGGTATGGTTAACCATTGTCTTATTTTATTAATGCTTAGGATTGTGGTAATCAAGGCTATACATCTTAAATTATGCTAACATTTGATGGTTTTATAAACATTAGAGGAAATTTCAACTCAAAATGGGCCTCCCAAAATGAATTAATAAAATAATAGTTAAAATAATAAAATAATATTTATTAATTTTGGAGGAAGAAAAGAAAAAAACTACTTTTTTGTTTGTATTTTTGACATATCTCCCTGTGTTTTTACTCAAATTTCGATCAGGATAGCTCGTTGGATGTGGAATTAAATTTTGCATCCAACAAGTACCCACTCGGCATACTTTTGACGGACCCCGCTTCCCCAAAAACAAGAAATACCTGAAAAATTGAATGATGAATCATTCCATTTTTTTCAGGTATTTCTTGTTTTTGGGGTAGCAGGTTCCATCAAAAGTATGCCGAGTGGGTACTTGTTGGATGCAAAATTTAATTCCGCATCCAACGAGCTCTCCCGATCGAAATTTGAGTAAAAACATGGGGAGATATGTCAAAAATACAAACAAAAAAAGTAGTTTTTTTTATCATACCTATCCCCAAATTTATATTAAAAAAGTGTTTAATACCTATACGGTATTTAAAATTTAAAGCAATTTCATTGGCTAACTCATGATGACATGGAATTTGAATAAAAGTTAAAAGGCCCATTTTGAGTTGAAATTTCCTCTAATGGATATTTCGAGATATAGAGAATACAGGTGTAGAGGGACGAACATGCCAAAGGAGGGATGGACATTCATTGCTAAAGCTGATCGCCATCCATTCCATAATTTCCCAAAGAATGTGGTCCTAGTGTATTAGTCCATGCGAGTTATACAAGGGTAGTTGCTACAGATTGCGACAGATTTGGAGGCAACAGTGCACCGTTGCTTAAAAGTAGTTTTAATTTGTGGGTATTTTCTCAATCCATCAGGTTCATTATTTCTGGGTCGAATAACAGCTTCCCTATATATTCTACTCTCATTCTGCCATGACTGTAATAGTTTATTGTAATTGGGGTAGCCTGAAGATCAGAGATCTTCATGGCTACCCAATAATAGGAAAAGGATGTTATGAATGTAATTGTATAAATATGGGGAACTATTTTGAGCCAGGGGTTGAACATTTAACTAAATTATTGTATCAGTTGTGATTGAGGTTTCGTGATTCATCTGCCCTTTTTAATACAAGGAGTTACTACAGATCTCAACATTTTAACGTGTGTGATTTCCAACATCTTTGTGTGAAGGCTGGGCCCGCCTTCCCACAGGGATTGCTGAGATAATTAGGTATCTATTTTGTTGTGTGATTTTTTGATAATTTCCCTTTCTTCATATTAAGCTGCAATAGTTATTGATTTATAGTGTGTAATTGGATTAACATTAATTGAATTTCTTGTAATATTGCATTGGTATGGTGTGACAGTGGACTGTATAGGTAATTGTCCCTTATGCAATTGTGTGATAGCTGTAACAGCCCTGTTCATCCCTAGTTCTTTCAATAGTTGTTCCTGTAGATCTTTGCAATTTGTTCCTTTTATTTTATAGTTGCAGAATTTCATTCCTGTACTTTGAATTTCTAGAACAACTGAATTCAATTCATGTCCTTTGAATTTCTAGAATAATTTAATCAGGATAATTGGGTGGATCATTAGATGGTTTGACAATCAGGATTTCATTTTCTACAAAAGTAATCTAGATATTATTTCCTGAATCTTTCAATTCTAGATTAAGAATCGTAAAAGGTACTTGTGGCTGTATTCTTGAGAAAGACAACTAGATTAAGTGGATTATGGGATGAGTGTGGCTGAATAGGAAAGTGGGATCATTTACTTACAACAACTTAGTGTTTAAGCATATATAGTGCATATTATCCTTGAAATAAAAGAATTCCCTGGGTTGAAAATAAATATTGAACACTCTATATGTTAGCTTTAATTGACTTGCATATAGGGAGCCCAACATGATGGTGATCCTCCCAAATCGATTCTTTTGTATTCATAATCTCGATAATAGACTCGGCCGACGAAAAAGTCTGAGAGAGATAATCCAGAATAGGAAGCGATGGTTCTAACCAATAAGGTAGGTTGTAAGGATTCAAATCCACAAGATGAAGATAATTTGTAAGAACATCGGAAACAGATTGGATGGAATCATAAAATGCTTCGTGCGGGCTGAGGGAGGATGTCTTAACAACTTGTTTACCCTTAGGATCATAGCTAAATGAAGAGATCATATTAACTATTGTTCTTTTTGTGCTAGAAGGGGTTGATGGAAACATGCCCATGAGGGCAGAGTCCTTCAACATTCATACTCCAATCGACTAGTAAAGAGGAGGGGACTGACTTAGTAAAGAGACATTATTTGATGTAGGGGTAGTAACATTCGGTGTGCAGAAATCAAGTTGATCAATCATCACAATTCTTCCCATATGCAGGAATTGGAGGGTTCTAAATACTGTCGAAGTGACAACAGTCATAGTGTAAAACCAATTTCTTCCTAGAGAAGATTGTAGTCTAACAGGGCATCCACTACTTCCACCTGAATGGAAATAGTTTTTCCCCCTAGCTCTACTGAAAGGGTAGGCATGAGGCTGTGGGGATGGAATCCTCTTCCATCAAAGGATTTTAGGGTTTTCGATGATATTACAATCTTGGGAGAGCCAATGGATTTCCAACGAGACAAAGACAAAACATAGGTTGAATCACCTTCATCTAGAACACACCTAAAGATATTTTTCCCAACTACTCTTGTTATGAGTTGAAAAGCCAGTTGGTGAGGTAATCTAGGTTTGAGGTTCTCCTGATTGAAATGAATCAGATTCGTGTCACTTGGGTCCATGGATCCTAAGGCGGTCAATAATTTTTTGCGTTGTGTAGGACAACTTTGGAGCACTTCTAAGGTAGAGATTGCACATGGTGCCTGAGCTAGGTCTTCTACAACATTATAGAACTATGCAACTCAGGAATTAGGGTTTAAAAAAACCTTCCTAAGAGTAATCTTGGGCGGATGCAAAATCATGTTGATATTAGGCTTCTCGATTGTTAGGGGACCAATAGATGAGGATGCGGGAGAACCAGTAGAAGGAGCTTTTTCTGGAGAAGGTTTCTCGATTTTATTCTCCTCAGGTTTGTCATATGACTGACTTCGAGTAACTATTTAATAGTTTTCGATGACATCATTCGAATTTCCTCTATAGAACTAGAATTTCCCTGGTTAGACATGTGGTCTACCAGTTGTTGCTAAGAAGGAAAATGATCAGTCAAAACTGCCAGTGCAGGGTTACTCTTTAAAAACTTATTAATTTCATCATGCCGGAGACACTCCTTCATGAAATGATCACCACTGCACAGTAGGAAAGGTTATTTAGCTTTTCGTTTTCCTTTATTGTCATTCTTCGGGACCGTAGGTTTGTGATTTTCATGTTGGTTTCCAGGTTTTTTGTTTTTACCTTTTCCTTTCTTCTTACTACCGGATGATTGCATACTTTGAATAGCATTCACCTCGGTGGAAGCTGTAGGATTGGAAGGAGAAGTAGTGGAAGTATTGGGTTTTCTGGAAGCTTTTACTACTGACGGAGGCTAGATTGAACCGATAAGCCCATTAACAGGAGTTTCTATAGGTGTCTTAGCCATTTCCGTGCCAGGATGAGGATATTGAGGAATAAGGTCATACAAATTTCCAGACTAGGAATATACCAAGTCTATATATTGAGCGTGACTAATGGTCTACTCTTTAGTAACAACACGCCCCATAGCCACATCTCGGCAAACGGGTGGCAACCAATACTTCATAAGCCAATCAACTAAGAGTTGGTCTGGGATAGGAGCTTTAATGAGCCTCCTCTTCCTTATCCACTCGTGAATATGATCTAAAATGTGTGTGGAGGTATTTTGACGTAGAGAGGTCAAAAGGTCTGTACCCATTTCGTAGCAAATGGGTAGCTGAAAGTGTGTGAGGAAGACAGTTTCCAAAGCACTGAAATCCACAAACGAGTGTCATGGAAGTTCAATATACCACTTCGTGGCCATACCAGTCAAAGTTCATTGGAAGAGTCTCAATCGAATAGAATCATCCATCAAGGAATTTGATGAACACCATAGATGCAAAGTCATAACATGATTTTTGGGATAATCTCACTGCTTTCCATCGAATTTTGTAATATCCAATGGTAACTTTACTGGAATGGGGGGCCACGCAGGATTGTGTTGAATGGGGTCATTGATCAACTTGGATAAATCAGGCAATTCCAAAGTTGCTAGGAAAGGTGACTGACAATTCGGTTCAACATACTGGTAATATTGATAAGGAATGTAACCACCAGTAGGACCGTAAGTGGACTGATACATAGGTTGTTGAAAAGGATGATGAGACAATGAACCTTCGGAAGATGGACCTCCAGGGTTAGGGCCACCAGAACCACTAGGGCCATTAGGAGGATTAGGAGGATGACCACTAGGACCTCTGGGACCACCAGGACCACTGGGACCACCAAGGGGAGGACCACTAGGACATCCAGGAGCACCAGGAGGAGGACCTCTAGAACCTTCGGGACTACTAGGAGGAGGACCACTAGGACCTTCGAGACCACCCGGAGGAGGGCCACCATCCCCCTTGAGGGGAGGGCCTCCATAAGGTGGCCCTCCAGGACCTCTAGGACCACCAGGACCTGTAGGGGGAGGACCTCCATAAGGTGGCCCTATGACACCTCCAACTCTATGAATAGGTATTCTTCCCAATGCTGGCATGTAGGACTAGTTGGGTTGTCCCCATGGAGTGAAGGTATTTCCAGGATATGGAATTCTAGTGTATGACATGCCTGTAGGGGTAGGTTGGTAATTCACATTTCCTACAGGTACTTGATTTGTTGGGTGACAATACCCCTAGGAAGCTTGATTAACAATAGGTTGTACCCCTAAGGGCCGACCTGAACTCAGTGGAGGGTAAACTATATTTGTAGGAGGAACGTAACCTGTGGATGTGCCTACATTAGAGGCCTGTCTATTATGAGTAACAAATCCACCATAAGGTAACGTAGATCATGTCAGGGGTCACCCCCCGACACTATAAGGTGCTGATACAACTAGAGTTGAAATTTCCCCCCTAGCCCTAGAATACCAAGGAGGATTAGAAACAGACCTAACATTTGCAACCCTAGGGTCAGAAGTTTGACCCAGATGGTGGGAAGTCTCTACAGGATCGATAGGTTTCATAGAATCAATCAGTGAACAATATCTGGCTGTCCAAGGGTTTGTATTATAGGGAAGAAGAGACGACATAGGTTCTTTATGAGGGATTAAGGTTGCTAAGATAGTATCTAGTCTTTGCACTCTCCTGAAAATATTGTGCACGGTGAATAGATTATTGAATTTTTCTATATTCCTCTTCACTTGGTGAATAATTTTTAGGAGAGGGCCTATGTACACCAAATGAAGCAATGGCCTATCCCATAAAAGCTCCCCAAAACGGAGCAACTGGACCATAATTTGGACAAATAGGACTATCAACATGACCTTCCCCAGGACCATGGAAATAAGTGTCACCTATAGGAGGTTGTTGGAACAAGGGAGTAACGTAAGAAGTGAATTGGTATCCTCTTTCTACAACTAGGTTCTCTTCCACTTAGGAAGTAGTTGTAGCTCCTTGTTCAGTAGCTTCTATTGGACCTTCTTCTATAATGGGAGGAAAGTTGGGTGGTAAGCCCTGTGTTCTTTTGGACCGTCTCAAATGAAGCTCTGACAGATTGCATAGTCACTAATCTAACCTAGGGCTTCAAAGCTAAGAAAAAACACACCAAAAAACTTTCTCCTACTTAAGCTATAGGCTAACAAGCAAATTCAAATGACAAGATGAGCTCAAATGGTTGGTCTCTCACCAGGATTGTCAATTAGGTGAAACTCATGATATACCACAAGGGTACGTGTGTAGTAATCTCCTCGAATGTTGTTTTCAGTGTATTTCTCCACAAAAGACAGCCAAAGGGATTTTCTCATATAAATAAGGTATCCTAATGGGGTCTCTCGATATACTCAAGGTACGTGGGAGCTCAAATCAATAGTAGTGCTTTATAATGCACAACCATTCACAAGGGGCCTTCTGATATACAATCAAGTACGTAAAGTACCTTTCTATATACCTCAAGGGTATGTGAAAGGTCATTCGATATACTGATGGTACATGGAAGAACCACACGAGTCTCAGGTTGTAGTGTGGAAAAATAACAATAGCTCCTATGTTTAACGACACCCGAACAAGCGTCTAACATATCACTCAAATTTCTATATAAATTTTAAGCCTATAACTACCATTAATTTTAAAGTGGATGGTTAGGTGAACACATGAGGTTTTGACAGAAAAGTAAAACAATGCAAATATGAAAATGCAATTTCATTCACTTTACCAATCAATATGTCTAATTGCGGGAAGGAGGGAGAGTGTTTTCTTTTTCAATTTTGATTTAAAACAAAAAAATTCCCCAAACAACTATACTAAAAACTTCTTTTTCTGAGCATACAACCAAACAACTCTTTTTGAAAGCAAACAGGTAGGGTAAGATCTCTTTTCAACGAAGAAGAATGACAAACAACACTCAAATATGCATATGCAAGTTATTTTCAATTTTTCTAAAACATGGATAGATCTAACTTAAAATATCGATATTTTTTCCTTTTGATAAGATAATGATGCAAAAGAGACAAAAGAACAAAGGAATCCTGAAATCTTGTAAGGCTAATCAGAGATCCGGTGACTTAAGCCCAATAAACAAATAACCTAATCTCAACAAATTTTCCTTTTTAGAGTGAAAAGAAGTCTTTCTCACACTTAACGAAAAATAGAAACAAGCAAACTGATCTAAGGGAGTCTTTTTTTCCAGTACTAGTCTATAACAGGAAGAGATATAATCTGATCTAAAGCTTCCAAAAACCCCTTTCAGAACAAACTTACCAGTAGTAATGAATGATGAATCTAACCTAGATTTTTGTTTTTTGATTTTGACAAATAAGCAATTTCCACATAAAAATGTTAGATTTCAATCACTCAGGCAACTTCAAACAAGTCTGGACAAAACCAACTGAACACACAAAAATCCAAAAGTCACAAATCTTTTGCAAAAATTTGAAAAAATCAAGGTTTGGGAAAGGCCTACCTGGCACCGTGTCGAAGGAGTTGCTGATAGAGTGGTTTCGAAGCAGAACTACTTCTTGTTCACTGGACTCAGGTGGTGGCACTACTTATTGCTAACTGGACTCAGGCGGTGGCACCCCTTGTTGCCTAAGGCACATGTGCGGTTCCCTGTAACAATCCAGAACACATAGAGAGTGAAAAATTCAAGTTGGAAATTGAAAAAACTCTACAAAAACTAATGAATCAACAACAATACAAAGCATATAAAGTCAAGGTGACTCAGATCCGAAGAGATCTGAATATTTCAAACCAAAAATTCACTAGGTCAGATGTAGATCTGACTACAAAGATGGGAGGTTGGAACTTGGATTCGGACAAGAGTAGTTCAAAAATTGAGGAAGAATCCCCAGTGGAGTCTCCAAATTTGTTATCAGGAATATAGCACCTTCTGCGGACAGAAGCTGTTCCTCTGGTTTGAATGGTTCAGATCCAGAACAAATGAGTAACAACTAGGTTGAATACTTTCCCTGAAAGCTATGGATGCTTGGAATAAAACTTTGATGAAAGACCTATAGATATGCAGAAGCACATTGTGGAAATTTAACCCAAGATATAGAACAATTACACTCACAAAATTGCTAATCAAACATGCAAAATTAACATCAAAGGAGAATGAAATTGGAGCATAACACTAATCTGTATTGAATAAGTGTACAATATCCAACCTTGTGAATTAATATGATGCTGCAATATATAATTACATGAGATATTTGAATGCACAAGGATGCCATTCAAAAAGTTCAAAAAGTAGGCTTACTAAATCTAGTCAAATCCCCCATAGGTGCATAAAGCAGTTTCCAAATCCACCAAGATGCTCACGAATTGGATAATTCAAGTAGGCAAGCTAATGAGGGATAGAAAGAAAACTCACACATTCTTTTATTAGGAGAAAAGGAGGGAGGATGATGTGGGGAAAAAACAAGTCAACTACACAAAGTCTAGCTTTTCCTTTTTCCTTAATTCTCAATAAAACAAGCAGCTTTTCAGAAAAAGAAGATATGTGCTTTGGAGGATCTAGAATAAAGCAGACATGCTAAAATAGGTTTCCAGGAAGTTTCACAAGTGCTCCATGACTCATTTTTGGCATGTCTTGACTTCTAGGACATGTAGAAGGCAACTAGCATAGAGTGGAATCTAGGAGACTAGGTAATAAGACAAAAATGATTTAATTAATGTCTAGGGTAGGTAACTATGGGTTTATTATTATAATAACCCCCCTTAATCCTAACTTTATGAGTAAATATAATAAAACTATAGGGCCATGCAACAAGGCTTAGTCACGCTTTACATACTCCTTGTCCATACAACCAAGGAAAGAGGCAAAAACCCAGTAGGAAAATCCTCCCTTAAGCATGGACAGGAAAAACAAAATTTGGAAACCTTGTCACCAATCATGCTTCATAGCATGATCAGCAATCCCCAGTAGTGATTTGATATTGCTGAATGTATTCTCACAAAAAACTTTGGTGAAGATGTTTGCTACTTGTTTTGAAGATGCACAAAAGAGTAGATGAATGGTACCATCATGCAAAAGCTGTCTGATGTAGTGCATATGGATCTCAATGTGTTTGGTTTGCTTTCTCTGAACTGGATCATTGTAGATTCTAATGGTGCTCTAATTATCACAATAGATAATAGTTGAAAACTCTGTTTCAAAACCACATTCTCCAAGTATTCCTTGCAACCACAAACATTGAGTTGCTGCATTTACAACTCCTCTATACTCTACTTTTGTATATGAGAGTGCTATGGCACTTTGCTTCTTGATTGACCAGATGATTGGTCCTTATGCAAGGATGAACACATATCTTAATTTTTACTTTCAATCTGTGTTGTTACCTACCTAATCACCGTTAGTAAACCCAATTAAATCAAGATTAGATTTTGGTTTGTAGAAGATCCCATGAGTTCTTGTTCCTTGAACAAAGTTAAGGATCCTTTTGGATCCTCTCTAGTGGATCTCATGAGGTTGATCCATGTATATTGAAGCCACACTAAATTCATAATATAGTTCAGTTTGAGTGTGTGTAATATAAATCAAACACCCAATCAACTGCCTATACAGTGTATTATTTACCATAGGAGAAGAACCTGCTTCTTCAAGCTTAACTCTTGAAAGGAAGGGAGCCTTGCTTGGCTTGAAATATTTCATGTTGAACTTGTTCATAAAATATAAGGCATACTTGTACTGATTTAATTTTATTCCATGTTGGGATTGAGCAATTTTGAGACCCAAAATTTGGTTCAACAATCCCAAATCTGTCATAGAAAATGCATGGTTCATTGCATCCTTCAAGGAGGCAATCTCTTTCTTTGAACTTCCTGTAATTAGAAGGTCATCCACATACAATAAAATAATCATCAAATAACCATGAATCGGCTTCAAATATACATTATTATCATACTTGCATCGAACAAAACTCAATGACAGCAGAAAGCCATCAATCTTGGCATACCAAGCCCTAGGGGCTTGCTTGAGCCCATACACCGATTTCTTTAACCTGCACACTAAATATGGATTTGAAAAAAACCCTTCATGTTGCTGCATGTAAATATCTTTAGTGAGATCTCCATTTAGTAAAGCACACTTCACATCCATGTGGTGTACCTCCCATTGCTTCGAAGCTGCAATGGCTAAAGCTAGCCTTATTGAGTCCATCTTTGCCACTAATGCAAAGGTTTCATTGTAGTCAATACCATGTACTTGTGAGTATCCCTTGGATACCAATATTTCCTTATATTTCAAAGTTGAACCATCAGCAAAAAACTTAGTCTTGAAAACCCACTTACATTGAACTAGCTTGCTACCTTGGGGAAGATCAACCAGTTCCCAAGTGTTGTTCTTTCGGAGCGAGATGAATTCTTATTTCATGGATGTTTTCCATATTGTATCATGTTATAAATCTTCATATGTCTATGAATATGATTCAACCATCATATATCACTTCTCAACAATTAAAGGATCTTTCATACAAAGGGCACTCTCAAACTGAGATCTAGTCCTCCTAGTGTCACTAGGATTTCCAGCTAGTTCCTTAGCTGCATGAATGGTTTTGGTTTCCCATTTTGGTATTGTAGGAATGTCAATATATGAAATCAAATAATCATTATTAGAAATATCAGAATCAGCAAAATCATTAATCTCTCCACTTACAATCAATGGATCTGGTGGTGAAGAAGACTCTCCAACTTCAACTGCTACTAAAGGCTCTTCTTGGAACTGAACACTTTTATCAATGAAAGCTTTGTTAGTGCTCAAGTTGATTAGCTTGCACCCTTTTGAATATTTATAATACCCAAAAAATAGGCACTCTTGGCTTTGGGGCTGCAAAGCCTTTCTCTTTTCAGTTGGAATTCTAGCCCAAGCCTTTGAGCCAAAAATCCTGAAATGGGTCACATCTGGCTTGTGCCCATTCCAAGCTTCAAAAGGAGTCATACCATCAAGATTTTTATAAGGAACCCTATTTTTAATGTAGGATGCACATTTTATAGCCTCGGCCCAGTAATTTGGTGGCAAAGTCTTAGCCTCCATCATGCAGGTTGACATTTCCTTCAGTGACATGTTCTTTCCCTCAGCAACACCATTTTGTTGTGGTGTGTAAGGGATCAAATGCTGCATTTGAATACCTATATATTTACAATACTGGATGAAATCATACTTGACATACTCACCACCATTTTCATATCTAAGGATCTTGAGTTTCCTCCCAGGCTGGTTTTCAACCAAGGCTTTAAAGACTTTGAAGAGGTCAAAAAATTCAGACTTGTGCTTTAGGAAGTAAACCCAACAATACTTGGAAAAATCATCTATGAAGGTCAATGCATATTTGGCTTGAATCATGGACATATGAGAAAATGGACCATAAATTTCACTGTGGATCAACTCAAGAGGTGCAGAGGTTCTCTCATGACTAGCTCTCTCAAATTTGTGCTCTGGGTGTTTTCCTAGGATACAACCTTGACAGACTCCCTTGGAAAACTTGATCTTTGGTAACCCTATGACCATATATTTTTCACTCAAATCAGAAAGATACTTGTAGTTAATATGGCAAAATATTTCATTCCAAATATTGCTTTCCTCATTAGCATGAATCAAAAGAGTATAGGGTTTTGAGTAGGGTAGAAAATGGGAAAACATGTATACCTTTGAAGTGTGATCAACAACACCTTTTGCTATGACTTTACCATTCGAAATCTCAGTGATTTCAACATCATCAGGGGAGAAGATGACCTTCTTTGGAGACCCAGTGTGAGTCATTTGATACACTGACAAGATATTAGAGGCAAGACCTAGAACATACAACACATTATTGACCTTACCATGGTCAAGATCAATCCTTCCTTTCCCCAAACTGTATGTGAGAGAGTCATCTCCCAAAACTATTGGTGGACCTTTCGACATGTCAAGAGAGGAGAATGCGTCTTTTGTCGAAACCATATGTCTAGAAGCTGCAGAGTCTATGATGAAATTAGGTGAGCTTGATGTGCCAACAACCAAGGCATGTACTCTTTCGCTGTCCTTTGAATTTGATCCTCCTTCCCTCTTCTTTGAGAAATCAGTAAGGGAGATGTTATTATTCTCTAGGATTTGGGTCAACATGTCAATTTTCTTCTTCATACAAGAGCTCTCAGGATGATATCCCTTACTGGAGTATGTGCTCTTGATCATTTCTCCTTTGTTCTTCTTCTTCTAGAAGTTCTTCTTGCAACCTCGGGGCTCCTCCTGAGACTTGTTCTTGTCTCTCTTTTTATCAGGTGTATTTTTATATTTTTTCTTTCTTTTTGAATCCAGCCTTGAATCTCCAATAACCAAATCTTGGTATTTGGAAGGTTTGATGGTGCCCATCATCACCAACTTATCTTATTCCTGTGTGAGGGATTCCGTGAACACTGTAAAAATAGAGTTGCAAGGATTTGAAGCTACTAGGACTCAAGGAGATCAGCTCATTCTCGATTTGATGTCCTCTCATCTCATTTGTCTTACCAAAAATCTCTACAAGCTTCTCCCACACTTCATTCGGTGATGTCAATCCATCAATATGGAAGAGGAGGTCTCTTGAAATGCTTAGACACAAAAGACCATAGGCCTCATCCCTCCTGTTGTGCCATTTGATTTTCTCTACAGCTGCATTGGGCTCTACCTCAATTGCCATAGTCACCCTATAAAGAGCTTTCACTCTCAACAATATCTCCATCTCATCTTTCCACTCAAAGAAATTGAATGGAGTCAAGATGTTCTTCTGATATTGGTCCATAACTCAGAAACTGTGCCCTTCAGTCAGCAGAATATGCTCCCAGTCAAGATGTCAAACCTGCAATAGCAATATGGAAGGAGAGAAATCAATATACAAAGGCTCTGATACCATGTGGAAATTGAACCCAAGAGATAGAACAATTACACTCACAAAATTGTTAATCAAACATACAAAATTAACATCAAAGGAGACTGAAATTGGAGCATAACACTAATCTGTATTGAATAAATGTACAATAGCCAAACTTGTGAAGTAATAGGCTGATGCAATATATAATTACATGAGAGATTCGAATGCATAAGGATTCCATTCGAAAAGGTCAAAAAGTAGGCTTACTAAATCTAGTCAAATCCCCCATAGTTGCATAAAGCAGTTTCCAAATCCACCAAGATGCTCATGAATTGGATAAGTCAAGTAGGAAATATAATGAGGGATGGAAAGACAAATCATATATTCTTTTATTAGGAGAAAATGAGGGAGGATGATGTGGGCAAAAAACAAGTCAACTACACCTAGTCTAGCTTTTCCTTTTTCCTTAATTCTCAATAAAATGGGCATCTTTTCAGAAAAAGTAGATATGCACTTTGGAGGATATGGAATAAAGCAGACATGATAAAATGGGTTTCCAGGAAGTTTCCTAAGCACTTCATTACTCAGTTTTGGCATTTGTTGACTTCTAGGACATGTAGAAGGCAACTAGCATAGAGTGGAATCTAGGAGACTAGGTAATAAGACAAAAATGATTTAATTAATGTATAAGGTAGGTAAATATGGGTTGATTATTCTAACACACATCAAACATACAACCACATCAAAGATACCAAAAAACTATCCATAGATTCATATCAGTGACTAAGGAATCCAATAATATATATGTGTGATTAAAACAAAACTAATATATATGGGAAGGAAATCAACTTTGCATTCATAGATGAATGAAAGAGCTTACAACCATTATACCTTAGTGTCGATGCACTCCTTCACAAGACTAGCACCTCATCCTCGATAGCTCCAACTTGCTCCTCTATGCTCTCTAATGGATTAGGCCAGGATGTTAATTCAGTAGCATAACTTTACTTCTTTTCTCTCTCTCCCAACCATGGAGTATGAGCTTCTATTTATAGGGCTCAAAGGGATAGGAATGGTTGAGAAATTGGTGGGTGAGGTGGCCATGAGATCCTCAAAGGAGGTATTTTGAGCTTAATTGACCCAGGTAAGTAGGGTTAAGGATAGACATGAGGATTTTGTTCTAGAATCTTCGTGAAACCTCCTTTTTCACTTTTTACTAAGGGCACCGCTTATACTCCTTTATGACAGAGCGGTGATGGGTGAGAAATGTGCCAACAACAAAGGTTAAAGGCAGTGGCATGGCTTGGTTTCCAGATGAATTGGGTGGTGCTGCATAAGGTACCTCTTATCTGCTTGAGGGTAAGAGTGGTGTTGTTGAATTTTTGCATGTTAAATCCAACACCTAAAGCATATTTTACTTCAAGTTTGGGATTTTAGGGAAAATATCTGTGTTAGGGATCCTATCACATGCTGGTGAAATTTTTTGAGTGTAACACCTCACTTGGGAAAAATTGTAACTATTGATCCACTCAACTTTTGTTCACTAGATGTTGCCACTCCCACCGCGAATAATATCCCTATGCTAGGCTAGTCCCCTCCTCCTTATTAGTTGATTGGGGTAGGTATGATGAAAGTTTCAACCCTTATGGGAGTATTTCCTTCAGCCCCTCCTAGTACGAAAGTGGAAACCATGAACATGATTTCTACGATTGGTTATAGTTCCAAACGCAAATAAGTTTTTGAGTCATCCCCTCTTTGGCCCCAATGAAGCGATATATAATGTTGTCCAATCTGCCTCTGATGTCCAACTAGATGATCTTCATATGATAGCTTCATATCCTTACCACTTGACCTACTGAGTCCATCATGGAGATTATGAGTGTGAATGAATCCGTATGGGAAGGTCACCATCATCGATCTTCTTTTCTTCCCAATGCCATTTCGGTAGGTTTTGACCTTGTTTCTCTTATCAATATTGATATTGTCACCCATCCACAAATGCCTGTATTGTTGCAAAACACAAAATCCAAAAAAAATCTTTGTAACATCACTAAGACGAAAACGATTGACATATCAGTCAAGCCTGGAACCATTGAGCATGTTCACATAGGACAGAACTGCTCGATGGAGGAAACTGAATATTTTAGAGATCTTTTCAAATAATTTTGTGATATTTTTGCTTGGAATTATAAGGAAATTCTTTGGATCGATTCGTCAATCGTAGTACATGAGATCAAAACTTATCCCACGGCAGGACCTATTCAGCAAAAATTACGTCAAGTCCATCCTAGGAAGGTTGCATCTATCAAAGCTGAAGTAGAGAAAATTCTAAAGGCAGGGTTTATTTATCCCATACCTTTGATAGAATGGGTATTTAACATTGTTCCTGTAGCCAAAAAATAGGGCACTATTAGAGTATGCATCGATTTTTGAGACTTGAATAAGGATTTTCCTAAGGACAATGTCCATACTCCACACATCGATCATATCATCGATAACCATGCTGGGAGTGTCATCTTTTCATTTATGGATGGATTTTTTGGCTATAATCAGATAGATATTCTACCTGCCGATCAACATAAAACGACATTTATATGTCTATGGGGAACCTTCACATATTGAAAGTTACCTTTTTTCCTAAAGAATTCTAGAGCTACATTCCAATGAGCCATGTCCTATGCCTTCCATGATATCAAGCACATTTTGGAACCATACCTTGACAATCTCCTTGCTCATTCACATCAACGGGAGAACCATATTGGGCACCTTAGAGACATTTTCCTTAGGTGTCATCATAACATATGACTAAATCCACGCAAATGTGTCTTTTGTGTTGAGACTAGATTCCTTCTTAGCTTCATGGTTTCCAAAGATGGCATCCAGATTGATCCTCTAAAAATTTCTACTATCTTGGCTTTACCTTCCCCAACAAACCTTACTGAGCTCCAAAGTTTGCAAGGGAAGGAGAACTTTCTTCATCATTTCATGTGCAACTTTGCCAAGAAAATACATGGCTATATGCATCTCCTGAAGAAGGACACTCCGTTCTTTTGGGATGACCAGGTCCAACTATCCTTTGATAATTTGAAGCACCCTCTAACCCATTTACCTGTAATACACCCCCTAGATTATTCAAAGTATTTTCTCTTGTATGTTGCTGCCTCCACTACTACCATCGGAATGGTTCTAGCACAGGACAATCCCAACGGCCAAGAACACGTGATATATTACATGAGTAAGAGTTTCATTGACTCCAAAACCCATTACTCACGTGTGGAGAAGTTAGCATTGGCCACGGTCATTGCTGTTCAAAAATTTCATCATTATATATTGCTTCGTACCACAACCGTAGTCACATATCAAAACCCTATGTACTACATTCTGACCTATCAGGTACTAGGGGGAAAATATTCTTGTTGGATTGTCATCGTACAAGAATTTGATATTTAGTTCACCCAGGCTACTTTGAAGAAATCCTTGGTTTTCACGAAGTTGATGTGTGATCTTCCTTGTGCTTTGATAGAAGTTGAGCCCAATGATTCATTTCCAGATGAATTATTGTTCTTGATAAACACAACTGATCCATGGTATGGATATTTGATCATATATATCCAAACGTAAAGATTTCAGCTTGACACATCTCATGACGATCGTCATCGTATCTGTCACCACGCAAAGTACTACCTCATTCTGAATGATACATTGTACCGACGTGGAATTGATTCTATCCTTCAATGATGCCCTACACATGAAGAGGCTAAAATGGTTTTGAATGATTGCCACTCTGGAGCATGCGATGGTCATCGTTTTGGGATGGATACAACCCAAAAAATACTTCGCACTGACTATTTCTGGCCTTCGATCTTCAAATATTGTCATGAGGTAGTTAAGAAATGCCCACCCTATCAATACTTTTTATCCGGAAAAGATTACCCACCCTACTCCTTTACACCTTGTCATTGTGGTTGGCCCTTTTTCTAAATGGGGTATTGAATTTATGCATTGTAATCCTACCTCAGCCAAGGGGCATGATTACATCATCAGCCATGGATTATTTCACAAAATGGGCTAAGGTAATGCCTACATTTGCAGAGGATGGTAAGACCACCACCCTCTTTTTCTTCAATCACGTGATAGCTAGGTTTGGAGTCCCGCAAGCTATTGTCACTAACCACAGATCTCATTTACAGAATCAGATGATGGCTGAGTTGAGTGTCACACTGGGTTTTAGTCATGAAAAATCAAATCCATATTATTTGTAGGCTAATGGTAAGTTAGAGGCCATCAACAAAGTTTTAAAAACTATGTTGCATAGGATGGTTGGAGATCATAAATCCAACTAACACTTGACTCTCTTTTCCACACTTTGGGCTTATATAAATTTAGTAAAAATGACAACTGGTTTCACACCCTTTTAGCTGATCTATGGACTAGAATTTGTCCTCCTATTGAGTGTCGAATTCTGTCACTCAAACTTGCAGTATAACTTCTCCCAAACACTTCCACCGAGGAAGAAAGAGTTTTGCACTTGACTAACCTTGATAAAACTAGAAGAGATGCTTCCTTAGCTAATGAGGCACATAAGAAACACGTCAAGGAACAATATGACAAGTCTGTTCAACCTCGTGTTTTCAATGAAGGTGACCTAGTCTTGAATTAGAATCAGAAACACGATAAACTAGGGAAGGGAAAGTTTGAATCCATGTGGTAATGTCCCTTTATCATTAGTAAAGTATTAGAAAAAGGGTCTTATGATCTCATAGATTATGATGGGATTCAGTTTGGGAAACCTCACAATGGGTTGTACCTGAATAGTTACTATACTGAAGACGCTTATGTATGGTACCTTGTATATATGTATATTTGGCTTTCAGTGTGTTTTGTCATTTTCAATATGGTTTTAAGTTGATGTCCATATTGTGTATACCATGTTTTGGTTATGTAGATTGGATGGATTTCTATGGCTTCGCTAATGGTGCATGTCATCATACCCTGAACCTTGCTTTAGCAGCTTGGGTGTTGCATTCCCCAACTCAAGATTTAGTCAATTTAGGTGCGATTTCTATTGGTCCAGCTACCAACAACATCACCGAGTATTAGGCAATGATAGGTTTACTTACCGAGGATGCATATCGGGACATTCATGATTTAGTAGTGTTTTTGGACTCTCAACTAGTGGTTTGTCACCTAAATCATGTTTACATTATCAGGAACCCTACACTTCTTCATCTCTTTCAGAGGGTGCGTTTGTTAGAAAGTTCATTTGATTTCATCACTTATAGGCATATTCCTAGGTCTGATAATATGATTGTTGATTCATTGGAAAATTTCATTCTAGACTGGCAAATAGCCCATTCATAACTTGTTAAAATAAACATGGTCAATCATAAAGTAAAATAAAAAGTAAAAGACATGTAAAAATCATGTAAATAAAATCATCCATTTGAAATCATATGTAAACACCGAAATCAAGTNTGTATGTATGTATGTATGTATGTATGTATGTATGTATGTATGTATGTATGTATGTATGTATGTATGTATGTATGTATGTATGTATGTATATGTATATGTATAAAAAGTGTTTTTTAGAAACAATTGGTCATGAGACCTCATCTGAAGCAATGTGGCTTTCATGAATACAAAATGATACAAAAATCCTGAAGCTAGATAAGCTTTCAGGGATACATTGTGCATACCACTCTAATGGTTCTCGTGGTAACACACAATGGGCCTTACTACCCTACGTAGCAAGCAACTGAAACGTCCTAATACCCCTGCAGTATGTCTCTGAAACCTCCTAGGGAGGTCATCGATAGTAGTATTTGGGATATCTAGGGTCAGTCGTCAGGTTTTCCTCTAGTTCTATGAGCTCATTATCACCTCTATGAACAAAGCAAGCTTCTACTCGCCTGTCCATCAGAGAAGATCCTTCAAGTCATGCATCCCCAACATCTGCATGTAAAAAGGTCAGTTCTTATTATCATACATAAAAATTATAAAACATGAAAAATATAAAAACATAATCAACATATTAGGTTTCACTTCTTACCGATGTCACCCCACTATGCTCCAGGTGGTAGTGGTAGGTCAGGATCGCCTCTGAATTCAATCCATGCATATGCATAATCCCCAATCATGAGGATCTGATTACTCAGCTAGCGGAAGAAGGAGGCCTCAAACTTCACCTTGTCCCCACCACCTCTTGTGCGGGCCATGATATCTATCCACCGTGACATATAGGGGTCCCTATCTCTCAGCTCTATGAACACTACCTGGGGCCTCATGAGGGGTACCCTCTTGAATAAAAAGAATGCTAAGATGGTCCTGTTCCAGAACTATTTCAACTCTCCTTACCAACATTTCATCAGTTGATCCTTGAATACAGGTAATAGTGCCTTGGCCCAGTTATATACAATAGGTGCCATAGCCTCTAGGGCATACACCATGTGTGTCTGTAATGCTTGATGAGCCCCTTGGCTCCGAACCACCCTCTACATGGTAAATTGAGATGTCTAAAGCAGAATATCCCTCACAGCCTTGATAGGAATCTTCTTACCTGACATTTTAGTTCCTAGAAAGCAATGGCGAACTATGAGTTCCTGTGTAGTGATATCCCCACCTCGAGAACCAATCATAGAAATAGGAACCCCTTGTCTAGACAACCCTGTCAGAAAGTACATGTCTTCTACCTCTATAGTCACAATATGAGGTCCTACCTCAAAATACTGCTGCTCTAGATTCCACATCCGTAAAATATATTCCAGTAAGCGGGCATATGAAACCATACTAGGGGTACGTCAAAACTTCAGGAGGCCACAACATCGTAGGGAAGCCACACAACCTGCATCTCTTCCGGTGTGAGCATCATCATCATCATGTTGTATTTCCTTCTAGACTACCATTTTTTACCAAATGAATCTGCGAAAAACCATCAATGAGCTATTTAGAAACGCATTTCACCATTTAAAATGTTCAAAATCATTTTATGTGGATAGGGAAAGTAGTTTTTTGAGCTCACGGCTGGCACCGCCTTTGCTCCATTGAAACAGAGTAGTGCCATCACCTGAGTTTAACTAAAAAAACCGTGGTTTTCATTGCGCACCTCCTTTCCTGTAAAGGCTAGGCGCGGTGCCCACCATTGGTCTTTTAAGTTTGCCCATTGAGCTCAAAAACTCATGAAAATAAAAATTTGGAAACCATAAAAAGGAAGGGAAGGGCTCAAGATTTTACCTCAACCAAACGATGCGAAAAACAAATGGTCGATGGCTCCGCAATATCCGGTTGAATTTTTCACTACAAATCTCCCAAAATACTTTCCAAGGTATGGTAAATGGTAAAATGACTTGTTTTTTACTATTTACTAAGTTTTTATAATATATTTTTAGAGTTTTTTTGTATTATTTTAATGTTTTAAAATCATTTTATCAAAAAATACCCCTTTTATATAGTTTATAAAACTTGTTTAAAATGTTTTGGGAAAACTAATACCCTTTTAGACTTTTGCAGAGATGAAAATAAACAGTTTTTCTATGGGGAAGTTTGTTTTTGATTTTTTCGTACTTCTGAAAACGGAAAAGGTCCATGAGTGTTTGTTTCAACACTTTGGTCATGCTCCCAAAACCTAGCATCAAAATTCGGAGTCTTTTTCTAATTATTTTTAGGATCATAAAACCTGTTCATTGCGTAAAAGAAACCTATTGGAGTCTTCTTTAAACTCTTTTCGGTCTCCCTAAATGTGAAAATATTATCGAGTACTTGTCTTCTTCATGCTTGTAAAAGTATTTGAAGAGTCATCTTTCCGACAGTAGTTTATCTCTTTTTCAGATCGGATCAATTATTTACGAAAAAGGATCCCTTTGGAGTCTACTTCCATCTTCGTTCAGACTCTATAAACATGAATGACATCCAGTTAACTTTCATTGGACTCGTTAAACTAAACACTAAGAGACCCTCTTTTGGGAACAAACCTCTCCTTTCTCGGTTTGTAAAATGTATGAGAATGGGTTTGTCTTTGAATGACCTACAACGAGTGTTTGTTACCCTATTTGAACTCATAAAAATGAAAAGAGGAACTCATCAAACATGATGGGGAAATTAAGGGAAGGGAATAAATTCATTTTGCAAATAAAATGGCGGTTTTTCGTCACCTTTGAACATGGCACTTGTCTGCATTTCATTCAGTTAATTGGGTAAATCAGCTTGTCTCTGAGTCGATCCACTTTCATGAGTCATGTCACTCCTTTGAGTCTTTCAAAGAATGCATTTTCCATTGCCACATCATGTTCCATCTTGTCGAGTCAATACTGCAAAGTCTTTTGTCATGCCACCCGATGTTCAAAGGGAAGTTGAAAGTTTACCTCTACAGTCAAAACAACTTTTGTGTCAGTCCTATGGTTACATTATCTACAATATTCCAGAACTTTTTTCCTAGTTTCGTGTTGTCGATGTGGGATTCATCATGGCCCTCCTTCACGACACTATTCTTGTCGACTTCAGATCATCATCTAGGAATTAGTCTTAGAAACAATTTTAGTACCTTGAGATCTTGTTGCCTCAATGACATATTCTATCGCTCTCAACATAGGTTCACATCATTGACCTTTGATCGATATACTCGACTAAGTGTTCGACATCAAATCATCTATTCACACTCATTAGTTTGTACTAGGGTACCTTGGGAATCATTGACATCAATGGTGATCTCCCTCGCACTTGTTAACAGTTCGCGTCATGGATTGGTAATCAAGTGGTTTCTACCATGTTTGACTTCGAATCATTGTAATCACATGGATAGAATAGTACTTTGTGGAAGACGAGATGAAGACCCTAGGAATCTATTAAAGCACTCATAGCTTTCTCCCCAAGTTGCGATGGAGTATACTGTATGAAGTCCCAAAATGGATCCACATATGTATGGTCATGGTTGTGCTCAAATTTGTGGTCATTTGACATAGATATACAATGTATTTCTGGTAGTTATGTCCCAAGTTTGAGTCCTTTATCACATGGATCTACCCTGTATTCTAGTAGCCATGGTTGTTAATCTCTCTCACGGATCTGCCTTGTATTGTTCTGCAACCATGATGAGGACACATTTGTTCATCAGTCAAAAGTATTGATGTATTGCATATGCCTAGTTGTTGATCTCCGATCAAGCTGATTCTTTCCTCGAAGTGATAACTTTCTCTTTCAAAGCTTTCGCCTATCATATCCCTCTAGCCTCATGCTTTTGGGGGCATTCTGTTACATGTAAATCTTGTCATCAGCATGTGATGAGGCCCCAAAAACAATATTTTCCCTTTAATCCCAGGTCATGAAGTAAAATCCTGGTCCAGATATCAATCCTGCATATCAAAATCCATCACTGCTCCTACCTTTTAGTTAATGAGTGTTACCTTCTTCATCACCGGCTATAATCTTTGGGAAGTAAGTGGTGGCACCGCCTTTACCTCTTATACAAGGCATGGTTCTTCCTTGTCACCACTCTGTCATAGTGGGGAAGAAGCGGTGCCATTGGTAAAAAGTGAAAAAGAGAGGTTTCCACAAAGCTTCTTGAAGGAAGGATTCACGACTCCCTTATCCCTACATCTGAGGACCACCTGGGCTCGAGATCCATCCTTTTGGGATCTCCTATCCACCTCACCCACAATTTTATCAACCATCCCTATCCTCCTAAGGCCTATAAAAGTAGGCTCATGTCCATGGTTGAGGGAGACCAAGATTATGCTGTTGCATTGACATTATGGCCTAAAGCAGTAGGGTGAGCATAGGAGGAGCAAGTTGGAGCTATTGAGGACAAGATATTGGCATTGTGAAGGAGCTTATTGACACTAGGGTATAGGTTGTTACTTCTTATTCATTCATTAATAAAAAATTGGTTCCTTTACCATAAAGTATATTGTGTTAATATCATGTATTTTATTGTTAGATTCCTTAGTCACTAGCATAGAATAGTGGAACATTTTCTGGTACTTTTTTATTATCTTGTGTGTTGGTTTCATGTGATCATGCAGGTACAACCGTGAAGAGATATCATTACAAGAAACACCTACACTTTTCAATCAAAGACCTTTATTCCATATCTCCACCCATTCTAGGGAAAGTATTCCAATTTTGTTGTGTACTATTTGTTCTAGATATGAACCATTCAGACTAGAGGAACATCTCCTGTCCGCAAGAGGTGCATTTTCCTAGCAAAAACTATGTTATGTGTATGATTGTTC
>LPNX010833205.1:2856-62642 GCA_001517045.1 Pseudotsuga menziesii | reverse complement strand
GGGGGGGGATTCCAAAACAGTAGATCATCTTGACGACCATGACTGGCGAAGGGCAGAACCTTGCTTTGGAGAACGATCTGCATGAAACAATGAAGAAAAATCATATATGTCATCCTTTGAATGAAATGACAAAAAAAAAATGATCATGATGTTCTAATGACGGTGACAACGAAGATTAGAATGATGAAGCAAACGATTAGGATGATGTCACTACATGACACTATTGTCATGAGGACGAAAAAATGAATTTATTTTAGATGCTTATACTGAAAATATTGGAAAATGGTGGCATAAACAACTATGGAAGTGGAATACTCTTCTTACAGTTAAATGTTTTACTTGGATTTATTTTGAAAACATTATCCTATCATGGGATGAATTATTAAAAAGAGGGTTTGTAGTTCCCTATATATGTATCTTATGAAAAACATGGTCTGGGTCTGTCAAACACGTTTTTGTGGAATGCCCATTTTCCTATAGATTCTGGACAAAGGTGATTTCTGAGCTTAAGATTACAATGGACTGGTCTTAGTTCTTTGATGGGTGTTCTTTTGAATACTTATTGAAAATATGGATACATTAGTTCTCTCAACAAATGGGATTTCCTGCTTTTGTCTACTGGGAAATTGTTAGGTTGATGCAAATAAGAAACTATGTTGAACCTATCCCATAATTAATACTTGTGAACCACTGATATGCACCCCTATCCTTCATAGACAAATGTTCTTTCTTAAAAACATGGATTTGGGTATCAAACCATGGATTAGTGACACTAGCATTCCTAATGTGACAAACTTAAAATGGACACCACATCCCTCTCTTCAGGAGAATACGGGGCTAGGGCTTCATGGATGGCTTGCAAAAAACTTCAAATCCACATGTTATGGCATAAAAATTTGGATTTTCACCCTGGACCAAAAATTGGGTATTGAGAACCATCCTTGGTGTATTGAGAACCATCCTTGGTGTATTGAGAACATGGAATGCAAGACCTATATATAGATTCCATGGATTTATAACCCAAGTTATTTCCCTATACTATTCCATTATCCCAAGAAACATATCAAGTCTTTCAAACCTTGAAATGCCCACAATATTGAACTTGTACGAAAACATATTATGTACTATGGGCATGTGTGATGCCCCATGCGATGAAACATGGCATGTGAACCTCATACACATATATTGTATCCTATTACCTTTCCTTTTATCCTTAGACAATGGCATGCGAATTGAGAACTATCCTTGATGTGTTCATTCTCAAAATGGTGAGTATATCTCACTCAAATGATAAATATTCCTATGTAAAGAGTGTGTGGTTGTTTGGGGTGTTATAGATGATCCATGGTATCTAGAGGAAACTATATGAAAATAATCCCTAGAATTTAGTCTCAAACCATGGCATAGATGCCAAAAGCCATCTATGGTGTTATACATCTCATGATGGCTACCATATCCTCTTGACAAGCCAAAAAATCCCTATGTAAGGACAATGTGATGGACTCAGTCCCCACACATGGGCCAGGAACCCAAAAGCAAGGATAATTTTAGGGGCGAAGTTTAGCCCAATGGTCTATTTTTCGATGTTTTTCTTCGAAAAATGATTCACCATTTTGCATTTTTTGAAGCCCTGTTTCACCCAATTTTGATGGGGTAGAATTTTTTCACCCTAAAAATCACCAAATTATTATATAAATGATATAAAATCCTTGGAAATTAAAATAGTTTTTGAAAAATATCGCCGAACATTTTATAGTTGGCGTTTTAAGAATTGGTAAGATTCGCCAACACTTATATACTTTTAAATAAGTACGGTTCCTCAAAATCATTCCTGCCCAAAAGGTGATTTTTATAGGTTAAAACTTTCAACCTTCACCATAGACCATGTATTTGGTCATGAGAACTATACCTTGCAAGACAAACCATATGATGGTTACCATATCTCACTTACATGTAAATTATTCCTTAAGTAGGGCTTGTATGGCAACCCAAGGACACATAAATATACCATAATCCATATATATAAATATAATTCCCCAGGACCTATATCATAACCATAAAAAATTCCCCCATCCCCAAAACCTTGAATAACCATAATATCATGCTTGTAGGATAAGTATTCCTTATGTATCCTGTTTGTGATGCCTTAAAGATACATATATATGCCATGATCCCTAGGGACAAACATTACAGTCTAAGGTTGCGTGCATTCACTAAAATCCATAGAGGCAACTTTTATGGCCTAATAACTTGTATCTTGACCATTACCATGGTGTGTTTTATGAGAACCTTCCATCATGCAAATATTCCATGGGGCTCCACACATGGCCTATAAATCCTAGGAATAATAGTTATGGCCCAATAACATGAACTTTACCATGGAACCATGGTGTGGAGACCAATATGCATCCCCAACATGTCATATGTAAAAAATATCATCATATCCCATTAATGGGGCAAATATTCCCTATGGAGATGTGATGGTTTGAGCATCCATACATGATCATGAGATCTAATGGTAAATTTTGTGGCATATGACCTTAAATTTCATCCCTATACCTTGGATTGGATCATAAGAACAATCCTTATTGCACCAATCCTTTGATACTAAGACCATCGATGGTTTCAAGGCCATCAATGATTTAAAGTCTCTAAAGGATCTACAAAAATCTATTAGAAGTTTTTCTATTAATTTTTAGATTAATTATGAGTGTTGGTTTTCTTGCAATAGTTTTGATATGAATGTGATGGGGAAAAACGTCATGTATGCTCATATGTATCAAGGTATAGATGCAATCTAGATATTTTAGCCTTGTTTTTGGGTGAAAGAACACTTTGATTTTATCCTAGAATATCAAGTTATAATTTTTTTTCTTAGGTTGAATATATATATATATATATATATAACGGTTGAAAAAAAAACATAAACTAAATATAAATCAAATTATTAAATAAACTAAATTAAATTAAATGTAAATGTAAACGTAAATTACAAAACACAACTAATGAAAATAATTTGTTTTAGAATTTTTTTATTAAATAAACTAATTTTAATTCACAAAAACTAAATTTTAATTAAAAATTTAACTAATTTTAAGTGTTTAAGGGTTTTGAAGCACCTACCTCTCCATCTGGAGGCCATGGTAGCATGAGGGGCTTATTGGTAGCCGGTGACGAATCGACCCTCGATCAAGCTCAGAAACCTCGGTTGAGCTTAGAAACCCTCATTCGAGGTTTTTCCTATTACTCAGTTGAGCTCTTGTTCAACAACCGTGGTAAAATAAACTTTCGATCATTTTCCATTTTTTATAATAGTTTTTAGGAGCTCGATTGAGGGTTTTGACTGAACACTCGATCAAGGGTTATTCAAACCTTCAATAAAGGGGTTGCAATAGCTCAATCAAGTGCTTTGTTAAGCCCTCGATTGAGCTTTTAAGAGCATGATCGATGGATTTATAGGAGATTGATTGAGCTTGTTTTTCAACATATCCGCCTCCTCTACTTGCCAAAAAGTGTTACCCATCTTCATAGGAACACCCTTATTTAATTTTCTATTTAACTGAACTTAGAATTATATGAGTAAACAAACCACTTTGGGATGAAGAATGTACCTCTCACTACAGTTATAACATTTGTGAATTTATGTAAACAGGTAGAATTATGATAGGTTGGCATGTTTATGCTATAGAGAGTGGATCCATTTTTTGACAAGAAAATTTTGAAGTTAGTTCTTGTTTTTATGATAATTATGTCATCACTTGCTCACACAAACATGACATAAGATTTTCAACACATGTATATATGATATGATTATGTTTTTTATTTTTCTTTCTGATAATTGAAGTAGTGCTTTTAAATAATAAAAGTTATTAGTATTTTTTATTTATATTTTACCTTGTTTGTAATAGAAATAACACACAATACAATATGGGTAAAATCAATTTCTTTGTCTTGTATTTATGAATGACTTCTCTTTGGTATATGATATTGGCATACATCCTTGTATACTACACTTGAAAATTTAACATTGTATTTACATCATTGTCACAATTTTTATTTAATACTCCTCATTAGAAAGCTAGACAAAACATAATGAAAATTGAAAGGCTATATTTAGTAAATTTTGAAATTTTATAACCCTAGTGAAGGAAATGTATTAATTAATGGATTAAAAAATAATAATATACAGTGGATAAAAAAATATTAAATAGTAATATTTTAGACAAACCAAGTTTCTTTGAAAATCTATGTTAAAGAAGTAACATAAGACATTATAAACTCTAATCGAAAAACAAACTATTAATGTACGACTATACTAATCTATAATCATATTAGATGTTAAAACATATACAAACTAATAAAATTGGCACACCAACATTGCTATTGCTACTATTAGGTAGAAAAACAAGGATATGTAATACAAAGATATATACATGCATGTTACCAAGATCTAGTAGAAGATGTCAAGAAAGATTATTAGTACATTAAAAACAAGGAATTATTGCCAAAAGGAAAAGGTTCATAATTCACCAATGAAAAAAAATCACTCTCCAAACTAGATCAATCCATTCATCTTGCAACTCCAGAACTCAAGAATCTAGATGGATGGATGGAAACTATAATTTTTGACACAGTTGGGAAATATATTTGGTTATGGATATGGTGGAGGAGGTATGGTCTAGTTGTTATGCATTGATATTTCTAATGATAATGAAATTAATACAACTATGGATTAGATTAGCTTTGCAGGGATTTGTTGTATAAATATTTGAAGGTTTCCAAAATTCTAATCTTGTGAAATTTGATGTTGAATATTTGGCCAAATCGAAGATGGATTTGGATTAGATTAAATATATAAGGTTTTGTTGTGCAAACATAATCACCAAAATTTCAATCTTAGGAGATTGACTATTTGGATTTGGATTAGATTAGCTTTACACATTATTTTTATATAAATATTTGAAAAAAATGAAACATTTTATTTTAAGAGATTTGATGTTTTATTTTTGGTATAGGGAGAAATTGGTAACTAGTCCCAACTCGTACTCACGTGGCTTGGGGTCGATTCTAATCTGCTGCCAATATAACCTCCAGGTGCACCTACACTACCCCTACACAGGTGCACATGCTATTCAAGGTTTGAAATCGTGACATCACAAGGAGTGCCTTAATAGTGCACCCTATTGTCAACTGGTCTACTCATGGGGGCTAAGAGATTTGATGTTTACAACCGTATCTTCCATTACAAATGGATTTAAAGGAATTTGCATCCAAATATGGATTTTAGATAATTAAAATTTAAGTTTAAATTTAATATTATTGGAAAAGGGTAATTAAAGGCTATGCTAGTGCTGTCAAGTTTCACTATCTTAACAATCAAATAAGGAGGGTAAGGGAAACACATTAAATGTGTTTGGTTTGAGTGTTATTCACTGAAAAAAATTGATTCCATGAAATTGCTTAAAGATTAAATCATTGCTTAATTTGTGTAGTTAATTGTGTAAGCAACTAATCTGATGTCTTGATTCCATAATAATTCTAAGTGCACTTAAGTGCATGCAAATACTTAGTTCAATTGACATCACATGACAAATTGCATTGCTTCCCTTGGAAGAAAGTTTTTGCCTAAATTATACAATCAATGAGATTTCATTCAATTTCTTTGTCCATAAATTTCGATACCCAATGTTCTTTTAATGCATCCTTTGTGCACATCCATGATTGAGGTTGCTACCATTCCACTTTTACTTGAGGGGTGTTCATTCCTTTTACTATTATCTCTATGGAATTTGGCTTGGTTTTTAATTTAGTAATTTTCTTAACTCAATTTTGCAATTTAAATTTATAAAATCACGAGTTATAATGTGTTGAATATTATATTTAAAAAATCTTGCAATTTTCTTTTAGCAAAGTTACTATGTATTAAATAAGAGAAAGCAATATAACAAATAACATGAAGAGAGTAATCAGCAAAATATACAATGAATTATCTTTATTCATATTATAATGGATCCTCCATGGCTAATTTTACACTTGGTAGGGACTTTGAATCTACTTGCCACCATTTTGATTTGTTTGCACAAAAACCAAAACAAATTACACAAAAACTAAAATAAATTCAAGCATGTATCTTAAGTTTTCTTTTCTAAATATACTGACACAATTTTTTTTGACCAATAGAAGACTTTAAGGCCTTATTTTTCCTCACATCTAGGCCAATTTCATTTTGGTAGGTTCAAACTCAAGGTTAAAAAAACATTGAGAGATCTAACAAATATTGCATACATTGATGTCATTTCCAATATAACATTAGTTAGAAAACATAAAATGTTGGGGACTCAATTAGAATCTATGTTAATGTCTTATTCTAGCTTTGTTATAGTTGGTTACATGTGGAATCTTACATGTTCTCCATGTTGAAGCTCTACTTGTACTCCATGTGTTCACCGTCATCTGCTAGAGTTGTCGAGTTGTCTATTGGAACGAGGTATGGATTTGTTGGAGAAGAATCTATATTACATAGTTGCAGTTGGCCCTCTTTTTCCCTTCTTGTTCATACTCACAAGAGAGGGCCGATGAATGAATCTACATAATACAATAGAAGAAGGCATCCTCAAGGGCTCTATCATAGCTACCTTAGGTTCTAGGGTCTTCCCTTCATGCTCAAACGGTGACTTCAAAACCTTTCAAAACGTTTGTTAGTTGAAGAGTTCCAGTACCTCTTGGTCAATGAGACTAAAAGGGGAGGCCAGTGAAAATACAACGCAAGAGTACGGAACAACTTTTGTATCATTGCTGAAATCACAAAAGAAGCAAATATAAGGAAGCATTTCTGTATTGTGAGAGGATAAGCAAGAAGGGAACAATTTAAATTGGGCATACAATTATATCAATTGGATAAAATGTGAAGAAATATAGATAATTCTTTTTATTGTTAGTGAGAATCTTACCCGGTCTTAGGAAACGAAGGATGTTGAGGATGAAAGCAATGAATTCCAAGCTAAACTTTGTCGTTACAATCGTTCAGGAGACATCTTTGGGTTTGTGGTTGTTCGGTGAAAATCCAACAAATAAACCTACAAGTAGAGAACAAAATTAATAGCCACACCTATTTGGGTTTTTGTCTGTTTGGTGAGTTCATCCAACAAATAAAACTATAAGAAGAGAACAAAACTATAAGCCATTCCAAGGTTTCAAATTACCTCTATTTTGTAGTGGCTTGGATTTGAATATGTTGAGGCACCCACTGCATTTCCTGAGTTGTCTACTGTATTTCCAGTCATATAGAAATGTTACAAACATCAAGTTCGTCAACTACGAGCACCCACAATGAAGACTCAAGGTAAGTTATGGAACTCAACTTGGGAGCATAGAGAACTTGCTCAAAAACTAAGGTACACACTTCTATGCATTAAGAAGTATATACAACTTATTATTCAAAGAAAGAGACATTTCAACAACACCTAGGTGGTCACACAGAGTATCCCATATTTTGTAGTTAATTTTCAAGCAACATATCATACACAAAATTGACTACATGCATTCTTGTTTTAATTTGTTATCAATTTTTGTTCTTTCTGTATGGATCAACTTTTCTTTCTTCCATACTCTTACTTGGAACCAATAAGACTAGCATTTTCTAGAAGTTTATTGTACCACACTAAAATCCCAACATTCGTTGAACCATTCATATCTGAACTATACTGACAACATTTTATGCAAATGAACCTCCAACAATTATTGTCTGCAGATGCCTAGTTCAACCCTCTCCACTCCCGCAACACCTACCCAACCATTGACACCACATTTGATTTGCACCTCCTGTTACTATCGTTACGAATCACATTGTCGACCAGCCCCTTTGGGAAGATTTCAATGAATTTATTTATAATAAGATTCTTCATTGGCTACGCTAAACAGAGGTACGCTAAAAGAAACTACATCAGTCTCCGTGAAGCTGAATGCAACATGTAGCATGAAGCAATTAAATCTCATGGCATTTGTTGACAAATTGAAACTGAAGTTTCGTCATTGTCTTGCTGCATGATATCACTCTTTCCACCTCAGAAGCACATTGGTTTCTACTTTCCTTTTCCTTTGGAACAATGTCATTATCACACCAATTATTTCACCAACAATAAATGCCTTACATTAATGGGCGCTATGATTTGTATGCCAGATGCAATGCATGTAATTTCAACTTGCGTTGGTAATTGACACATGAAAAAAGAACTCAAATGGGTATACATGTTTTGGACTCGGCCTTTTTCTAGCTACATATGCTAGCATATTGTTATATAGGGAAACCGAGTGAGCTAGGTCATTAGTTTATGTTAGAAAATGAGCCCTTACATTGGCAATACAATATGTTATTTCCTATCATTTTTAAATTATCTTAATATCCTATACAATTTCTAGAAGATGCATCATTCTTGGGATAGTGTTGATGAGCAACATATGTCGGTGGCGACTACTGCCTTGCAATGATATTTCTAGGAGGTGAGGATTATGCCCCATGTTGAGCCTACCTGATCATGAAAGTTTATTGTGTCGAGAGGCGCTCTACATCCTAGTATGGGGGAGATCTTGTAACATTACATACCGTTATTTTTATTAATAAAAAATTAAATTTTTAATTATAGGCAAAATAAATGTCGGCCAAAAAACCAACCTAATATGGGGGAGATGTTGTAATCTTCATACCTAACAAAACAATAAAAAGAAAAACTTTAATTATCCGCAAAAAAAATGTGGGTCAAAAAAAAAAAACAATATGGGGGAGATGTTGTAATGTTCCTACCTAACAAAATAAAAATAAAAATAAAAAAATGAATTATCTACAAAAAAATGTTGGCCTTGCACATGGTTTTAAAACCATGTGCAAGGAGGCCTTCTAAACAACCAATGGTTTTATTGTACATGGTTTAGGAGGGCCTTGCACATGGTTTTAAAAGCATGTGCAAGGCCTCCTTAACAACCCATGGTTTTATTGTACATGGTTTAGGAGGGCCTTGCAAATGGTTTCAAGACCATGTGTAGNTTGTAGGAGGGCCTTGCATATGGTTTTAAAACCATGTATGGGGAAATGTTGTAATGTTCGTTCCTAACAAAATAAAAAATAATAATAAATATTATATGTGGGCCATAAATAATATTAAATATTAATAATAAAATTATTATATGTGGACCTTAAATAAAAAGATGTGTCTTTTGGTTTGAATCAAATCAATGGCTATATATAGGACACACCAAAGTTGATAGTTCATTGAGTTCAATAGAGCCTAGGATTTGGATCTACGCTGGTTTATTACACCGAAGGTGTTATTTAAAGGGAAGTTCTACTCAATATTTCATTGTCTGTTGATAATCAATGAGGAGCCTTCTTATCGCATATTCCAAGGCATACTCCATTTACCCGTCAGGAGCCTCCTTATCGCACATTCCAAGGCATACTCCATTGGCCCGACATGAGCCTCCTTATCGCATATTCCAAGGCATACTCCACTGCCCCAACATGAGCCTCCTTATCACATATTCCAAGGCATATTGTACTGCCCCGACATACCTCTCTTGAAGTATGGGTGTGACCTCACTCAGGTTCATGGATTCGGCTGTTTCCTCAAGAACTGTCCATCCATACTAAAACCTTAGCCTATAGTCTCAGTGAGTTTCTGATATAGGAAGAAGAGCTTTTGAAATTGAAAACGTTCGAGTTAAAGTAGCCATCGGTGATGTATAGTGAGAAGAAGATGTAGCAGCCAGACGATTGTCGATGGCAATATTCTGTTCATCGCAGATGTACAATGAGAAGAATGTTCATTGCCGATGTACAGTGAGAAGAATATGCAGCAGCCAGACGATTGTCGACAAAAATCTTCTGTTCCAAATATCCAATGCTGGCCAAAGTGTTTCTGTCTATGTGGTATCTCTCAGCCTCTATGAATTCCCTTTGTGGTATCTCTTAGCCTCTATGAATTCCCTCTGTATTAATTCTCCTTACAACCCATACTATGTTATCGTTTCTATGTCAGCTATGTTACGATCATTGCCACCTATTTTTTTCACTATTGTATTCCTAGCATCATTACATTGTAATTTTGTTGTTTGTATTTTCGCAAATCTTTTTAATCACCTCACAATACCGTGAATCTTTCATCTCGGGACAGCCTCTCCTGCTTGAACTAAAAGGAATCATCAGAAAATGTTGCATCGTAATGTCAAGGGGGTTTCCAATAAATCTCTCGGGCCTGAACACCTCAGCATCTTCCCACGACTTCGCATCCCTAGCCAGGGACCATGCGTTCACAATAATTCTAGATTTTATGGGTATATAATAGTCGTCAGTGGTGCAATCTTGGAAGGATTAGTGTGAAATTAACAAGGGGCCTGTCATATGAAGCCTCAACGTCTCCTTCACCACTACTTTCAAGTAGCTTTCAAGTAATGGAGACGAGGAATATCTGATTGCTCCACCATGCGTTCCAGTCCCACCATGCTCTCAAGCTCCTCTTGCACTTTCCTCATCATTGAAGGATTTAACAACATTTCAAACAACTCCCACTCTAAGGTCGCAGAGGAATAGCCTAAGCTCAATTCAAAATCATAAATAAGGCCACTACAAAATTCACCCATCGCCCATTGCAAAATTCACCCATCACCCACTGCAAAATCATAAATAACGCCACTACAGTTTCAGAGTGAATTAATGTACCTACACAAAATTGATGAGAAATTGAGCTTAGCACACCATGGATAGACTCCATGGGTACAATTTTCATGCATTTTTGAGCTGGTTAACGCAAAACCAACACATTCTAAAAAAAGACAGTGTTTTATTTGTATAATTTGCATTCTACTGTAATCTGTGATCACTTTCCAGAAACAAGGCATCCACAATCAAGAGAACTCATAAATTTTGGGTCGCAATTCTTAGGAAAGTGAAATATTTTAGCACTCATGAAGCAAGAATAGGCTATGAATAAGACAAGATGGTAATGGTTTAGGTCAAAAATTGAACCATAAAACTTTTCAGAACCAGTTTATAATGTGGAGAGAGTCTATAAGAAGAAAACCATAACAAAGCTTTTATGGAAATGAAACAGGCCATAAACTTGTATAAATTGAAACATAAATACAGAAAGAACTAGATCTTTGAATTTATTACAAAATCCCAATTCATACTTCACTGTATTTGTTATAGATATGAGTAAATCAAGAAAACCGCGGATCACAATAGAATCCAGGAAAGAAATCAATGGAGGAAACATGGAACTATGATTCACCCAACATGGATCAAATTTCTATGAAATTTCCAAATCATTTTCCCAAAATGTTATTATATACTTGCCATGGATTAAAAAATAAAAAACTGGATAAATAGACACCACAAATTTTGTGCAAAACCCTGCATGTGCATTATTATAAAACCATGGAGAACTACTCATCCTTAAGCATGCTGAGACAGATTCACTATGAGTTGAATTCGTACCCATCCAAACTCATATCTACCTGGTGAAAATTTCCCTTGGATGAGATTGCTCTGGAGGAAAACTCATGGCGAATTTCTTTAACATATCTACTTCAAACCTATAAATTTGTTGAAAATACATAGGTGTAATTAGTTACTATGTTCGTGGAGAATGAATGATAATAAACCCATTGCAAAATCATAAATAACGCCACTACAAATTCAGAGTGAATTGATGTAACTACACAAAATTGATGAGAAAACTGCAAATCACCTCAGAGAAAGCATATTCATGGTGTGTTAAGCTCTGTAAAATGATGGAATAGCCTACCCATTAGGAAAATAGACTCCATGTGTACAATTTTCATGAGTTTTTGAGTTGGTTAAAGTAAAACCAACACATTCTAAAAAAAATACAATGTCCTATAAATCTCAACCAGGATGCTGTAATATACAACGATGTGGGTAGTACTGACCTTTGCTTTTTCATGGGAGATGGATCATTTCTTCTTCCTGCGATGGTATGGTATGATGAAGCAATGATACTTTATGCGTTCCAACACTAGGAATAATGGATGACTCAATATCAATTGACACGGTTATGAAGTGCATGCTAACTCTACGTGTCCACATGTGCTAGCTATACTTGTTCGAGCTGAGATTGATTCGTATCCAAGAGTGCTTATTCTTACATTTTTCCAAAGTAACACGGTCTATCCCAAACAAATTAAATATGGCTTTTGGGTAAACCATGATATATATAAAACAATTTAGATATGTGTCACTTGTGGATTAGTGGTCTGAAGCCAAACAAGTTTGTCCTCTAAACAAAATAATCAACTTAGTTTGAGATTGAAAATTTAAACAAAAACTGCCATAACAAAAGTTGCATGGCTAAAGTAATGCAATACCCGCCAAGGTTAAAAATGTGTTATTGTTTAAATGGAGGCCTATTGATGTGGTTGTTTGCAATGCATTTGCATGTGACAATCAACACAAATTATAAGTGATGCTAAAACACTCATTATGTTGCTCTTCCCTTGGTGAAGTATCGCACACATCAAGGCCATGTCTGATCACCCATGTGTGTTGTTTTCGTCAATTCTTTGGCTGACCTGCTATGATTGTTCAAAATTCTATTTGGTTGCAGATGATTTAATATTTATGCTCAAGGTTTTAGGATAATATTGAATGTTCATTATTTATTACTAATGTATGTGCTTTTCAGTCCATGTAGTATGGAAACTTTGATTATACTACATAATCGAGATCCTATTCTATTGCTAATCACACACATCTTGATCTCTTTTACCCTTCTTTTTGAAATTATGAGAAGGTACAAGTTTCGATCAAGGTTTTATAGAGAGATATCAGCCAGTCTAATATAGAGTCGTGTTGTCATTACACATTTTGACTAGTCGTGTATAGATTCGTGTTGTCATTACACATTTTGACTAGTCGTGTGTGTGCAATAGAGGAAGCAAATCGGTATCAAATGTGTACACAAGAGCCTTCTTTACACTTTATTGCATCCTCAGAAATTGAGCATTACCTTTTCTTCGGTGTTTCATTTCCCGGTTTTGGGGTATGCAGATTATTTTATAGCTAAATGAAGGTTATGATCCTTTACTAAAGCACAATAAAGTATTTCCCGAGATGGTAAGGTGTTAAACCCCATACAAGGAAACGTTGTCTTGTTCTTTGCTTGGTATCCCTCCGGTTGTCCTTCTACTGCTGACAATGCATATAGCGATATAATAACTTCAGCCATGTAACAACTACTACTACACCAAAAGAACGTAATGTGCACAAATAGAGCAAATTGCTCAAACACCATGGACACGTCACATAACTTCAAAGTAGAATCTACTCCTTTAGTTATAGCATTACTTCGGTTTACACATTTTTATGCGAATTTTCTTTTAGTATTTTGAATCCATCATAGTGTAATTCTTGGGCCTCTCCCTCTCCCTCTCGAGGATTGATTCATAACATATTGGTCCTAAACACACCATTTTATGATACCTTGCATCACTGGATAAAGCATGTTCCTCAAAAATTAACATTTTCTTCATGATAAAACATAGAGTAATCATGATTTCGCCATTGTTTTGAGGGAAGAAAACATAGAGTAATCATGATTCGGCCATTGTTTTGAGGGAACAGAGCACAAATGAACTTCTATGAGTAATATTTAATATATTGAAAGCAAAAGCAAAAGAAATCTCTTTACAAACTTCAAAACTTTCTATAAAGTCATTACGATATAAGTAACATGTATATGAATAGTTCAAAACTATATTTAAATATGTTTTCCATTTTTAATATTTAATACATAGAAAGTAAAAGCAAAAGAAATCTCTTTACAAACTTCTAAACTTTCCACGTAAAGTCATTATGATATAAGTAACATTTATATGAAATAGTATGCAAAAGTTCATAACTATATTTAAATATGTTATTTTATTTTATTTTTATAAATATATTTTTAAGAAGTTCTCTTTTAATTAATAAACAAAAAAATCATTTAATTAATACACAAAAAAACACTAGTCTCCACCAAGTAGTTTTAATACCTTTCAATCTACAAGTGGGAATACTTAAACTAGCCTTATACTTGAACTAGTATTTCTACTAGCGACAATTGGGATTTTCCTAACTCATTTCTCTTCTTGCATCTAATAGGTGGGTGTACAATGGATTTTCCTTTGAATAACATTTAAATTGGGTAAGGAGATCACATAATTAAGATATCATCTAGTAAGATTCAAATTCTCCATACTTGCATCTAATAAGTAGGTGTACAATTACTAACCATTTAAATTGCATAAGGAGATCAAATAATTAAGATATCATCTTCTATATTCAAATTCTCCATTTCAAACTATTAACAAGTGCATATAACATTAATTCTTATAAAAACCAGACCTTCTTTGATGGCAAGTAATTTTCACTAGGGGATCTTGAAATAACGTTAAGAAGTATATGAGGAATTTACTAGTATTAACCCCATTAACTTTATTTTGACATCCAATAACAACACATTTGTTGACAAATTAGACCAATACGTCTTATTCTTTCCAATGGTTATGGAAAGCCTAAACCCTAAGAGGGTTTGGATGATTACATTGATTATGGCCTTGTTAAGTTCTTGGCAAAGGATCCTACATTGATTTTTCTTCCTTTGCTTCTTTGAGGTGCCCCCTCAGTCAAATTTGATGTTATATTTAGTTACAATAACAGAGGTGCAAGTGATTCATAGAATGGAGCCGAATCTTTCTACTAGGGTTGTTGAGAAAATATAAGTTCCTAGACTAGCTGTCATTCTAATTACTTAGCTATAACTAGCATAGGACTTTATTTTTTTATGAATTACAATATGGATTATGAATAGGGCTTCCATAATCTTGAACAAGGGGGGGGGGCGGCGGGGGGTCATTTTGTTTTTTCTACGTTGAATGCTATATGAAGATGCCTTCAACAAATGGGTTATCTTGAATTGGGCCTGACTAAAGGGATTTATTTAAAGTCATACCAGGCTTAGGATCGAATTATATTTTTCTTTTGTTCATCTCATATGTTGCTTCATGAAATGGTCTCGAGTATGGCACATGGACCATTGCTAGTTCATTGGCTAATGTGCAATATTGGAGGTTTAACTTCTGGATGATTGTTCTTAGGCTCACTACCCTTTATGGTTTGAGTTCCATGGGCTCCATATTGATATCCATCCCATTGTTGAGTTGTTTTCACAAAGATTTTGTTTAATCTTTATCCTTGATGATCATTATAACCATTTCTAGTTAACCCTAGAGTTTGTGTTGAGGTGGATTTGAAGTGTAAGGTTCCTCTATTCATCTCAATTTCACCATTAGTGGAGTTCACCAATAAAAAGTCCATTTCTTAATTTTCCTAATCATTAGGTGAATTTTGAGGTCTAAAATGGGCCTCCTAAGAGATATAATAAAATATTATGAGTTTGTCATTTTGTGGGGAGGGTATATTTACAACTCACATCTTGCATTACAATTTATGTAACTATGGTTAAGTTAGTGAATATATGCACATAACTAAAATTAATAAAAGACCCTCTTTGATATAATTAGAAACATGAGTACTTTTGAATACATAAATGTTCTAAAATAAAGTACTCATAAACTAAACTAAACTAAACTATTTTAGTTAGGGAAAATTTTAAGGATCCATAATTTTCTCAAAGTGTAGAAGCCTTGAGGAATCTTGCTAATTCTTAAACTTGCAACCATTAAATGTTTGGTGATTTTTTTTAAAATAATTAAATTTCTAAAGACTTTATATAGTTTTTGGATAATTTTGATGATTTTTAGAATAAAAAAAATGTATTCCATCGAATTTGGGCGAATCACCTTTGAAAAAAAGACAAATTGGCGAATCTTTTTTTGAAAACAAATGTCGAAAAATAGTCCATGGGATAATTTTTTACTATAATTTTCCTTGATTTTAATTTTGAATTGTAAACCTAAATTAAACTTTTGTCAATAAATTGTAAGTTATATAAAATAATTTACATTAATAATTATTTATTTTAGAATATATTGTCATATTTAATATAAAATTCTAATTTATATTCATTAATTAAATAACATTCAATACATTATTTATTGTAATATAATATATATTATAATAAATATAATATCTGTGATAATTACATATACAATATATAACGTGGTTAGAAAGTTCTAATATATAACGTATAGTAAGAAAGTTAATTGAGTGTAGATGGGGGCTTGGGAGGAATGTTGATATCCTCCTCACTCGAGTTCAAATCTCATTTTGTTACACTTGCTCCTAGGGAGTCTACTGTGTATTGCTTGATTGGATAAAGTGGATTTCCGACAACACCTTGATTCTCCAGAATAACAAGTATCGATATTCTTCCATTGAAAAAAACACATGGTAAGAAAGTTATAATATATAACACGCTATAATATATAGGTTATAACACATAATATAATAATTTTATAAATATATGTTATAATACTTTTAAAAACATAATATATATAATAAAAATGATTTACTACACCATGTCAAAAATTACTAATTTAAGATTCTATTTTTGAATTTATTTTTGACTTTTGATTACTATTATATTTTATATTCAAAAGTGAAAGTATTTTAAGAGTACCAAGTACATAAATATTATTTTTAAAAGTAATTTGTGAGTATTTTTTTCATTATGAGTATGGTTAACCATGTATTTTCATCCACCATTTAGAATTTGACAAGTAAGCAACTTTAACTCAAGCAATGTCACCTTAACCATAAGGGATGTTTTCATTCTCTACAATTTGATTGGTTCTTGTAAAGTTGTTTTTAATAGAACATTTTTTGTTTTGAGGCCCATTTTTTACCTCAAAATTCTCCTAATGGCTCGCTTTGCATGTTAGGTCCAATACCACCTTATTTGTGATTTCCCTCACCACAAACACATACTTGAACATCATGATAAAACTCTACAAAATGTAGAAATCTACATGACAGTGAATGTTAGAATCCAAAAAAGACGAGAGAATGATAAAAATACAACTGACATAAATTTTGACCATAGAATAAAGGACCCTTCTAATTGTCATAGAATTACATTCATCCCATGCTTCCATAACTGCATGAGAGGAATTTCCCCACCAACCTCACACATGCATTCAATGACTATATTTAATAGTCAAAGAAGTAATTGGCTCATTTAAGCCACATTGAAACAATTGGATGAGTTCTAAGGTTGAAACTTGGCATTAGAGGACTAAATATCCAATAGCCCCCCTTTCCTCTTTCCCTCTAGTGGAATCATAACCGCTCTAGTTCTCTTTACACAACCATCTTGGACTATTTTATTATTTTTTGCAACATACTATTTACATAGCTTTTTGATTTAGCAATGATCTAGATGGAGATCAGTGGCCACCCACCTATTCGACTGGCTCAAAATAATTGCCCATTGTGGCAGTTTCCTAGTGATGTTTCTACGGTTTTGCATGTCCCAAACTTTCGGGGCTGTTTTGAGGCCCTAAATGACGCTTTTTAGCAATTCGAATGGCCAAATGGTTGCCTTCTATTACTAGGAAAAATGCACCTCTTGCGGACAAGAGTTGTTCCTCTAGTCTGAATGGTTTAGATCTAGAACAAATAATTCACAACAAAATTGGAAGACTTTCCCTAGAATGGGTAGAGATCTAGAATGAGTGTCTTTGATGGAATAGTGTAGTTGTTTCCTGTAATGATATCTCTTCATGGATGTACTTGCATAATCACATGAAACCAACAAACAAGATAAAAAGCACCATAATATGTTCCACTATTCTATGTTAGTGATTAAGGAATCTAACAATAAAATACATGATAATGACACAACATACTTTATGGGAAAGGAACCAATTTTGCATTAAATAATAAAGAAGAAGTTTAAACCTTTGCCTTAGTGTCGATATGCTCCTTTACAATGCCAATATCTTGTCCCCAAAAGCTCCAACTTGCTCCTATGCTCACCCTACTGATTTAAGCCAAAATGTCAATGCAACAACATAACTTTTCTCTCCCTCAACCATGGATATGAGCCTGCTTTTATAGGCCTTGAGAGGGTAGGGATGGTTGAGTAAATGGTGGGTGAGGTGGATAGGAGATCTCAAAAGGATGGATCTCGAGCCTAGGTGGTCCTCAGGTGTAGGTATAAGGGTGCCACAAAGCCTTCCTTCAAGAAGCTTCGTGGAAACCTCTCTTTTTTCACTTTTTACCAAGGGCACCGCTTCTTCTCCACTATGACAGAGCGATGACAGGGAAGAACCGCACCTTGTACAAGAGGTAAAGGCAGTGTCACTGCCTACTGCCAAAAGATTAAAGGTGGTGATGAACAAGCGAACGCTCATTGACTAAAAGTAAGGAGAGGTGCTGGATTTTCATATGCAAGATTGAGGTCTGGACCAATGTTTCACTTTACAACTTGGGATTTAGGGAAAATACTGATATTAGGGGCCTCATAACATGATGATGACAATATTTATGTGTAACAGAATGCCCCCCAAAGCATGAGGCTAGAGGGATACGATAGGCGAGAGATTTGAAAGAGAAAGTTATCACTTCGAGGCAAGAATCGGCTGGATCGGAGATCAACAACCAGGCATCTGCAATACATTAATACTTTTGACTCATGAACAAATGTGTCCTCATCATCGCTGCAGATGAATACAAGGAAGATCCAAGAGAGAGATTAACAAATATGGCTACTAGAATACAGCGTAGATCCATGTGATAGAGGACTCAAACTTGGGACATAGCTACCATAAATACACTGTAGATCTATGTCAAATGAACACAAATTCGAGAACAACCATGACCATACAAATGTGGATCCATGCTGGGACTTCATACAATATACTGCATCGCAATCTGGGGAGAAATCTATGTGTTCTTTTAACAGATACCTAGGGTATTCCTCTCGTATTCCACAAAGTACGATTCTATCCATGTGATTACAATGATTTGAAGTCAAATATGGTAAAAACCACTTAATTACCTACCAATAATTGTGAATCGTTAACAAATGTGAGGGAAATCACCATTGATGTCAATTATTCCCAAGGTACCCTATTACAATCTCCTGATTGTGAATAGATGATTTGATGTTTAACACTCAGTTAAGTCTATCGATCAAAGGTCAATGATGTGAACCTATGTCGAGAGCAAGAGAATTTTTCATTGAGGCATACAAATCTCAAGGTACTAAAGTTGTTTCTAAGACGAATTCCTGGATAATGAGCTGATGTTGATAGGAATAGTCTTGTCGAAGGAGGGCCATGATGAATCCCACATCGATGACACGAAACTCGAAACAAAGTTATGGAATGTTATAGATAATGTAACCATAGGACTGACTCAAAAGGTACTGACACAAAGGTTGTTTTGACTACAGAGGTAAACTTTCAACTTCCCTTTGAACATCAGATGACACGACAAAATAATTGGCAGTATTGACTCAATGAGGCAGAACACGATGCGACAATGGACAATGCATTCTTTGAAAGACTCAAAGGAGTGACATGACTCATGAAAGTGGATCGACTCAGAGACAAGCTGATTTACCCAATTGATTGAATGAAATGCAAACAAGTGCCATGTTCAAAGGTGATGACAAACTGGCATTTTATTTGCAAAATGAATTGATTCCCTTCCCTTAATTTCCCCATCATGATTGATGAGTGCCTCTTTTCATTTGTACGATTTCAAAGAGGGTAACAAACAATCATTGTATATCGTCTGAAGACAAGTCCATTCTCATACGTTTTACGAACCTGAGAAAGGAGGGGTTCATTCCCAAAAGAGGGTCTCTTAGTGTTTAGTATAATGAGTCCATTGAAAGTAAACTCGGAATCATTCACGTTTAGAGAGTCTAAACAAAGATATAAGAAGACATCAAAAAGGGTCATTTTTCGTAAATAGTCAATCTGAACCAAAAAAGAGATAAACTACCGTCGAAAAGATGACTCTTCAAGTACTTTTACGAGCATGAAGAAGAAAAATGTACTTGACAATATTTTCACATTTAGGTAGTCCGAATAGAGTTTAAATAATACTCCAATATGTTTCTTTTGCACGATGAACAGGTTTTACAAGCCTGAAAAAGAATCAGGAAAAGACTTGAAACGTTGATACTAGGTTTTGGGAGCATGATCAAAGTTTTGAAATAAATGCTCATGGACCTTTTCCATTTTTCAGAAGTACGAAAAAGTCAAAAAAATAACTTCCCATAGACGATACTGTTTTATTTTCATCCTTGGAAGACTTTTAAAAAGGCTATTAGTCTCCCAAAATATTGAAAATGACTTTTATAAACAATGTAAATGGGTATTTTTGATAAAAATGATTTAAAAGCATTAAAATAATACAAAAAATCCTTAAAATATGGTATAAAATCTAAGTAAATAGTAAAAAATCAAATCATTTACTATTTACCATACCTTGGAGAGTATTTTGGGAGATGTGAAGTGCAAATTTCAACCGGATATTGCGGAGCCATCAACCATCTATTTTTCACATCGTCAGGTCCACGCAAAAGCTAGAACACTTCCCTTCCTTTCTATGGTTTCCAATTTTTTATTTTGTTGAGTTTTTTATCTTAATGAGCAAATCTAAAAGACCAACGGTGGGCACCACACTTGGCCTTTACGGGAAAGGCGGTGCCCGATGAAAATTGTAGTTTTTTAGTTATACTGAGGCAGTGGCACCACTTTGTCTTAACGAGACAATGGCGGTGCCGGCCGTGAGCTCAAAGAACTACTTGCCCCAGCCATATAAAAATGTTTTGAGCAATTTTAATGGTAGAATGTGTTTCTAAATAGCTCATTGATGATTTTTGGCAGGTTTATTTGGTCAAAAATGGTGATATGGAAGGAAAGATAGCATGATGATGATGATGCCGGTGCCACAAGCAATGTGGGTTATGTGGCTTCCCTATGAGGCTATGGCTTCCTGAAGTTCTTCTGTACTCCTAGCATGGTTTGATATACCCACTTACTAGAGTACATCCTACGGATGTGGAATCCAGAGAAGTAGTATTTTTAGGAAGGACCTCATATTGTGATTATGGAGGTAGAAGAAATATACTTTCTGACAGGGCTATCCAGACGGGGGGCTCCTATTTCTCTGGCTGGTTCCCAAGGAGGGGACATCACTACACAGGATCTCATTGTTTGCCATTGCTTTCCAGGAACTAAAATCTCAGGTAAGAAGATCCCTATCAAGGCTGTGACGGATCTTCCACTTTAGAGTGTTCTATTTATGATGCATAGGGTGACTAGGAGCCAAGGGGCTCACCATACATCTCGGGAACACATGATGTATTCCCTATAGGCTATGGAACCCACAGTATACAACTGGGCTGAAGCACTACTTCCTATGTTCAAGGATCAACTGACAAATTGCTAGCAAGGAGAGCTAAAACAGTTTGGGTACGGGACTATCTTGGCATGCTTCTGTTTAGAGAGGGTGCCACTCATGGGACCTCAGGTAGTATTCACATAGCTTAGAGCTAGAGACCCCCACATGTCATGGTGGGTAGATATTATGGCCCACACAGGAGGTGGAGGGGCCAAGGTAAAGTTTGAGGTCGCCTTCTTTCGTTGGATTAGTGATCATATCCTCATGATTGAGGATTATGCATATGCAGGGACCGACTTCCGAGGAGATCCTGATCTACCACTACCACCTGGCGCTCGGTGGGGTGACATTGGTAAGAAGAAATGCCTAAGATGATTATTATGTTTTTATATTTTTCATGTTTTATGATTTTTATGGATGATAACCATTAGAGGAAATTTGGGGTCTAAAATGGGCCTTATAAGAAAACGTGCCAAAATAAGTTTTTGTGAGTTGGAATTCAAGAACCAATAGAATTTCAATAAAATAAGTCAACCATAATGGTTGAATTGACATATTTGTCATTAAAAAAAACTACTTTTTTTGTTCATATTTTCGACATATCTCATTGTGTTTTTACTCAAATTTCGATCGGGAGAGCTCGTTAGATGCGGAATTTTATTCTGCATCCAAGGAGTACCCACACTGCATACTTTTGACGGACCCCGCTACCCCAAAAACAAGAAATACCTGAAAAAACATGATGATGATGTCATCATCACGTTTTTTTAGGTATTTCTTGTTTTTGGGGTAGCAAGGTCCGTCAAAAGTATGTAGTGTGGGTACTCGTTGGATGCGGAATCAAATTCCGCATCCAACGAGCTCTCCCGATCGAAATTTGAGTAAAAACACAGGGAGATATGTCGAAAATACGAACACAAAAAGTAGTTTTTTTCTTTCTTCCTCCAAAATTAATCAATATTATTTTATTATTTTAACTATTATTTTCCTTAGGAGGCCCATTTTAGACCCCAAAATTCCTCTAATGCAAGACCTGAATTTTTACATGCATATGTTGGTGATGCACAGCTTGGGGGATCTTCCCCAATGGACAGGCAAGCATGGGCTCACTTTGTCCATAGAGGTGATAATGATCTCATGGATCTAGAGGAGAACTTGGATCGACTGACTTTGGATATCCCGGATACTTCTATCGATGACCTCCCTATGAGGTTTCAGAGACATACCGTGGGAGTATCAGGCCGCTTCAGTCACTTGCTACACAAGGTAGCAAGGGCCATTATGTGCTACCACGAGCACCATTAGAGAGGTATGCATGATGTATCCCTGAAAGCTTANGACTCGATGTTGTGTTTACATGTAATTTTAAATGGATGAATTATATTTACATGAGATTTACATGTCTTTTACTGTTTATTTTACTTTATGATTGACTATGCTTATTTTAACAAGTTATGAATGGGCATTATGCCAGTCTAGAATGAAATTTTCCAATGAATCAACAATAATATTATCAGACCTAGGGATATGCCTATAAGTGATGAAATCGAATGACCTTTCTAACAGATGCACTCTCCGAAAGAGGCAGAGAAGTGTAGGGTTCCTGATAGTGTAAACGTGATTTAGGTGAAAAAACACTAGTTGGGAGTCCATAAACACTACCAAATCATGAATGTCCTGAGATGCAGCCTCGATGAGTAAACCTATCACTACTTGATACTCAACGATTTTGTTGGTAGCCATACCAATACAAACCACTCTTGAACTAACTAAATCCTGAGATGGGGAATACAACACCCAAGTTGTTGAAGCAAGGTTCAAGGTATGATGACATGGGCCATCAGTGAAATTGTAGAAAGCCATCCAATCTGCATAACCAAAACATGGTATAAACAGTATGGACATCAAACTCAAAACCATATTGAAAATGACAAAACACACTAAAATCCAAATATACATATATACAAGGTACCATACATAAATGTCTTAAGCATAGTACCTCTTCAAGTACAACCCATTGCGTGGTTTCTCGAAGGGTATCCTGTCATAATCTACGAGCTCATAAGCCCCTTTCTCTAAGACCTTACTAATGATAAAGGGACTGTACCACATGGATTCAAACTTTCCCGTCCCTAGTTTATCATGTCTCTGATCGTAATTCAGGACTAGGTCATATTTATTGAAGACACGAGGTTGAACAGACTTTTCATATTGTTGCTTTACACGTTTTTTATGTGCCTCGTTAGCCAAGGCAATATCTCTTCTTCTTTCATCAAGGTTAGTCAAGTACATAAATATTTCTTCCTCGTTGGAAGTGTTTGGGAGAAGTTCTACTCCGAGTTTGAGTGACGGAATTTGACACTCGATAGGAACGATGGCTTCCAATCCATAGACCAACTGAAAGGGTGTGAAACTAGTTTCTGTTTTTACTAAAGTCCTGTAAGCCCAAAATGCAGAGAAGATAATCAAGTGCCAGTTGGATTTGTGATCTCCAACCATCCTATGCAGCATAGTTTTCAAAACTTTGTTAATGGCCTCGACTTGACCATTATCCTATGAGTAATACGGAGTTGAGTTTTCATGACGAAAACCCAGCTTAGCACTCAGCTCAACCATCATTTGATTCTAGAAATGATATCTATGGTTAGTGACTATGGCTTGCGGGAATCCAAACCTAGCTATCGCGTGGTTGAATAAAAAGAGGGAGGAGGTCTTACCATCCTCTACATATGTAGGCATTGCCTCAGCCGATTTTGTGAAATAATCCACGTCTACAATGATGTAACCATGCCCCTCAGCTGAGGTGGGCTTACAATGCATAAAATTAATACCCCATTTGGAAAAAGGGCCAACTGCAATGACGGGGTGTAAAGGAGCAAGGTGGGTGCGTTTTTTCAGATAAAAGTGTTGACAAGGTGGGCGTTTCTTAACTGCCTCATGACAATATTTGAATATCAAAGGCCAGAAATACCCAGCGGGAAGGATTTTCTGGGCTGTATCCATCCAAGAAAGATGACCGCCACATGCTCCAGAGTGGCAATCATTCAAAACCATTTCAGCCTCTTCATGTGTAAGGCATCGTCGAAGGATAGAATCAATACCACATTTGTACAATGTATCATTTATAATGAGATAGTACTTTGCATGGTGACAGATACGACAACAATCGTCACGGGATGTGTTGGGCTGAAACCTTTGGGTATGGAGATAGATGATTAAATCTCCATACCATGGGTTAGTTGTGCTTATCAAGAACAAGAATTCATCTGGGAATGAATCATTGGGCTCAACTTCTGTCAAAGCACAGGGAAGGTCACACATCAACTCCACAAAAACCAAGCTTTCTTTAAAGTAGCTGTGGCAAACTCAAGATCAAATTCCTATAGGATAACGATCCAATGGGAATATTTTCCCCCTAGTACCTGATGAGTCAGAATGTAGTACATAGGGTTTTGATCTGTGAGTACAGTTGTGGTATGGAGTAGAATGTAATGATGAAATTTTTGAACAACAATGGTCGTGGCCAATGCTAACTTCTCCACACGTGAGTAACGGGTTTCAAAGTCAATGAAACTCTTACTCATGTAATATATCACGTGTTCTTGGTCATTGGGATTGTCCCGCGCTAGAACCAACCCGATGGTAGCAGTGGAGGTAGCAACATACAAGAGAAATTCCTTTGAATAATATAGGGGGTGTATCACGGGTGAATGGGTCATAGCATGCTTTAGATTATCAAAGGCTCACTGGATCTGGTCATCCCAGAAGAACAGAGTGTCCTTCTTCAGGAGACACATATAACTGTGTGTTTTCTTGGCGAAGTTTCACACAAAACAACGAAGAAATTTTGCCTTCCCTTGAAAACTTTGGAGCTTAGTAAGGTTTGTCGGGGCAGGTAAGGCCAAGATAGCAGCAATTTTTAGAGGATCAATCTGGAGGCCATCTTTGGAAACCACTAAGCCAAGAAGGCGTCCAGTCTCAACACAAAAGACACATTTATGTGGATTTAGCCGTATATTATAATTACAACACCTATGGAAAATGTCCCTAATGTGCCCAGTATGGTACTCCTATTGTTACGAATGAGAAGGGAGATCTTCAAGATACGGTTCCATAATGTGCTTGATATCATGAAATGCATAGTACATGTCTCATTGGAATGTAGCTCCATCGTTCTTTAGGCCAAAAGGTAACTTTTGATACGCGAAGTTTCCCCATGGGAATATAAATGGAATTTTATGTTGATCGGAGGGTAGAATCTCTATCTGATTGTAGGAAGAAAATCCATCCATAAAAGAAAAGATGATGCTCCCAGCATAGTTATCGATGATCTGATCGATGTGTGGAGTAGGGAAATTGTCCTTAGGACAAGCCTTATTCAAGTCCCGAAAATTGATACAGACTCTAATAGTGCCCTTCTTTTTGGTTACAGGGACAATGTTAGATACCCATTCCGTAAGGGGTACAGGAAAAATAACCCCAGCTTCAGAATTTTTTCTACTTCAGCTTTGATAGCTGCAACCTTCTCAGGATGGACTTGATGTAATTTTTGTTAGACAAGTATTTCTGTGGGATAGGTTTTAATATCATGTACAATAATTGATAGATCGATCCCAGGATTTTCCTCATAAGTCTAAGAAAACATATCACAAAATTCTTTGAAAATATCTCTAAAATTTTCAACTTCCTGGTTTGAGCAGTTATGGTCTATGTGAACGTGCTCAATGGTTCCAGGCTTGACTGATATGTCAATCGGGTTTGTCTTAGTGATGTTGTAAAGATTTCCTTTGGAATCCGTGTCTTGCAACAATACAGGAATTTGTGGATGGGTGACAATATTAGTATTGATAAGGGATACAAGGTAGAAACCTACCGAATTGGCATTGGGAAGAAAAGAAGATCGATGATGGTGATCTTCCCATATAGGTTCATTCACACTCATGATCTCCATGATGGACTCGTCTGAAGAAAAATTCTATGTGTGATAGTATAGAGTGGGAAGAGAGGGTTCTAGCCAATAGGGAAAATGGTAAGGATCTGAGGCTACCAAATGAATATCATCTGGATGGACATCAAAGGTAGATTGGAAAACATCATACAACGCTTCATAGGGGCCAAGAGAGGATGAATCAACAACTTATTTTCCTTTGGAACTATAACCGGTTGTGGAACTCATGTTCATAGTTTCCACTTCCATACTAGGAGGGGTTGAAAAAAAACACTCACATAAGGGTGAATCTTTCAGTAGACCTACCCCAATAGACTGATAAGGAGGAGGAGACTGACCTAGCATAGGGATGTTATTTGCAGTGGGAGTAGTAACATCTGGTGAACAAAATTCAAGTTTATTGGTAGTTACAATTTTTCGCAAATGAGGAAACTGGAGAGTTCGAAAGACTGTTGAAGAAACAAAATTCATAGCATAGAACCAGTTTCTTCCTAATAGGATATTGTAATCCAACGGGGCATCAACCACTTCCAATTGAATGGAAATAGTATTTCCCCCAAGCTCGACTGAAAGGGCCGGTAATAGACCATGAGGCTGGAAACCTCGTCCATCAAAATATTTTAATGTCATAGGAGACTTTGTAAGCTCAGGAGAACCAATGGCTCTCCAACAGGCTATAGACAAAATTGAGGTTGAAGCTCCCTCATCCAGAATGGTCTGATGGACCTTTCTCCCAACTACCCTAAAGGAAATTTGAAATGAAATTTGGTGAGTTAATATGGACTTATAGTTCTCCACATTGAAATGAATTAAGTTGGTATTAACTGGGTCTAATGCCCCCAAATTTGTTAGCAAGTTTTTACGCTGCATTGGACAGCTTTGGAGTACCTCAAGGGTAGACATCGCACAAGGTACTTGAGCTAGATCTTTAACAACATGATAGAATTATGCAGCTCAGGAATTGGGATTAAATACAACCTTCCTAAGGGTAGGCTTAGGTGGTCATAAAGTCAAATCAAGATTAGGTTTCTTGAACACGAGAGGACCATTAGACGAAGATGGAGGGGAACTAGTAGAAGGAAATTTCTTGGAAGAAGGATTTTTGTCCTTCTTCTCTATTGGTTTGTCGTATGACTAACTATGGGTATTCAAATTGATGGTATCTGAGGACATCATTCTAATTTCTTCTGTGGAACCGGAGTTCCCTTGATTAGACATGTGGTCTATCAATTGTTGTTGAGATGGGAAAGGATCGATAAGCACCACGGGTGTAGGGTTACTTTTCAGAAATTTACTGATCTCTTCATGACGAGGGCACTCCTTCATGAAGTGATCACCCCCACATAACAAGCAAGGGTAGTTATCTTTTCTCTTCCCTTTGTTATCATTCTCTGTGACTACAGTCTTGGTATTCTCCTATCGGTATCCAGGTTTTTTATTTTTACCTTTTCCTTTTTTCTTATTGTCGGGTGTTTGTGTACTTTGGATATCATTTACCTCGGTGAAAACCGTAGGAGTTGAAGGAGTAGTAGCAGAAGCATTAGGCTGCTTGGAATATTTGGTTGTCGATGAGTGCTAGATTCAACCAACAACCCCATTAACAGGAGTTTCTGTGGGTGGCTTGGCAGGGTCCATTCTGGGACGCAGAGCTTGAGGGATTAGGTCATACAAAGTTCCAGATTGGGAATATACCAAATCCAGATACTGAGTGCGACTGATATCCTGCTCTTTGGTAACAAAACCACCCATAGCCACATCTCGGGAAATGGGAGGCAACATGGATTTCGTGAACCAATCAGCTAACAGTTGGTCAGGGATATGAGATTTAATAAGTTTTCTTTGCCATCTCCACTCATGGATATGGTCTGAAATGTGTGTGGAGGTGTTTTGACATAGTGAGATCAAAAGGTCCGTACCCGTTTCATAATGAATGGGTAGCTGAAAGTGTGTGAGAAAAATGGTTGCCAATGAGCTAAAATCCACAAACAATTGTTGTGGAAGTTCAATACACCACTTTGTGGCCATACCAGTCAAAGTACGCTGAAAGAGTCTTAAATGAATAGAGTCATCCATCAAGGAGTTTGAAGAACACCATACATGAAAAGTCATGACATGATTTTTGGGATCATCTCGCTACTTCCCATCAAACTTTGGGATGTATGATGGTAACTTAACTGGAATAACCGACCATGAAGGGTTGTACTGAATGGGATCATTTATCAACTTGTACAAATCGGGCATGTCCAAAGTTTCTAGGAATGGAAGCTATCGATTAGGTTCGATATACTGGTAGTATTGATAAGGCATATGTGTACTAGTAGGACCATAAGCTGATTGATATATCAGCTGCTGAGTTGGTTGATGGATAGATGATCCTCTTTAAGAACCTGTCAAAGGGGAAGGGCCTCCAGGAGGAGGGCCACCTGAAGGTGGTGGGCCTCCAGGTGGTGGTGGATCTCTAGGTGGTGTTCCCCCAGAAGGTGGACCCCTAGGTGGTGGATCCAGAGAAGGTGGGCCTCCAGGTGGTGGTCCCCTCGAAGGTGGGCCTATAGGTGGTGGGCCTTCAAGTGGTGGTCCTTTGTAAGGTGGACCTATTCCAAGTGGGCCTCTGGCTAGTGGACCTCCAAAGGGTGGGCCACCATAAGGTGGCCCTCCGGTGCCTCCAGCAGTAATAATATGCATTCCTCCCATTGTTGGCATGTAGGACCAATTAGGTTTCCCCCATGGTGTATGACGTGTTTCCAGGGTAAGGGATTCCAAGATACATAGTTCCTATAAATGTAGGTTGATAGTTCATATTTAATACAGGTAGTTGATTCCTTAGGTAACCATAACCTCAAGAAGGTTGATTGACTGTAGGTTGTGCCCCTGAGGGTTTGCCTAAACTCAGTGGAGGGTTTACCATATTGGTATGGGTAGGAGGAACAACCACTATGGGTTTTACTATAGCAGAAGCCTATCTATTATTAGTCGAAACTACACTAATTGATAATGTAACTCGCACTGGGGGTTTCCCCCCGGCATTAGAATGTACTGACACCATTTGAGCTAAGGATTTCCCCCCATCTATAGAGGGTATGGGAGGACTAGAAACAAACCTAGGATTTAAAACTGTAGGGTTGGAGGTTTGACCTGGAATATGATAAGTCACACTACAAGCTAATACATCTTCAATAGGAGCCAAGGTCTCAGCAAGCGAATGATATCCAAAATTCCATGGATCCAAAAGATGGGGTCAAAGAGCCAACACAGGTTCTTTGTAAGACACAAGTGAGGGAATGATTCTTTGGACTCTCTCTGAAAAATTGTGAGTGCGATCAAGAGATGCTTAGATTCTCCTTTATTCATCCTCACCTGGAGGAGGGTTCTAAAAAGAAGGTCTAGTAACATCGAATTCATAAATGGCTTGACCCATAGAAGTTTTCCAAAAATGAGCATTAGGGCCATACTCAATTTCAACAGGACTATCGGTATGACCTTCCATCGGAGAATGAAAAGAAGTGTCAGCCACATGAGGTTGTTGGACCAAGGGATTAACGTAAGCAATGAATTGTTCTCCACTTTCCACAAACATAATTCCTTCCACATGGGAGTCAGTTGCATCACCTTGATATGTGGCTTCCATTTGGCTCTCCCCTGTAGCAGGTGGAAAGTCAGGTGATAAGCCCTGGCTTCTTCTGGATCGTCTCAACAAAAGATCAGCCAAATTGTATGGTCTCTAAAAACCTAACCTAGGGTTTTAAAAATAAGGAAATCACACAAAACCTCTCCTACAAAAACTATAGGCCACAAGTAAACTTAAGTGACAAGAGGGGATGAATAAGCTGGTTCCTCACCAAGATTGTCAATTTTTGTAACTCGCGATATACCGTAGGGTCCAACAATAAAACGTGGTGAGGAGGATCAACCGTCCCTCACCTAAATACCCGACTACCTGGACATCACATGCGTAGTAATCTCCCCAAGTGTTGTTTTCAGTGTATTGCTCCAAAAAGACGGCCAAAACGGATTTTCTCAGATGGTCTCAGGAATCCCAGAAGGGCCTCCCGATATACATAAGGTATGTGAGAGTTCAAATCTGTAGTAGTGTTGTATAATGCACAACCTTTCACAAGGGGCCTTCCTATATACAATTGAGTACATGAAGTACCTTTGGATATACCTCAAGGGTATGTGAAAGGTATTTTACGATGCCAAAACACGTCTCTAACCTATCACTCAAGTTACTAAGATTTTTAACCTATATCTACCGTTAATTTTAAGTTGAACGGTTAAGTGAATGCATGGAGTTATGACAGAAATGTAAAACCATGCAATTATGATGTGAAATTTCTTTCACTTTACCTTTCAAGGCATGCCTACTTATGGGAAGGAGAGAGTATTTTTCTTTTTCTAATTTTGTTTCAAAACCAAAACTTTCCCAAACAGTCTAACTCAACAAAAATTTCTGAGAATACAAACAAGCAAGACACTTCTAAACTAATCTTTGAAAGCAAGCAAATAGGGAGAGATCTCTTTTTCCTAAAAAGAAAGACAAAAAACACTCAAAGGCATACTAGGTACTTTTTTCAATTTTTTCTTCAACAATAGAAAGATATAACTTAAAACTACTAATATTTTTTCTTTTGATTGAGACAAGAATGTAAAAATAAAGAAGAAGAATGGAGATCTGAAATCTTATGAGGCTAGTTAGAGATCCAACAATTCATCCCCAAATATAATTATAACTAAATATCAACAAAAAGTTTTCTTTTTTAAACAAGAAAAAAGAAGTCTTCTGTGAACTCAATGAATAAAAATGAAAACAAGAAGCCAACAAGCAAGTCTTTCTCTTCAATTTTATCAAATGGTAAGAATGAGATCTAACTGAGCTATAGCTTTCAACCACTCTTTTCAAAATTTGAAAACCAAGCATACAAGCAATGAAGATGATGAGCCTAGATTTTTTATTTTGACAAAAACAAGCATTTGCCACATCTAGGTTCTAAATTTAAACTACGTATATCTCTACAAACAAGCCCAGACACTCAGAACTAAAATAGAAAACCAAAACAAACTTTGCAATGACAAGTTTTCAAAATCCTACCTGGCACCGCTTCTCAAGGGTCATTGACAGAGCGGTTCTAAGAGAGCACTGCTTCCTCATTACTGAGTATAGGCTGTGGCACCGCTTACTGATCACTAAATCCATGTGGTGGCACCGCTTACTACCCAGTATGCATGTACAGTGTCCTGTAGATGTCAAAAAAAATAATGGAAAAACAAACAAAGTTAATTACTGTAAAATTGGAATATAAATCATGAATTGACATGAATATGAAGTATAGAAGGTAAAATAACTCAAATCTAAACATATCTGATGATACCAAATCAAGATCTCACTAGATCAACTAGTAGATCTGATTATGAAAGACTGGATTTTGGATTTCGGACAAGAGTTGAAGAACAAGGAAGATCAAATGTATTGAAAGCTCTTCCCCAATGGAGTTGCCATATTTGTTGCTAGGAAAACATTGCCTCTTGTGGACAAGAGTAGTTCCTCTAGTATGAATGGTTCAGATCTAGAACAAATAATTCACAACATAATTGGAATATTTTCCCCATAATGGGTGGAGATTTGGAATGAGTGTCTTTGAAGGAATAGTGTAGTTGTTTCCTGTAATGATAGCTCTTCATGGATGTACCTGCATAATCACATGAAACCAGCAAACGAGATAAAAACGCACCAGAATATGTTCCACTATTCTATGTTAGTGACTAAGGAATCTAACAATAAAATACATGATAATGACACAACATACTTTATGGGAAAGGAACCAATTTTGCATTAAATAATGAAGAAGAAGTTTACAACCTTTGCCTTAGTGTCGATATGCTCCTTCATAATGCCAATATCTTGTCCCAAAAATATACAACTTGCTCCTCCTATGCTCACCCTACTGATTTAGGCCAAAATTTCAATGCAACAACATAACTTTGCTCTCTCTCAACCATGGATATGAGCCTACTTTTATAGGCCTTGGGAGGATAGGGAAGGTTGAGTAAATGGTGGGTGAGGTGGACAGGAGATCCCAAAAGGATGGATCTCAAGGCTAGGTGATCCTTAGGTGTATGGATAATGGTGCCATGAAGCCTTCCTTCAAGAATCTGTAATGTCCCCTTTTAGGAAATTTTATTAAAATGCCCAATTTTCCATTTTTTTCACAATTTTGGCTCTTGACTAGTTTTAGTGTCTTGGTATCCAAATCAGCCCAATTTCTCCCAAATATTCAGATAAGGTGTATTACTGGTATAATAACTTAATTATAGTGTTCAAGGGTGTATTATGGCCCTTCAAACACTTCTACATGTTTGTACTAAATTCTGAACAAGATGGATGATTTTACATGGCAATTTTGGGCTCAAATCCCCCCTGGGTAAGTGGTAGAAATGGCTTCCCAAATGTGCCAAAAACCACTCAAATTATTAAATTTAAGCATGTTTTGTATAGAATACATTATCATATACTCATATGCATAACCAATCGAACTCCCATGGCTGTTATCACTTCATTCAATCAGATATTAAAAACTAGTTTTGGACCCTTGGGGAAACGAGATGTAGTTTGCTCCAAATGATATGAAATTCAACCCAATGGAAAAAAATTCTAAGTTACTGAAAATTAAACCCATATTATACATTAATTAAAGTTCATTCATTCATAAATCATCAATGGTGCATGCATATATTCGATTCCATCAAGATTGCAAGAGTTTACAACAAGGTATTGGGGAAATGGCACTGTTTCTTCAATGTTGGACAATAATACATGAGATATCTTGGATTTTATACCTGAGAGATTTCTGAAATTAAATAACAGAGCATTTACATTAGAATACAAAATACTGGAGAAATATAGATCCCTCAAAGAGATTAATAGCTCACCAAGTGCGCCTCACTCCATGGAGCTGAAATATGGTGAGAAAACTTGAGATGAATGGAAGAACAAGCTGATATTGAGATTTCCATTGAATTCATATATCTTGCACCTGAAAATAAGACTCCATTAAATCTCCATGAAATACCTGAGTGGCGTTTCTAAACACCAACTAGGATGGGAATCTTTCACCCTCGAAATTGGCTTAAGCAAGAAAACTAGTCCTCCACTAGCTTTCACAATTCACAAACGACAATTTCACAAATGAGAAAAAACATATTCTCATGGATGATCCCTATATTTTATAAACATTATTGGTCTTCTAAGGTTCCAAATCCATCCATAAACTAAATCCAAGTCGAATTGGTGTGGCTGCTCATTCTATGCCATGTGGCCTCTCTCTTCACCTTCCCTCTTCTCCCAAATTTGAGTAGGAGCCTCTTGGCCTTCTCCAAATCCCAAATTCGACCTCTAATATGCTCTATTCAATACTGACATGTTATTATGTCAGTATTTCATCCTTCATATCTGACTTGTGTCATAACTGTCATAGAATCTCCATCATTGGTGTCATAAATGTAAGGGGAATCTAGGCAAGTGTCCATGAAACTCCCATTTGGCTCTTCCTCTCCCATGTAAGTTACAATTCATCCAAAATTTAAGCTATTAAGTATATGGAAAATTATATTAACCTCATAATCCATCCCAAAACATTATTCTTCCCATAGATTCGAAATTACAAGAGGAGGATGCCATTTAACATAGGAATTCTTGCTTGAGTGGGTCCCATAGTCTCCATGTGTCTCCATTCTCCATAGCCATTTCAATTTTATGTTGTATTTATTTAATAATATACATTATTAAATATTTATCCTCTTCTAATATCTAAACATCATTTATTATCCCCCTTATCCCAAATCTCAAATCTTCCACCCCCAACCTAGGAAACTAGTGATTTTCTTCCTTGGCAATTGTTTGACTTTTAGCATCCCTTTGTCAACTTTCATGAATACGGAAAATTTGATTTGTCCATTGTGACCCAATGCAAAATTTTGGATATTAAAAATCCTCCATTCCCAATATTTCTTGTCCTCAAGCAATTTCAAACATGGTTGTTGAAGAACCTGCTTTCTGTATGATTCTTTGAAGTTGCCACTGAGCTTCCCACCTTGAGTCTTTGAGATTCCATGAATATTTCAGAGAGGAACCACCATGCTTCCTCCTACACTAATCTGATTAACATAACCTTATTAAGTGTGGAATCCATATCCCATACTTCTTTTTTCCAAAATAATTTGAAATCAATGGGACTAAAAACTATCCCAGGGTCCAATTGCTTGCATTGCACTCCAACAATTAAGAGTGCTCTCCAACCCATACCATTTTAAAGAGAATTCCTAGATCCCATTTTCTTGTATGCATTCTTTGAAACATCATGAGTGCATAATTTATATCATCAAAGTATATAACAATATAATAAGAATGTACATCAAGGAGGTGCCTCACCAAGAAATCATGAAAGTACTTATACCTCCCAGTGAGTAGCCTACCATTTGCCAACTACATACATGCTTCAAGTGACCAATAAAATCTGCTCCAATGACATAGGTGAGTATCCCATGTCCTATAATGCTGCTCCAAAAGGGATTTATGTGCATCAAAATATTCAGCCATGTATTCTTTCATCCAAGAAGTGAATGAAGAATCTCCACTCAAATTTGAACCAAATAGTGAGCAGCAGAAACAAGGAGACTTCAAATGACTCAAAGAAGTACTACCCATACATCCATGAATGAGTGAATCATAAAGATATAACAATGTATGTGGTTGGTAACAAAATTTTTCTCCTATCATAATTATATTGACCCTAGTGTTGGATGAAGTTACTCCAACATCAAATGAACCAAGTGTTGAGCAATAAAACCCATGAGTCTTCAAGTGACTCAAGTGCATATCATAGGTGTATTCATGTAGATGTGCATCATCAGAAAGTAACAAGGAATGCTGCTGAAAATGTGAATAATATTGTGCTCCAAATGATATTTAATGTGCATCCATATAATCATCCATGTGTTCTTTCATCCAATAAGTGAATGGAGAACCTCCACCAAAATCTGAACAAAATAAGGAGCAAGGAAAACATGAAGACTTCAAGTGGCTCAAAGAAGTCTCATCAATACACTCATGAATATGTATATCATCATGTAACATCAGAGGATGTTTCTTCCAATCATAATTTTATTCAATCATATAACTCTTCACCCAAGTGTGGGATGAAGTTCCTCCAACTTCAAATAGACTAGGAAAGGAGCAAGGAAAATCATGAGTCTCCAAGTGACTCAAGTGAACATCATAGGTGCACCCATGTAGATGTGTATAATCATAATGTAAACAAGGATGCTGCTGAAAATTTAAATAATATGGTGATATAATAATTCCATCATCAAAAGGATAAATAGAATGTCCATGCTCTTCATGTGGCACCATAAAAAAGAAACCTTTCACCCATACTTCATTACGATGACTGCTGTAAAATTTAGAAGTGTAGGATGTAGGAGAAAGAACCAACTCACCCAAATGATCAGCAAGTGAAAAATTTTCATAATTTTAAGGATCCATAGTGGTAGGATTATGCACCTCCCTAAAAAATAAAAAACATTTCCTCATGGGTTGGTTCCAAGGTGGTGGAATTATGCACTTCTTCAAAAATTGTGTAACCATTTTCAAGAGGCAACTCCAGTTCCTCTTCCACTATTACTACTGATTGGATCTCATCATTATCATCCTCAATCAATTAAAGAACCTAAAATTTTTCATGTTTCTCATGATCCATCATGTCATGAGAATCCTCCAAGAAATCTACCTTATGAAAATCTGAAACATCGAAGGAAAAAATAGTGTCTTGCAACTTTTCAAGAAGTTGCTCAATTTGAATTGTGAGCTTATCAATAACTTCATTATTCTTCAAGTAGGATTCATGTAACCATTCGCTAGTCTCGATGAAATTTTCTCTATCGAAAATCAAAGACATGAAATTACCTTTGATGTTGCACATTGCTCTTTGAATATTCTCCGTGTCTTCAAGGAATGATGGCTCCTCCAAGGAAGTAGCTCTCCAACAAGAATTTGATACCAATTCTTGAGTGTCATGGAATATTATAAGGGACTCTTGGATATTATTTTCATTCATCTTTAAGGACCCTTCAAGAAAATGAGGCTCATGCAAATGAACCTCCTCATATTCTTCCTTCTTTCTTGGACCAACTTCATGAAGCTCAAGTGGTGATGGGGAAGTTGATCTTGTTTCTTCTTCAACTGCTACAAGGTCTTAATTTTCATGTTTAATGGAATTTTGGATTGCAGAAACACTTTAAAACATTATCTCTATGTCACCAACATAGATGTGTGAGCACCCAACAGTAGGTGCTCCTTCATAGTTCAAACATCCATCAGTAGATGCCCTTTGGTCCATATCCATAGTAGAATTTGTTTCAGCATGTTATTCAATAGTTTCAAGGTACTCTTCTTCCTTCTGATGTGATGTTTCCTCATATTTTTTAGAGTCATTTGGGAGTGAATTTATATCCTCTTCATGCACTAATTCTTATACTTCACCTATTTCAAAACTAGGTGGTTCACGGGTCTCCTCTTTTTTCTCCTTCAAGCAAGCTAATGCATTTCCCCCCTTGGTTTTCTTAAAATCAAGAATTTTTTCCCAACTTTGGATAGCCAAAAATTCAAATCCTTTCATAATATTCTTGTTCATTTCTTAAAATATAGGTTCCATAATTTTTATAATCTCCTTACCATCATATGAGGTTCTCTTTTTATCCCTAGTCATAGTTTCCTCAAAACATTTGCCTTCTTCTCCTACCTTTTTTTTCCTTCAATAAAAGCACTTTTGGGTTTCAATATATAATGGCGGTACCTTAATTCCTGTCCTAATAAATATTGGACCACATCAGGTGCCAAGATAATTCTCTGATACCACTGTAATGTCCCCTTTTAGGAAATTTTATTAAAATGCCCAATTTTCCAATTTTTTCACAATTTTGGCTCTTGACTAGTTTTAGTGTCTTGGTCTCCAAATCAGCACAATTGCTCCCAAATATTTATATAGGGTGTGTGAATTATATAATAAATTAATTATAATTTTTATGGGTGTATTATGGCCCTTCAAACAGTTCTGCAAGTTTGTACTAAATTCTGAACAAGATGGATGATTTTACATGGCAATTTTGGGCTCAAATCCCCCCTGGGTAAGTGGTAGAAATGGCTTCCCAAATGTGAAAAAAAACACTAAAATTACTAAATTTAAGTAGGGTATGTGTATAATACATTATCATAGACTCATATGCATAACCAATCGAAATTCCATGGCTTTTATCAATTCATTCAATCAGATATAAAAAACTAGTTTTGGACCCTTGGGGAAACAAGATGTAGTTTGCTCCAAATGATATGAAATTCGACCCAATGGACAAAAATTATAAGTTAATGAACATGAAAACTATAGTATAAATTAATTACAGTTCATTCATTCATAAATCATCAATGGTTCACACATATATTCGATTCCATCAAGATTGCAAGAGTTTACAACAAGGTATTGGGGAAATGGCATTGTTTCTTCAATATTGGACAATAATACATGAGATATATTGGATTTTAGACCTGATATATTTCTGAAATTAAATAAAAAAGAATTTAAATCAGAATACAAAATACTGGAGCAAGAGAAACTCCCTCAAAGAGATGAATAGCTCACCAAGTGCGCCTCACTCCATAGAGCTGAAATATGGTGAGAAAACTTGAGACGAATGGAAGAACAAGATGATATTGAGATGTCCATGAACTTCCTGTAGATTTCACCTGAAAATAATACTCCAATAAATCTCCATGAAATACCTGAGTGGACTTTCCAAATACCAACTAGGATGGGAATCTTTCACCCTCGAAATTGGCTTAAGCAAGAAAACTAGTCATCCACTAGCTCTCACAATTCACAAATGACAATTTTACAAATGAGAAAAAACCTATTCTAATGGATTATCCCTGTATTTTAAAAAAAATAATTTTCTTCTAAGGTTCCAAATCCAATTTGAATTGGTGTGGTTGATAATGCTATGCCATGTGGCCTCTCTCTTCACCTTCTCTCTTCTCCCAAATTTTAGTAGGATCCTCTTTGCCTTCTCCAAATACCAAATTAGACCTATAATATGCTATATTCAGTACTGACATTTCATTATGTCAGTATGTCAGCCTTCAGATCTGACTTGTGTCATAACTGTCATAGAATCTCCATCATTGGTGTCATAGATATCATAAATGTAGGGGGGGATCTAGCCAAGTGTCCATGAAACTCCCATTTGGATATTCCTCTCCCATGTAAGTTAAAATTCATCCCAAATTAGACCTATGAAGTATATGGATAATTATATTAACCTCATAATCCATTCCAAAACATTAGACTTCCCATAGATTCAAAATTACAAGAGGAGGATGCCATTTAACATAGGAATTCTAGCTTGAGTGGGCCCCATAGTCTCCATGTGTCTCCATTCTCCATAGCCATTTCAATTTTATCTTGTATTTATTTAATAAGATACATTATTAAATATTTATCCTCTTCTAATGTCTAAACATAATTTCTTATCCCCCTTATTCCAAATCTCAAAGCTTCCACCCCCAACCTAGGAAACTAGTGATTTTCCTCCTTGGCAATTATTTGACTTTTAGCATCCCTTTGACAAATTTCATGAATATGGAAAATGTGATTTGGCCATTGTGACCCAATGCAGAATTTGGGACATTACAGAAGCTTCGTGGAAACCTCTCTTTTTTTCACTTTTTACCAAGGGCACCGCTTCTTCCCCACTATGACAGAGCGACGACAAGGCAGAACCATGCCTTGTACAAGAGGTAAAGGCGGTGCCACCACCTACTCCCAAAATATTAAATCTGGTGATGAAGAATGTAAATCTCAATGACTAAAAGGCAGTAGCGGTGCTAGATTTTCATATGTAGGATTGATGTTTGGACCAAAATTTCACTTCACAACTTGGGATTTAGCGAAAATAATGATATTAGGGGCCTCATCACATGATGATGACTATATTTATATGTAACACCTTCAAAATGCATTTGGACATAGTTTAAAGTTGTAAATATTGGATATATCTTTCTAATGAGCTATCGAGTGCCCAAATCAGAGATCGTATGCAAAAGTTATGACCCCGGGAAGTTGGTTGTTCAACTTACCACCTTGGGGCCACAAAATTTATGACAGTTCATCTTCTAGGGTTATGTTTTGGAATTTTGGGATTCTAACCCTCACCCCCTATTATAAATAGGCCCCTTTGGCCTAATTTTGTATTCATCTTGGCACATATGAACATAGCAGCCACATCTCTTCCCAGAGATAGCTACCACCATTCTAGCAATTGTATTATAGTCTATTATATTTCTGCCATTTAATAGAATATGTGTTTACCTTATATCTGTTATATTTGCAAAATGTCTGTGATTATGATTCGGTATTTGTTCTTTCATTTTATTCACACATAAATATGAATCAGTGGTATTATAACAATCTATGCTTTGATTATTTCTCGGCGCATGCCCACGACGAGGTCAGGGTGTAGAGAGTTTGGTCTCAAACTAGTTTCATTAGATCACTCTTGCCACCCCAAATGAACTCCCGTGGTGGAAGAAAAGAGAGACGAAGGAGTAGTAGATGCTATCAAGTCGTTGCTCGAGGAATCCCTCGAGCAACATAGGAATGAGATGATGGATAGTTTCTGTTATCACCCAAAAAGGGTTCACTATCTCATCTACCCCATTACATGGCTCATTTGTCCATTTTCCCACCATATTTCCATCAAAAACCCATAAAACCATGCAAAAAGCCTCCAAAAGGCTTAAAATGCCTCCAAAAGGCCATAAAACCCTCTTTTCCTCTAAAAATATCCAAAATTCCTCCAAAAAAGCAAAAAAGGAATAAAAATATAAAATAATGAGGAAAATGAAAAAAGAAACCCTAACCCTAAAAACTGCATGGTTTCCAACTATAAATAAGTGATGGAGACCCCTTATTCAATATCCACAATCAAAGTATCCTGCCTCTGCCAAAATTGCTCGTGAAACCATAGCTCACCATTGAAGCTACTTTCACCGTAAGAGCCCCCTTTTGGCCCATTTCCACCATTGGAGAAAGAGAAGAAGCAGCTTGAAGCTCGAAGCCACCGACATCGGACCAGCGCAACGGACTTCACCAACCTCCACATTGGAGGTAACATCAATAAAGGTCATTATTTACTATTTACTGTTTTTGTTTCATGTTATTTACTTTCTATTGTTTTGCTTCATGAATGTTTAAATTTAGTTTTTACTTCACTTATAGCTTTTAATTCAAATATCATTGAACTGCTACTAAGGAATCCATTGTCCTTAGTAGGTACTCATTCGTACAAGCTAGGGCTAAAACCCTAGCAACAGTTTCTCCCAAATCCTTCTACGAATTTCGGCAACGGAAAGTGCATCTTTAACAAGCAACCGATTCAGGGATGTGACTCCCTTCAAGGTACATGTTAACTTTATATTCCTTTATTTGAAGGGCAGATTTATGTATATGCCCTAGATAATTGGTTGAATTTTCTAGAAGGGTATTTCTTTGTCCACAATTTCTCTGACAGGGAAAATATCACATTTGCTCTTCTTAAGGCAGTCCCCCCATGTCCAAAATTGGTGGGGTAATTATTGGGAGAAAAAATGATCAGATGAGTCTAGAATGTTTGAGAAAAATCCCACATAGGCCTCTTTCATAGATGTCGTCAAGGAACAATATTACCCTGTGGGAAACTATGATGACTAGTACACAAAATGGACCATTCTGCATCAAGAGAGGGATCAGACGGTGTCGGAGTACACCAAATAATTTCGCACAAAGATAGGTATTAAGGACTTTAAGTGGCACCTGATACTAAAATATCGCAGTGGTCTACATCAGTACATCTGAATTGAGATGGACTTCCTCGACATATCTTCACTTGGATCTGCCTATCGGTATGTTGTCAAAATCGAGGAGAAATTTCAAAAAAAGAACAAGCAAGACTCTGAACCTACAAATCCACCGCAGAAGCAAGGCAAGGGAAACTCTGGCCTAGAGAACACATGAAAAGGAAAGGACAACCAAACCCCTCCACAAGAAAAGAAGGGGGGTGGAAAGACAAATAAGGACACCGAGAAGTGGTGTGACTTTCATAAAATCCCTTGGAACGACATTGATGAATGTCGCTCAAAGAATTCATTGGTGGCCGAGATAAAATATTCATAATTAGAACCCAATTCTAATTTTGAACCCAATTGCACAACCGCAGAAAATGGGAAACAGATCATTGATGCAAACCCCATTGCCACTGTTTCTACCACATAGATTCAACAAGAGGATCCTGAAGAGTCAGAGGCAGAGGAACACCTCTTCCACTCACAGATGTGGGTGAAGGGAATCCCTCTACATTTTGTTGTTAACAATTGAAAACAAAAGAACTTGATCTCAGCAGAATTTATCAAGAGATTGGAGCTTCCGACAACACCACACCCACAATGCTACAACATCGGTTGGCTAAGCCAAGGATGAGGTATCCATATTACTCAACAATTCCTCCTACCACATGGCATCAATCCTTTTAAAGATGAGGTATTATGTGATTATACCCCACTTGAAGTCTGTGATGTTCTTTTAGGAAATGCATATATGTGGAAGCATCATGTTGTATATGAGTCACGGCCTTGCAGTGTCATTGTTACTTTGGGAGGAAAAATATATCGGATACCACAGACAATTGTACCTAACACAGTCTCACAAGGTAGAAAGATAAGCTCCCACATCAGAAAATTATTCCTCTTCACAATTGTGTCTGAAGCAGAACATTAGATTACCTACACACCCTCAGCACAAGGTATCTATGCTCATCAAACACAAGAAGAAAACATATTCATTGTTTCCTCATCCATCTGAGTACCTCTACGATGAAAGGCCACGCATTCAAGGTGTTCCTCCAAAAACAAATCATCCACACATCAATTACATCTCTCTCAGGATGCCAAAGAAAAGCAACCTCTTCACTTCAACCGCAATGTCGCACCAAGACATCAACTCAACATACAATTCGAGATATGATATGGGATTCAACGCAATGGAGACCATTTCTTCCTAAGTAGGGAGGATTGATCCATATGGATATCAGTGGCCACCCACCTATTCCATTGGCTCAAAATAATTGTCTATTGTGGCAGTTTCCTAGTGATGTTTCTATGGGTTTTGGGGTCCCAAACTTCTGGGGCTGTTTTGAGGCTTTAAATGACGTTTTTTGGAAATTCAGGTGGCCACATTTATTTCTTTGACATGAATTTGGCCATAATAGAAAGTTGTAAATCTCGAATAGATATTTCCAATGAGCTATCGAGCACCCAAATCAGAGATCGTATGCAAAAGTTATGACCCTGGGAAATCGATTGTTCAACTTACCACCTTGGGGCCACAAAATTTATGACGGTTCATATTCCATGGTTATGTTTTGGATTTTTGGGGTTCTCACCCTTGCTCTTATTATAAATATGCCCCTTTGGCCTCATTTTGTATTCATCTTGGCAAGGATGAGCGTAGCATCCATATCTCTTCTTAGAGATAGATACCACCATTCTAGCAATTGTATTATAGTATGTTCTATTTCCGCCATTTAATAGAATATGTGTTTACTGTATCTCTGTTATCTTTGCAAAATTTATGTGATCATGATTCTGTATTTTTTATTTCATTTCGTTCACACATAAATCCAAAACAAGCAATATGACAAGCCAATCTACATGGTCCATATAGAAATATTTACGTTATACATGCCTAGCAATTCACTAGTTGGGCCTTGGCCTTGAGCTCCACTCTAGGATTCCTTTGTTGCGTATTTACATCATTTATATAATTTTTATTTAATACATTCCATGTCAAAAATGGGGTTATTACAATTATGTCCCCCTTGAAATAACATCACCCTTGATGTTTTCTCAAAATCATGATAAAAATGAATATGGTTCTCTCATGGCATCCTCGAACTCTCATATAGCCTCATCGGAACCGAAGGGCTTCCATTGTAGCTTCACCTGTCTCATGGTTCCATTCCGGAGCAATATTACCTTCTTATCGAGGATGCACAGTGGCCCTATTTGAAACTCTCACTCGGATTCCACCTGGATCACATCTCAATCAATCACATGGTTAGGACCATGTATATATTTCTTAAGCAAAGAAACATGAAAAAAAATATGAGATTTAGTGTTAGCAAGCAATGCAATTATATATGCAACTGACTCTATCCTCTCAAGCACCTCAAATGGCCCACAATATCTTGGTGATATCTTGGCACAACACCTAAGCTTCAAAGAACTCTTCCTTGGATTCACTTGGAGGAAAACATGATTCCCAACATTGAATTCCCTATGCACCCGATTCTTATCTGCATAGCTTTCCTTCCTACCTTGGGATTCCTTTAAATTCTTCATAATATTTGCAACCTCTTGTTCCATTTACTTAAGCATTTCTGGTCCAAGAACAATTTTGTTTACTTGATTATCCCAACTCACTTGTGTCCTGCACTTTCTTCCATACAAAGTTTGAAATGGACTCATTCCCAACGATGCTTGTTTCCCATTGTTATATTCAAACTTTACCAAGTGCAAATAATCTTTTCTATTGGATAGTTTGTCCATCATATACATGCAAAACATGTCTTCAATCACTTGTTTTACTCTTTCTATTTGCCAATTTTTTTGTGGATGGTAGGTAGTACTAAAGTTTAGTATTGCACTCAAATATGCAAAAAGACTTTTCCAAAAGTTAGAGGAAATTTTTGTATCACAACCGGATACAATTGAGTTGGTTTATTTATGTAATTGAATATTTATTTCATGAATAATATTTCTATCTCATCGGTCTTGTAATTAGATTTAATTGGAATAAAATTTTCTACCTTAGACTATTTTTCCATTGCAACCATCATGGAATCATGCTTCTTGAAGTAATTGGAAATCCAATAATAAAATCCATAGTTACCACTTCCCATTTCTATTTTGGAATTGGAAATGGCTGCAATAAAATTTCTAGGTGTTGATGCTCAACCTTCACTTGCTGGAATTTCATACATTCAGAAATGTGCTCAACAATGTCTTTCTTCATTGCCAACCAAAAATATTGCTTCCTTGTTGAGGCAATTGTTTTTTGGGTATCCTAGGTGACCAGAATATGGAATTTTATGGATATCATCCATAATAATTTCCCTCAAATCTACCACATTAAGAATATACATTCTATTTTTATAAGTAATAAGTCCATCATTTTCCAAATGATATCCTTCATACCTCTTTTCCAAATTCTAATGTTGTAATTTGTCTTTTATTTGCACTTATTTCTCATCTTCAACAAGAGAGTCAACAATCTTTTGCCTCAAATCTGTTTGGAAAATACTAATGGATGCCACATGCATTGCATGCATTTTTTTTGTTGAGTGCATCAACCACTCTATTTAAGTTTCCCCTTTATGTGTTTGATCTCAAAATCAAATTCACATAAAAATTCCAGCATCTAGGTTTCTTTGTATTTAATGTTGGTTATTCAAACAAATATTCCAGACCAGAGTGGTCTATTCTAAGCTGAAATTTTCTTCCCATTAAATAGTGACTCCACATTTTTAAAGCGTGACATATGGTAGTGAATTCCAAATCATGCGAAGCATAATTATTCTCAAGTTCTTTTATCTTTCTTGACTCATAACATACCACATGATTGTATTGCATAATAAATCCTCCAATTCCTTGTTTACATGGATTGACACACACCGTGAAATCCTTTTCGAGATTTGCAATTTTTAAAATTGGAACACTTGTAAGAAGCTTCTTCAACAACTAGAATATTTTTTCACATTTTTGTTTCCACTCAAATCTTATTCTCTTATTTTGCAAATAAGTGATGTGGTGTGTGTTAGCACCTGTACTAAACTTTGGAGATTTATGCATAGGCATTTGCACTATTTCCCCTGCAAAGGTCTAGATCAGTGAAATTGAAGGGGGTATAGTTAATTTTTTTTCATGTCTAGTGATTTGGAGGTTGCATGGGAAGCTTTCCCTAAACCTTATTATAAAAATGGATTATCCCATGGTGTGGCATGAGAAAACATCCAAGATACTAGAGTTATGACCTTATATTCTGGTTCAAACATGAAAATCCTCTCACAATTATCCAGTGGAAAAATGAATGGTGCAGATCCATGGAAAAGAAAATCGATGGTTGATAATGATTTCTCCCGGGAAAGATACGCGTGTTTAATATAGGCTTGACTTTCATGGAAAAGATTAAATTACGAGCAAGAGCAACCATCAGATGAGCAGGTGACATAGATCGATGGATGATTACAATTACACTAGGGAAATATATGTGAAGGAATGAGTTGTGGAGATGTGCAAAATTGGTTAGGCTTCCCATGTTTCAACGGTCAAATATTGGATGATGTCCAAGATCAATGGCCGATGGGGATTTCATGCAGCCAACATACACGGAGGATAACTTGTGTCAAAGCCATGAAATCTTGCAGGGTCTACCTATTCCAACTGTCATGATCTTGAGAAAGACAGATATATGGTGGATATGTGTTTCGCAGGGAAAATATGCAGGAGAGATAAAGGCATGTCAAAGCTGTGAAATCTCGAGGGAATCAGAAAGTTTAATGACCGAGATTCTATATGGGCAAGATATATGAAGGGGAATCATTTCGCTGCCCAAACATACATGAGAGATAATACTGTGAGCGGCTACGAATTATTGGTAGGCCCAGCGCTTTTGAATGGTGGATATCCGACGGGGATTTGATCAACGGTCCTGGATGATTCACGGCAAGGAGATGCACAAAGGTTAAGAGGAAAAGGGATCATGAAATTGGGAAGAGGCCACACAGTTGAACGGTTGAGATTGATTACAGAGGAGATCTACAACTGTGGTTTGATTCGTAGTTAAAAGATGCTAGGGGAAATAAAAAAGAAAGAGGCTACGAAACGGAGATCAAGGTAGATGACATCGATGATGTAGATTGCATCTTGAAGAGATCAATGGTTAGGAAAGGTCATATCCTTGGATGACTTACATTGTTGAAGGTTTAGATCAATGACTGGAAATTCATTTCATGAAACAAAGATGCGAGATGGGTAAGGGTATAAAAAAATATAAAGAGTATCGTGCACATGAATTTGTGGAATTATTTTATTCTCCATAGCATCGGAAAGCGAGACCCAGAATAGTGCAGGAGAAACCATCTCACACAAAAATGTTCAACCACCTGTCAAAATCACTAGGTATACCTTTCATCCCTTCCTAAACTATAAAATGGCTCAAGTAGACAGTATGGAAATTCATAACCTAGAAGGTCAGAAAGTGGAATAAGCTTTCAAAGCTAGCGATGTTGAGGTATTCAATATGCTTCTGTTAAATGGTCCCATTAGTGAAGTTAAAGAGAAGTTGATATTGCATAAAGTGCAAGAAACTGATGTGCATAACATTCATCAGTCCTTCTTCCACCTTTTCACAACAGACCAAACCCCGGATTGCCTTGGATTTGTTGCTAGGTGCACAGAAAATTACTCTCTTTTCGAGAGAGTGATTATGGACGTTACCAGCTCTACAGTCCTATTCCCTGTCAGCCCCCTAGCTGTTAGGAAAGCCTTATCAGTCCCTAAGGAGTTTTCCCTAAAATACCAGGACTATAAAGAAGAATCTATACTTCAGTGCTTCAAAGAGTCTTCAGTAGAAAAGAAGAAATATTTCTTCAAGAAATGATTCAAACCCGATGTGAATCTATTGGAACAACAATTTCCCCTCGATTACAACCTGTTTAGCGAGGAAACAATGTGAAGTGTTACTCTGTTAAGCCAGTTCCTAGTTCTGTACACCAACAAATACATCACCGAGCCTCACATGAGTTTTCTTTTTGTCCTAAGCACTTTCCTAACTAATTCCAATGAGCCAGGCTAGACCTTACAAGTTTCATATCTTAATTTCGACAAGTTTTTAGCCGAGAGTATCCACTCTTAGTTGATGGACTTCGCTAAAACTAAGACTTTTAGGTTCCAATATTATTTGCTGAAAATTTTCCTCGCTCACAATGAAGAGAATTTGCAATTACCTGAGATGGTATTGAATAAGGAGATGAGAAAGGATTATACAAATTTCATAAACATCCTCATGGCAGAGTATACAATGTTATATTCCATAAAAGGTTTCCCAGGGTATTACCTGAAATGAGAGATATTTTGCAATTCTCTACAGATAGCAGGGTAGGGTACTTGCTCCTAGTTGAAAATGGGACTGTGATCAGATTGTATGGATTCACTCATCCCCCCTATCACCTTCCTTAACCACAAGGTTTTCTCCATGGAGATTATCAGGCAGAAGATGATAGTAGAAACATAACATTTCTTGAAATATGAAAATTCCACTGATATTAAGTACCCCTGGGTAGCAGGGCCTTTTACTATTAGGAATAAAAACGCATTTCCAATGATTGATAATTTGTTGAAGGAGATGGGGTTCCCTACAGAGCCTGTATTTGAGTATGATCCTCACTAGGTCATCTCAAATAGGAGAAAGGATATGAAGAAAAAACCCTTCAAGCATGTGGAGTTTGTTGGATTGGCATATGCTGTCAATTGGGATGACTACCCAAAGGAGAATCCCAAGGATACTGATAGACAAGAGGAATCAAGTTATTCTGTAAAAGAAATAAACTCTTTGATGCCTGATATTTCTAAGATAATTGCAGCAGCCGCAAACATTTCAACCCTAGACAGTCATGCAGAGAAAACAAGTAAACAATATCTTCCATATCACATGGACACTGAGGATGAGGACACTGCCAGGACTCCCAAGAGCCAAAAGATTGAGGTAGAGGGACATTTGGTCCAAAATACAACAGAGGACAAAGGAAATCAGAAGGAAAAAGTTATAGGACCAGTGTTTGAGGTCAAGGAATATTCCTTTGCTGGCACTCCAGCTGACTCTGCATCACAATTCAGGGACAAGATGGAGTTGTTGGATAAGTATAAAGAAATGAAGGATATGAATGCAAAGGAAACTCTGAAGCTATGTGTAGAGGTGAGGAATATTTCTAGTCAGGATGTGTCACTCATTGTTGTCAGAGACCAGGCTGACACCACTTTAAACTTGGCATTAGCAACAAATATCAAAGTTGCTGAAATAAGCATGAACCTATAAGACATCCCCATCCCATATATGATTCATTTTCACAAACAGACTATGGACATCTTATTTACAAAGTTGTTGAATTCCACACTGAAGTTGTCTAAGCTGGAAGCTACTAAGAGTAAAATTGAGAACCAACTAAAAGAAGAAAAGGTGGAAAATAAGGCCCATTAGGCACAAATCAAAAAGCTGCAGTTGGATCTTCTAGCTGTTGGGGCATAGGATGATAAGGGAGAATGAATGAAGAATATATTGGATGAAAAGGAAAATGCAATCCAGTTGCTCAAAAATAAGTAAAAAATAACTGCCACTCAGTTAATAGAAGGACTTAAACTGGCTGAGATAGAGAAGGAAAAAGAAGGCCCGAAGAAGGAGTTAATGGATTGCAAAGCTAGGTTGTTAAAGTTTGCTGAAAAGGAGAAGCAATGGAAAAAGGACATAGCTTTAGTGGTGGAAAGTGAAAAAACTTAAAAAGGAAAATATGATGAGATGGAGAGGAAATTGCAAGAAAAGTGAAGGAGCTTGAAGACAGGATTATGGCTCATGTATCTCAATCAGGTGAATAGGCCATAGTCCAATCTATGTCCCAGGTAAGCTTGAAGGAATTGGAGTTGATTGGGTTGAAGAACCAAAACAATACCTCGGAGAACCTGTCATTGCAAAGAGAGAAAGAAAGGGGAACTTTGGAATCCAAGTCTAATGCTTGGAAGGAGAAATGTCAGGAATTGCAGACAAAGAATGATAAATTGATTAAACAGGTGCTAGGCCAATTGTAGGTTCAAGGGGTGAAGCATATTATATGTGACAACATTATTCAAGAAGAAAATAAATTCATGCCTTACTTGGACTATGTTTTGGATAAGGAATTGGTAATACACTCATCTATATAGGCTATGATAGCAACAAGAGAAAAGATGAACAAGAAACGAGTTGAATGTGCCAAGAATGCTATTAATTTTCTGAACAACTTGTCAGAGGATGATCTAAAGAAACCCAATGTCAAATATATGATATCCATCATGACTTGGACTAGGAAGGTCATAAACAAATATCACCACCTGGACATAGTCTAGGCAAAGGTTGATATTTTGGCTCGCCAAGTGAAACTGTTTATTGACATGTTCAATACATTGTTCAAGAAAGGGCATCCTTTCTTCTGGAAATAAAAGGGTGTTATGTTGACTATGGATGAATACTATGAGAAATGGATTGCATGCAGACAAGACCATGAAAATTTTGCTGATATGAATCAGCCACTGTCTAGCAGGGTAATTGTAGAAAAATTGGCCGACGAATTTGAAATCATGTTCACCTTCAAAGAAGCATGTGCGCATTTGCAAAGATTTTATTACAAGGACCACATCGAGCAGTGCGTGTTGGAGAAATAAATGTCCACATTGGAACTACCGTTTATATATCAGTGGAAGGAAATTGAGAGATTCGAGAGGACCAGACACACACTGCATGCCTTGACAGGAGGAGAAACAATTTGATCTGGGTCAACAGAAAACCATTGAGGGTACTCCAAGACATCATGTCACGTCAAGCGAGCTTGATCCCTAGACGTCGCATTAACTGTTTTATCAAGCATGCTTGATATTCCTTATTTCCCATTTTATGTAAAAAATCATGGTGAATGCACCACTTCATAGCTGTCAGAATGTATGATGTTGATTCGGGATTGATTCCCTTTGTAAACTAATTAGGCTATGTTTCAAGGTTGGTCTCGGGAGCCATAGAATTATAAATGTAACCTCTTCGTAGGAAGTAGGGGAGAGGGTTGATTTTGAATTTCATATTTTTGAGGGCCTCTATGCTCGGATTGTAGCTCTGTAAACTTTCTTGGGACTGATAAAGAAAATTTTTCTCTAAGTTTATGAGATTTGTCATGGTGTTTATATTCAATTTGTGTTCCCTATTTGCATCATTTTCCATATGTGTTAATTCCTTCTAATTCTTTCTAGTTGTATAAGAGGAATTCGTTTCATTAAGCACTCCTTCCATCAGATGTAGCATTTGTAATATGTCTGTGATGATTGCTATGGAATTCATCCTTGTTAGCTACTCCATTTCTGTCATTTCCCTTATTTGCTGTTCTTCTAAAAATGTATCAAGAGATTCATCCATATATAGATGCCTCTTGTTGCACTGGAATTTTTCTCCTTTCTACTTCCATCACTTGAAGATATTTGGTTGAATATTACACTTACTCTTCCTCAGAATACATATGGGAAAATCATGGTTCATTATTTGTTGTGACTCCATTTCCCAATGGTTTTTGATATATGTCTATCTTTTAATTTACAAACAAATCTGTCCCATTAGAAATATAGCCTTATGAATGTTTATCAAGCTAAATGTATATGTGAATGTTATTGTGACAAGAGAGATCCCTCTTTGACTACATTAGCTAGAATGTATTCTAAATATTGGTTTGAAATGGCTATCCTTGTGACTTCCTACCACAAACATAGGAAATTTATAGGGTGATAACATTTTGGCTCCATTGCCGGGGACACTAAATGCTATTATCTCCTCAAGGGAACGACATTGTTTCAGTTCTATGACCCGATTGAGCAGCCGGTCCTAGACACATATAGTTTGTATATGCTCTGGAGATTCCACTCAATTCCTTTGGAAGGTGACTCCACTGGGAATACCGACCACCCAGAATATTCAAAGATTTTCATAGTTTCTATGGTGACCCTACTGGGAAAATGAGCTAAATAAAACAGTCATGGAAGAGCACGGAGAAAATGAGGTACTCCACAATTAATTTTCTTCAAGATATCTTGTCTTTCCTAGTAATTTTTATCCTATCCTTTCCCCAATTGGTCAAAGAATCTTTCCATTTTTTATTGCACTCAGAACAAGGCCATGGGTTCACCCCTGTACATCCTTCTTTAAGAAGTGAAGGTATCCCTTCATCTTATACATATGAATTTATACTAGAGGATTATTTTATACTATGCCAAACTTGTTTTGGACAGAGGCTTAGTAAATATGCTCACAATGTTTCTCATCTATGGATATGTGTAGGAATTACACAACTCCTTTCCGCGCTATGTCTCAAATATAAATAACTAGGAACTTTGTAAATGTTTACTTCTTTACAATAATCTCTATCTGAGCAACATATTTGATGTGATATTTCTCTATCATTGTACTATCTAGAATCCATATATCCATTAAACTTACTTTCACTGATTGTGACATGTATGAATCCACATACTCTTGTACCAGGTTGGTAACAAAACACATGCTTTGTTGTACATGTCTGTGTACTGACTATAAAGGATATAACTGATCTTGGGACCTGTATAGATATATCTTACATATATGAGATCCTACAAATATGAAAAATAATCATATTTATCTTTATGTGTGTGGTCATGGATTTACAATCTGTTGTTCTTGAATACTTTCAAGAACTCTACTGAACATTTTTCCTCAAAAAAAAAAATCTTATGCAATGAACTTTACACCTCTAAAATTAATAATCATCCAAGATTCTTACATATAGATTCATTCTGAATATGAGCACCATTAAGGTTTCTACATAGCAGGAGTTTAATTAACCAAATCCATTGGTTTTCTAGGAGCTAGCAAATATAGCTTCTCCCTCTCAACATCTAGGATGTGAGAATCATAATTTGAGTCCTCCATCATAGAGACCCATATTCCTCTATGTATTAAACATGTATGAATATAACTAGGATAAATGAATTACCTTCAGGAGTCTATACTTCTCTCAGAATAGTATTAGTCCTTCTATTATGCCTTCTTCCTAAGAAACATAGGAAGCTCTTGATCAACTCTTTTTCAGAATGAGCCATCTGAATGATTCCATGTCATTCTCTTCTTGTACGTTAGGGAATATGTTTTTCCCTACAAGAAAAATTATTCAAATGATTAATCACATTACATAACCAATAAATGTAATCACATGAAAACTTTCAATATACTGGAAATTATTCACACGATTATGTACATAGACTAAATCAATGTTTTGACATAACCCCATTCATATTTCATAAATAAATTATGCACCCCCATATTCATATCTCATGAAACAATCATGCATGCTTTATATTCATGTCACTTGAACCATCATGAAACCCTATACTTTTCTTAACTTAAACATAACATGAGTTTTACTATTTACCAATAAATAGAAGGATTGTAATATATGCTTTTAATCATGTTATACTATAACATCATTCCTAATCCTACGAATACATTCAAAAAACCTTTAAATCTTATTTTATAAAATCATATGATAATCAAGAAATCATGCATGTATACTTCATGATTTTTGTTATTTTCCAATAAAAGAAAGACAATAAACATATATGCTCAATATGTTTATATCATAACACAATTCCTATTCCCAGGAAAACAAATCTCTATATGACTATGATGACACACATTCAAAAGCATATAGATCTAAAGAGCACTTATCTTTTATTATTTTGTGTGCTTCGTCTTGATCTCTGATTCCTTGCGGATATTAATGGAGTCCCTCACTCTTGATCTCATTGCAAATTTGAGTGCATGCAGGAGGTAGTGAATCTTTGCATGGGAAAATTGGATCCCATGCAACCTAGAGTGAATGCTATTCTTCCGGAAAAAATTCTTCTGATGATCATCATCCTCTTCATTGAATGAGTTCTTAACTCTAATAGGCTCTCATTACACACAAAATCCATTGAAGAATAATAATATCCAATCCAGAAAACCCTAGGTTGTTCAACCAATTTATCTAGATTGGAAAGACGTCCATAACAAAAAATATGAAAACTTCATATTTAAATACCTGATATTATCTCCCGAATGGTTGTGTATTTTTTAAATCTGCTCATGCATAGGCTAAATCAACCCATTTTGGAAGTGGGTTTTCAACGGTTTTGGCTGATTCTTCATCAATTGATCAAAAATGCTCCACGAAATTTGTCTCCTAGAAAGTGACGAGAATGGTGGATACCAACTTGCTCTTGGATTCTCCCTACATTGGATGAAGGAACCTCAATCATTATGGATACGTAGATATCCTCCAATATGTAAAATAACATTTCCTTCCATGTGTTGAAGCTGGAATTTCCCTCGAGATGGTCTTCCGGTCAAACAAAGATCGATGTCATGGTTTCAATATTTTGCTTAACACTTCAAGTCCTATGTAGGCTTTAGTTTGTTGCAAAAAACTAAGCTCCTTCACACCCTTTCTTCTGATACCATGTTGATGTTTGAGAAAATTTGGAGAAGCTTGAACTTTAAAACTTTTATCAATCAATTTCAACACATATGTATTTCATAAATCAACCACATGTGAATATATTATCCACATATGAATCTCATGAATATATTAGGAACATAAATATATCATCCACATATAAATCTCATAAATATTAGCCACATAAATCATCCATATGAATCAATCAACCATTAGAGACAATATACACCTTGGGAAAACCCTCCACACACGAAGGATGAGAAACCTAGCAATTCTTTGAGTATGATAGATAGATTTGCAAAGAATGGTTTACAATACATAAGAAGATTTCCCAATAAGATATATCACCTTAGCTATAGACAAGAGAGATCCAATGTGGTGACTTAAAAAACAGTTGTATGCAACTGTATTGAACTTTTCATATTCCTTGTATATTAATAACAAGCCAAAAACCCTAGCATGTAGAAGGTAACGCATAGAAGGCTTAGTAAACATACTTCTAGCACCACATAGTGCATTCACAAGGAGGATCTAACTAGAACTCCCTCCATGAAAACATTAGAACCCTTCATTTCCTCAATTAGCTTTAACTGAATGTTCATTATCTTTGACTAAAAGTAAACTGACTTGAATTGAATGTTAACTTTCTTGAACTAAATGTTAACTGAATTGAACGGAATGTTAACTTTGCTTGAAATTAATGTTAACTTACTTGAACTGAATGCTAACTGACTTAAACTTAATGTTAACTTACTTGAACTGAATGTCAACTTACTTGAACTAAATGTTATCTAACTTGAACTGAATGTCAACTTACTTGAACTAAATGTTATCTAACTTGAACTAAATGATAACTTATTTGAACTGAATGTTAACTAAATTGAACTCAATCTTTAACTAATTGTTGATCACTTGGTTAATAGGCTAACTTAAGTGTCATCAGTGCTTCACTCTTAGTGTCATCCATGCACAATTTCTATTATTAACTTTTGGATGGATCTCTTTAGTTAACTGATGCATGTCGATTGATGAACATTAATATCTTCTTTACTTAAATGATTACATTCATTAATAGTTCAACAGATTCATTGACTGATGCATTGATTGAGACATTCATATTTTACTGAAGCTTTATAAATTGAGTTCACTCAGACATTTGGATGGGCAATTTGAATTCTCTTTATCTATGTTTTATCTCATTATCATTAATTAATTAATCCATGGCCCATATGTTTATTGTTTATCCATCTTATATTATCATACTCACAATAATTATTCCATACATACTGATGATCATATATATTACCCCGGGTCATATAGTCATATGCTAAAGTAACTCACTTTAAGGGTAACTAAGCCCTAAAGGAGACTTATAGCACTGAGTGACCATGACTAGAAATATATCACATAGTATAACCACCTCAACAAATGGAGGTCCACAGTCTTGATACAACACAAGAATTCAACCTTAATACAACACAAGATCATCTCCACAATTGGAGGTCCATTCTCATAGGGTACTGTTTATAAGAATCATTGACTTGATACAACACAAGTCCATGGTATTGACACAACACAAGACAGGTCTTGATATTTCTCACAAGACTCAACTTGATATTACTCACAAGAATCAACTTGATATTACTCACAAACTCTACAATACAACATAACCACCTCAATCATACAACGATCCTTAGGACTTTATACAACATAATGTCTTGACTTGATACCACACAAGTCTTGGAGAATAACTCTGAATGTTTTACAATCAACAACTCCTGACATTGGAAACGTGAGAGTGAGGATGTCAGATAGTTCAGTTGGAAGTCAGAAATGCGATGCCAACTTCTGACTCCCGACATTGGTAGCGTCAGAGTTAGAATTTGTGGTCGATTTTGGTTGGAATACCATTGGGTGTTTCAGGATTCGACTGTTGAAGTCAAGGTATCAGGGTCAAGAAGTTAGGGAGGTTGAAAATGAAGAGTTTGTTTACTTCCGATTTCCTCTTTCGATTTCAGTGTATGGAAAATTTTGGATTGGTAGGAAATATTTAGGGTAGTGGAGTTAAGTCGTTAAGTCGGGGGATCAAAATTTTACGCGGTTATAAAATTTGGACTAATTACTAGTCCAAGTAAAATATCTATTTAATCTTGATAAACTATTAATTCACCTTGTACAGGAGTTCTCGGAATCATGAGGTCGGGATTCCGATGTACAAGAAAAAAAAATTCTTCTGAATTGGTATTGGGATAACTAAAGATGCTAAAGGATCCCCCCCCCCATCTTAAAATATCACCTAGACAGTCAGGGATGTGACATAAATCCTATTAACCCATGCAATCTCTTTAGGATATTGGGGAATGGCTAGTCTTTCATGGCCTCCACTTTATTGGGGCCCACTCATACTCCTTGACTCACAATGTGACCAAAGTATTACACCTTATAAACCACAAAATCACATTTGGAATGCTTCGCAAATTATAATTAGTGGTTCCTCAATAATTGCAAGGCATTATCAACAATCTCTAGCTTCCATTCCCTTGTTCTGTTATAGATCAATATATCGTTAAATAAAACTAGCACAAAATCGTGGAGGAAAGGTTGGAAGATATTGTTCATGAGGCTCTGAAAGGTGGATGGAGCATTGAAAAGTACAAAAGGAATCATAAAAAACTCATAATAATATTCATGTGAGTGTAAATCTATCTTAGGGATGTCTGCCACTTTCATCCTTATTTTGTGGTATCATGAATGAAGGTAAATTTTAGTGAAAAACTTGGCTGCATCAAGCTCATCCAAAAGATCGTCAATAAATGAGATAGAAAATTCGTATTTGATAGTTAATCTATTTAGAGCCCTAAACTCAAGACACATGCACCGTGTTCCTTCCTTTTTTTAGTACCATAACAACGAGTGAAAATAAGGGATTGTATTGTGACAAATGATGTCGGCATCCAACAACTCTTGAATTGTTTTTTCTCTTTAATTCTTTTGTGCAAAAGGGTGCCTATAAACATGTACATTTAGGGATTGATTCTTTGGAATAAGCAGAATACCGTCGTTACACTTCCCATGGGATTGTGGAAATCCATTGGGTGTTTCAAAAACATGTTAGTGTTTATAGAGAAGTAGATACAAGTCAAGGTGAATTTCTTGTGGGTATTTTTCAACTACTTGTATGGTATTGAATTGTGAAATAATATTGAAGTGGCATTTATTCAGTAACTTTTCCATATGGCGGGAGGTGATAATTTCAAGATAACCTGAGGTGATCCCTTTGACATTATGTTTGTGCCCTTACTTAGTAAATTTGATTTATAGGTCCTTGAAATCCATGGTGACAAATGACCCATAGTCCATATCCATTCTCCCCCCATAAATACATCGAAACCACCCATTTCAATAGAAAACATGTGTTTTATATTTTCATAGAGAGATGCTAGTCACCAATTTGTAGTTTCACATTTACACATAGGCCCTCACATTTTATCATACATCCATTTGCAATCATAATTTGAAAATTTGGCATAAGATGGACATACTGTTGGGTTTCTTATATCATTCTTATATGAATAAAATTATGGGTATTTCCATAGATGATTAGTATAATCACTTTATAGCGCTTGATTATCAACTTCAATGTTTGGGGTGTCTAGAAATCGTATAATATATGGATAGATATTTGGGGTTCTTCACTAGTATCTTACAAGGTGGGGTCATCTTCTATAGATGGATTGATATATTCTACTTATGGTTCTTGAGTTCTTTCAACTGTCATGTCTTATAGGTGATCTTGCGGGGATACATTTATTTGGAAGAACTTATATTCTTTACATTTATTCCCTCTTAAATACCTTTAATCACTATTATATAAAATTCCAAGGCATTGACATTTTCCATCTCTTCTAGAGAAAACTTTTGGATTCTTAATGGAGGAGGATTAGAGGTGCTAGGAGTAGGTTTCATAGGGAGCATAATGTGAATAGGAAATGAAGGTATTTTGGTTTGGGTTTTGATTACCTTCTTGGATTCTATTTCTCTATCACAAGCTTCCAACCATTTTGGATTATGATGGTGGGGTATCACTCTATGTTGAATATTACTACATTGGAAACTTAACATATTCCTTCTAGTGGAAAGATGTAGGATTTTTTTCGTTGGTCACAGAGAAGAAGGTTTCAAGGGTCTTGTGGACAAAGTAAATCCAAGTTCTATAGCTCTCTGATATAATTTTAGGGTTCAGTAGCACTACTTGTTCCAATATCTCATGGAACTAACCAAGAAGGCTCAAAAGTGTCCTTAGCTATGCTACCCAGACACCCAGGTACTAGAGAGTAATATTCTCATGTGTTGTGTTCAATGCCACTATAGAAAAACATGGTTGACTAAATTATCTAAAGGTGTATTTAGGTTTCCTAGGGGACTTTTGGTATACCCAAGGGTACAAATAAGTGAAATTCTATATGATTTTGATTCCTAATGTGGTACTACTCAAATGGGTACCAATAGGTTTTACAAGGGTGTCCAACCAGGTGAAACAACTTGTATTTATTGCATGTATTCTTCCTTAACAACAATTTTACCCATTGAATGCCAGATCCCTATTTTATTTAAAGACATTGGAACACATCTCTAGCATAAAAAAATATGCTAACATCCTATAGGTGTGTAAGCTCAACAAAGTTCTCCGATACCACTTTTAGTAGTCTTTAACCCTTAACCTTAGAACACAACTATGTTTACAAATATTTATAATGTAGAAAACTAGAAATTATAGTGCAAAATACAAACACAAAGATAGTTGAAATAAGATGTAGAAGGAGCAAGTCGACATAAGTCGACTTGAACGAAGACTGACTTAGTCGATCAGCCGACTAAGTCGAGAGACCGACTACGTCGATCGGCTGAGTAAACACAGTAGTTAGTCTGTTAACTAATAGTCGTCTCGGTTCGGTGAACCGACAGGTAGTTATGATTGTAACTGTTTGTAACCTGTATATTAGGCTGTTGAGCCACTCAAGAACGTAGTTCAGTTCTTGGCTTTGTATGATCTATTGAGAATAATATAACCTGTTCATCTTATCAGTTCTTATCTCTTGTATCTGTGAATGTTCTGTGTATTTTAGTATGTATTATTGGTAACCTTATGTGATCTGTGAGATTACAACATTGGTTCCGTTGCCGGTAGTACATAACTGGAATATAGGCTCACATATGATACCAGAGCAGGAGATCAAGGACTGGTGGGAACAAAAACTTGCTAACTACCTACAAAATTACGCAAGGAGGAACAGATTGACAGTCGCAGAAGCAAAAGCCAGATTTTTCACTGAAACTCACGAAAAATTTGTCGAATCCGTGCCACATCTACTGAAGCAGCTTTTGGATGAGAAAACCAGACAAGACTAGAGAAGCACAGTTACTCCAGAAACTGATCCGAGGAGGACGTACAAATCTCTCGGAGTGGTTCGAAAAGATAGCCGACGACTTCTGTGAGGAACAAGCAGTCGAAGACAGGACCTCTGTGGAAACTGTCCGACATAAATTTTTCACAGAACTTACTGATCAATTCTTGTGTTCCTTACCGGCTTTACTGTTCAAGTTTCTGATAGAGAAAGGAGCAGGGAACATTGTTGAACCTCGACCTCTCTTACTAGACCCACCCTCAAACACTAATTGGGCGGAGAAGCAGAAGAAGTGGGAAAAATTCATTGCTGAAAGGGAGTGGGAATACTTCCTGAGTAAGTAGACACTATCCGAGCTTTATAAAAAGCGTCGGGTAGGCTATGGGGGGGTAGCTAGTCGTGTGTCGGACCTAGAGCATAGTGGATCCTAGTCGACCAGAGTCGTCGTCGCCAGTAATGCATAATCGACCGAAGAGGAACTGAAGGCATAGTATTGTACTACAGTATGTCGGACATCAAGAGAACCGAAAGGGATGAAAGACAAAAGAAGAGGGAAGCCAGACGAGAAAGGGCCGCAGAGCTGCAGCAAAACCCTAGGGCGACCGACCATAATGAA
>LPNX010833200.1:360530-374165 GCA_001517045.1 Pseudotsuga menziesii | reverse complement strand
TCTTTTAAATTAATAGGAATTTTATTAACTCGATAAATTTATTTATTTTTGTTTTTTTAATAAATAGATATTGATTAATATTTAATATTAATTTTCCTTTTCAATTATGAGGTTGGGATTAAGCTGCATGCAACCCTTGTTTTAAATATCAATGGAAAGACAACATGATTCCCTAAATTTTGTTTTTTTATTGCATGTCAAAATTTACAAAGCATAAATGAATTTCAAGGGCTTCAATTTAATAAATGAGAAAAATATCAAATTTTCATTGTCGATTTTGGCCAAAAAGTGTTATATATCTTCATGGATACACCATGTGTCTCACTTGTGTTGGCCTATATGAGGTTATTACCCTTCATTCATAGAGAGGAAGGAGAGAGTCTGCATTCGTGGGAGAAGCCACTTAGGTTTCCTTGTAATCCTTAGAAAGAGATATTAAATCTAGAAGAAAAATAATTGTTGGAAGAAGCCATGAAGTAACATCACCGCATCCACAATGTATATTTCAAATTATGCAACATTTATTATTCTTCTACTAGTGCATAATATTTACCAAAAATAACTCATGGAAGTATGACAGACTATGTAGACCTTGAATCACTCTTGAGATTATGAAGGTCGGTGTAAGCGTTAAATGACTCTTGAGTTATGAATGGTCTACTACGTTGCGTAAATTATGTACATCTCAATCAATATATCACTTACTACTTTAGTGTTGGGTGCATAATGCTTATAAAAAATAGTTCTCGAGACTATGGAGGGCTATGTATGCCTTAAACCGCTTATGAGGCTATGGATGGTAATGTCTAGTGTTAGGTGTTTCATGTCTACCAAAAATTTCTCATAAGACTACGAAGGGATACTTAACATCTAAATCACTCATGGAGTTGTAAATGACCATGCATGAGGTCCGATGCTAATTCACTTTACATTGTTTCTTACATAAGTGGCAGGTACTAAGCAACTGCGTTGCTTATTCCACTTGTTTTTATATTAGTCTCTCTTATTCCTGATGTTTTTCTTTAAATGCCTTTCCGTAATGATTACCTATATTATTTTATTTTTATTCTATTATTTCTTTTGGTTTCCTTATATCTATATTATTTTATTTTTTATTCTATTATCTTTTTTGGTTTCCTTATATTGTGTTTTAGATAACGAAAAAAAAAACAAAGAAAAAAATAAAAAAACATAATTTAAAAAAAAAATCAATAAATATTTGAATGTCAACCATACATCCTTATGCACATTGAGAATCTTTTGCACTACATGGTTACATTCAAACCTTTGTGCATTCATTTTACATTCAAACCTTCTTCTTAGTCACTTTCTAATCCTTTTGTGTAGGGGTTTTATCATTTTAATCCTACGCGTGAGGGAGAGACTTAGTAGTGCACATCGGTTATCCCCTTTATAGTAGGGTGAAATAGTTTCCTAAGTTAATTTAGTGATGAGTAGATTTATGTAGGGTTAAATAGTTTCCTAATTTAATCATCAATTTAATCTAGTGATGAGGAGATTTATGTAGGGTGAAATGGTTTTCTAATTTAATCTAGTGATGAGGAGATTCAGTCTCTTTCAATTGGACAAAGGGCTATTGTATAGTCTTTTTAAAATCATTTTAATTTTTATTTCCTTAAACATAGTAAGTAATTGCTAGTTGCATCGAATTTGATTGCTTTTTATGCACACATGTCGAAGGGTGAATGCCATTTGTATCTAAGTCCAACATTGATCTTGTTATGTGTTGCGAATGAGCCCTTGGATGGGGGATGAACCCTTTATAGATAAATTTTTTTTGTAAAAGTGACTTTGATCCAAATCCCATTGAAGTTTCACAAATGAATCTTTAAAATGAAACCCTCTAATGCATCCAACAAATTATCATATTTTGAAATTAAAGAAATCTTGGAGCCCATCTTCGGCGAGGGATCAACTTGATCACTAGAAATTCAAGACACCACAACTTGTACAAACTACAATGACTTGATGGATATAATTTTAAAGTGTGTATAAAAGGTAGGTATACCTTTCCAATGACTGGTGACAAAATCTTGGCTAACATAAGTTTGATAACTTTTGTCACTGGAAAAGTCCAATTGCCTTAGTTTGAGGAGAGATTTTTCCCTTAATTTTAGACCCTGAAATTAAGAATTGATAATTTCATTGGAATCACAATCCCTTAAAACCCTAATCAACCTTTTCTATGAATCACAATATCAAGTTGATTAACAATCAAAACTCTATACAAAAATTATTTTGTTAGAAAAAGTATAACCTCATACAACACAATGCTTTGCCCAAATTAAATTATGTAATCTCATATAGAATCTTGATTACACAAAATTTTAAGCCATTGATGAACACCAGTAGATATAATGAGTGATTGAAATATTCTTGTTTAACAAAGGTGCCAATTGTTGTAGAAAGTATACCTTTAACCTTGAATGTTGAATCTATCTTTCACATGTACCTATAAACATTTCCTATGGTTTCCAATTTTTGCATGATTTCTTGTTCTATATAGGTAATAATATGTACTTCCAATATGACCACCTTCTCTTAAAGTCTCAATCACATTTTATCCTTCTTCTTTCTGAATGAAATCAATAATTCTTTTGTTAGCAAGACCAAAAGTCCCATGTGATGTTTATTTATTTGTTAGTCTCATGATCAACTTCTAGGATTTGGGATGATTGTGAAATTCTAAGATACTCACATTTTCCCCATTAAGAGGTTTGTGGAGTCATATTACATCAAGGACAAAACATTGGATAAATGATATGTTTTATATAGAAAAATATTGGCCCCCTCTACCACATTTGACTTGATCATATTTGAGTTTGCGTCATGTCCCCATCCAAATAAGACTACTTGCAAATAAGGTTTCACCAACCTACTAGTTCCCTAGGTTGAGGCAGAGACATAAATATTGTAATAAGGGAGATATAGGACCCAAAAGGACCTTAGTTTACCATATCCACATTAAAATTGGTCACATAAATAATAAATGTTAAGAAAATAAGGTGGCATTGGTTCATGGAGTCAATTGGAAGCTTGTGGAGTCTTTGGGTGACTAGATTCTCCCACACACTTGGAACGACCTTCATCCAAATTCGAACCCATGAGGAATGTAACATTCTTGGAAGGTGATGTGGTCACATGGACTATGATGAGCTAATGAATTTGAATTAGGATATGAGAGTAACTCAGATGGAAGAGGAAGAGACTAAGAAGATAATGTGTGCCACTTGGAAGGAGATTCCATGCACTCTATGACAACTAATAATGGAAGATTCTATTACAAATATGAAAAATTCATACATGATTACATACCTATGAAAAATATGAAATAATAGTGCTGAAAATATCCACCAAGAGGGTGCATTTGGGAGTTAGAGGAAGCCATTCGAATTGGGGAAAGAATTGGAGCATGAAGAAGAAGACAAGTGTCATAGGAGTTGCTAAACCACTAAGACGAGTTGGAGGAAGTTCATGGAGGGAAATTAGAACTTAGGATGCCTCATGAATTTAATAAAAGGATTTCATGAGGAAATAGAAGTTCTTTGGATCATTTTTTAATTGGTCTTTGGAATTTTGGAGATATTTTGATTGTCCATTGCACGGTGAGTGTTCACTTTCCCTGCTTGTGAACCGATTTCAAGGGAGTTGGATTACTTTCCAATTTGGGTGATGGAGAGACCATTTAGATCTCTCATTGGATATGAATGAATTTTTTTTATTTTTAGGTTGAATTCCATACAATTTGAGTTCTCATCTATCTCCCTATTCTCTCATTCCTTCTTCTCCATTCCCCCACACTCTCATGTTGATGGCGCACTTGTTGGAGTGGTTCTTTCTATTTGCAGCATCCATTTGATTCCCAAGCTGAGTTATGTGAGTAATTTATCTGTTTTTTTATTTCCATATGATCTATAACTTGAAATCCAATAATTTCATATGTAAAAATCCTACATTCTCATGCCATTAAATCACTAGTTTTCATGAATTTGGCTTCCATCTTCAAAGAGTTTTATCTCAGATTTGTACAAGGTATATTATATGAGTTTGTTGATGTCTAGGAAGCCATAATTAATGTATTATTTTACTTCATGACCATATTATATGTATCTCAAAATATAAGAAAGTCCTTGGTGAAAATATTGCATTCTTAGGCAATTGCATCACTAGTTTTCATGAAATAGGCTTCAAACTTGAAAGAGTTTTATATAATATTTTTATGTGGGTTATTATCTGATTTTGATGCTATTGTGACATGAATTTTTATTTTTTTATATTACCACTACATGTAATTTTACTTCTAGAACAATCTATTATATTTTTCGTGTGTCAAATTTCAGCTAGTAATGCAATTTCCCCTTTAGCAATTTTTATGAAAGTTCCCATACAAATGTTGCACATCATAATCAGTTTGCAGGGATTGATAAAAATGATTAATGATATAAATTGATGTCTGATATTCATCCCCATACTCTATTCTTAAATTTTGGAGGTTCTTACTTGAGCTGGAGAGCCAAATTGGCCTCCACCCCTAGGGGGAATTTGACCTCAATTTCCTAGGAAATTTGCACTTTTTCTCCTCAAACCCAAACCAAGTTGCAGAAGCTTAAATTCATATCCAAAGTATTCATAGGTAATATTTTTATGTTATAATACTCATACTACCCTTGCATTTTAAATTTGAAACCATTTGGATTCAGTTGGAACCCCCTAAAATCTTGACTACTAAAGCTCGAAAATTACCGAAATTACACTTTTTTTCCAAAATTTTGAAGTAGGAACATTACAGTTTGTCAGTTAAGTTTGACTCAATATTTTATAGTCTCCAAAGATTCTAATTAATGTTATAAATAAATATAATAAATTAAAATATTTTGAAACCAGTACATGGTCCATTTATTCTACCAATTGTGTTTATCTTGAGTGGTTTTGGGATGGAGTGTTATCCTCCCCACAAAGGTATTATTGCCGTAAGTGACATAATGAGCTCATAATGAGTATATCTTTGTAACATATTTGATCCCTATTGTTTATTTTCCTTGTGCCCTAAATAATCTAGAGTTTACCTTGGGTACAATACTTAAAATGAGGGAAAGTTTCGAGGGGTATTCCCCAAAATATTTACTTGGAAAAAGGGGTATATTGCTTCTTAGTGAAAAACCAAACCAAATGAATTTATATCGTGTCGATTATTCCTCACAACCAATTGCAAGTCTATGATTGACATAAAAGCATTTAAATCTAAGACAATTTATATAGCACCTTTAATCGGATAAAAACTCACCTCAAATGCTTAAATTACAATGCACTCTGAGTCAATAAATGCATGCATAATGACAAAATAAAGTAGATGAAGTAATGGTTGAATAATACAAGGACATATTTGGTTGAAATAATGACACAACAAAGTACTCAAATAATACTTAGTAAAAAACAGAACAATCAGTAGTGTACCATCACCTTGTTGAGATAAAAGAACATGGTCAACAAGTAGTGAAAATTGTTTGCTGGCCCTTGACCCAAATTTAAAGCGGGGGGGGCATTTCAACTCACATGGGGGGTTATTGAGTCCTAAAAAAATGGTGACACATTGGGAAGAACCATAATCTTCATTTCTATAGTCACATGCAAGATTTGAATAGTAAAGAAATTATCATGTTTTCCCAATCACTAAGGAATTTTGTAGGTTGTGAATACCTGTAAAATATAATGATAAAGCTTGAACATCAATTTTGAGAAGAAATATCTTTTTTTTTAAAATCATTAATACATATGGGAAGAAAATCTGACAGTATATTAAAATTGGAGAAAAATGTCAGATGATGGTTGTATTTTTTTATTTTTTATTTTTATAATGCCTGATATTGTTGGAAATCTACCTAAAATTCAAGAACTGTCATATATCCGATGAATATACATTAAATGCACTATATGTTTGATAACGTTTATAATTAGGTACTTGGTAATATATATATATATATATATATATATATATATATATATATATATATTATAATAGCTTCGACATTGTTGTTGTGCTTCTGACAACTTTTGAATCTTGTAGGGATTAGTTTGTAATGTTCTTAATACAAATTTATTGAAGAAAATAATCATTGGAGGTTTAGTGAGGAAACATGTCACAGAACATTCCTCAAGGAGGCCAAAAAAAAGTGGAATCTACATCAGGGGTCTCGAAGGATGCAAAATGTATTTCATGTGTAAAATATGCTAGGGCTTGAAACAAAGGAGACATCTAATAACAACGACTATCAAACATTGTAGATTGTATGAACACTTTGAAGGAGGGCATGAATATAATCCATTAGTAAGTTATTCCCTATATGTCTTTGTATTGTAGATTGTTTTTGTAAATGTTTATACATTAAATGTAGAATAAAAATAATGTATTATTATTTTTTGTATATATTTTAGGGGATTAAAAAGTTAGGGGTTATATTTAGAATTTTCTTTATCGTATTTAATAAAATACTTTTTTTTTTAATTATAAATATAATCATATAGATATATATTTCTTAAAAAGTGTTTATAGTCCAAATACTATCAATCTTTTTTCATAAACAATAATGTTAGTTGATAATTTTTATAACAATAAATTAAATATAAAAACTTTGATAATGACTTAAGTCATCATCGAGTTTGGAAACCCATCCATATCGTCAAAGCATGCGAACAGTTTTTCCTTGTCAAATTTCACTGTATACAAAAACCGTTTGATAAAAATTTCAACATTGCCCCCATTCATAGGTCGTTGTTTCCCATGTCTAGTCTCAATACAATGTATTTTATTTGTTTCTTTTAAAATTATTTCAAGATGCATGTCGATGCATCTTTTTAATGTATTGTTAATTACCTTGATAAATTGCACAAGATTCATCATTGATTTTTTGTGTTCGTTTCTCACTCTCATCTAAGTTGTCTTTGTCGTTGTCTCTATTGTCTTTGTTTTCCTATATTATATCTTTAAACGCTTGTATCTTTAAATATTTGTTATATACACTAACATTACTTTATTTTTTGTAATTGTAAAGAGAAATCACCCTAGGGAATTGCTTGAGGAGGAAGAGGTACAATTTGTACAAGCGCCTTTTGATCAAGAATTGCATGGAGAAAATATTGAGGATCGAGCTAATGATCCTTTGGAAAAAGATAATGATGCTAATAACACAATTAAAGAATATGAAGAATATGAGACAAATAGATTTATCCAGGAGACATTTCATAACGTTGGAATCAATGACGATGGAAATCAGTTTAATGTTGGTTATGATATAAATGTATTCTAAATGACAAGTAAACCTCTTTATGAAGGCTTGGAAATAAATCTTCTCTCTTCTATATTGTTGTGGGTGAAATTAAAATTTATAAATGGTATCTCAAACACATGTGTGACACAAATCCTAAGGTATGTAATATATTAATTTTGCTAGATTTCATACATGATGAAAAAGATTTTATTTCTTCCCCTATTTTTAAACTTAGTTGATCATCATCTATAAAATTTGGATGCAATATGTATGACTAATATTATTTGCATTAACAAGTAGTAATGTTTTATTATGTTGTATATTGATAGGTGAATTTTTGTTTCCACATGTTCAAATGTTTAACCTCACACATACCGAGATTTACATGCCATAATGAAAGATATTAGAATGCATTATCAATCTATTCATGCATGTCCTAATGATGATATTCCATACTAAAAATAATATGTGTCGAAATACAAATTCCCAAAATGTGAAGAGAGTAGATATCGAGTTGATAAAGTAACAAAAAAGGTGCTTCACAAGGTTCTTTGTTATATTCTCATAATTCCACATTTGTGGAAATTTTTCAAGTGCAAAATAATAGTACAGTTAATGGACTACCATGTAAAGAATGGAAGTGAATATGGCGTTTTTCAAATTCCTACGGATGGATCTATATTTACGAAGATAGAAGAAAGATGGCCAAATTTTAAACAATAACCTTATAATGTTAGGCTTTCATTAGTAGATGACGGTGTCAATCCAATTGGAGAGATCAAACCTACTTACTCGGTGTGGCTTGTTTTTGTTATTAACAATAAAATTCCTCCATGGATGTCAATAAACAAGGAGCATATACTTTCATTCTTCAAGCAAGTAAATTGTGTGTTAGTGTGATCAAGAAAGGAGCACATACTTTCATTCTTCATTCTTCAATTTCTAGGTAAATTGTGTGATCTATTTTGTGAGTTGTGTGTTGCTCCATAGATCTATGTGATTAATCTAATAATGGAAGGGTGCCACTATGTATGATATCTCTAGAGAAGAAAATGCACAAAGGGAACTTCAATTCCATGCAATGCTTGTATGGACAATTCATGATGCCCCAGGTCTCACACATTTTTGTGGCCTGTTATAAATTTACCCTACATAATCATACATTCTACACTATAAATAATTGATATAAAAATCAATAGATCTCTTACAGGTCTTCAAACAAAGGGTAAATTTGCATGTCTAGTTTGTGGTCCTAAGATGAACTCGTCGTTCAACAACTTTACGAAAGGATGTGTTTGATGAGTATAAGAACTTACTTTCTAAGAACCATAGGTATCGGAATAGTGAAAAATATATTTTCAATGGGAAATAAAACAGTAGATCAAAACCACGAAGAATGACACTTGGTCTATGGAAGAAGCAATGTAAAAAATATTCAAATTATAAAAGTATGGACGAAATTGTCTATGTATCAATATATACATGAAATGATTGGAATATTTTATATTTTTTATTGCATTTGATTAGTTTATTGTTGTAATATCTTTAATTATGCTTCGTATTGAAGGTCGTGATCAAGGAATCAATAATGAGGCACTTCCACGAGGAAATAAAATTTATTCTGGGAAATTCAGTAGGCTCCCCTATTATGAGCATCTAGAAATTTTTCATTTATTTGATACAATGCACATCAGGAAGATCATAACAAAGACCTTATGGAAAATATTAGATAGTAGGATAAATATATAAAAAATTGTCAAGATTTGTAATGACATTAAGGAGGTCAATCATGCAATGCAAAGTGTGATTCGTTAAAAAAACGATGGAGACACCCAAAATATCAGTTCCCTTCCATGGTTATTTCTAGAGCAACAAAGGAAATATGTTAAAGAGGTTTTTGAGAAAATTAAATTTCCCACTGGATTTTCTTCAAACATGAATATTATCCTAACAAAGAAAGGTGGATTAGGTGGGGTAAAAATGCATGAATGACATACCTTCATTAAGGTAATTTTTTTGGTGTATATATTTGTATATTGGTGAAACATGATCTTGTTAGTGTTTTTTTCTCTATTAATTTAGGAATAAATAATTATTGATAATTGTTTTTGATATAGTATGTTCTACCTCTATTTCTCCTAGAAAACATTGACAACAATGTGAAACAAGTTATATATGATCTAGGAAAATACATGAGGTAACTTGTGATTTATATGTAAAGTTTAATTTGTTCATTAATTCGTTATACAACTTATTTTTTACTACATGCATGTGTTTTACTTGTAATGTACTATATACTTTTTTGTTGAAACCAGTGATTTTCTTGCATCATCTATATATGGTGGAATCTAAAGAAATAGATCAAGAAGCTATAAAGTATTGGAGGAGACAAATTCCTTGTCTAATGTGTGAAACGAAAAAGTATATACTTCTGTGATTTTTCAATGCACAAGAACACTACCTCATACACCAAGTTGAGGAGATTGAGAAGTGTGGACATGTACACACAAGGTCAATGTGGATGGTTGAGAGGCACTTGAAATCACTCAAGTATCTGGTTAGACAAAGATCACATCCAAAGGGTTCTATGGTGGAGTGATATATGGTATATATAAAAACATGGTTTATATCACTCAGTATAGTCCTCAAATAGTTGCAAGTATTAATCATGTGGATCACATTTTAGATTTTAACTCCATCAACAAATTTGAAGGGGAGAACCTATTGGGGAAAGGTAGAATGAGGAAAGTGAAATGTAAGTAGATATTGGATATTTACAATAAATTTGATTGTTTTTTAGGTATGTCATATTGATTTAATTTTTAGTCATCCTACATAATCCATTATTAATATGAAGGTATAACATGCTAACTAATTATATGTTAATTGTTTTATTTTAATATAGCTGGTCCATAGTGGTATGCAATACATCACTACATTGCAAACATATTGATTGGATGAAGGTATGGGTTGAGCAATGTGAAAAATATAAAAATGGTAGGTGAACGTCAGAAGGTGTCTCTACATTAGACAAAGGAGATGAACTTAGATGCGATATAAATCTTACTCAAAGGGAAATTGATTTAGCACATGGTTTAAAAGATAAACAGGAAAGAATTTTCACCCATGCTACTTAGTTTGTTTGAATATTATATCGATGCATATGGCGTGTGTTTTTTCATAATTTACATAATTTCCAAGTATAAATATGTTTTTGGATTGAAAATGTTTTTTTTACGTGTTTGGCATATTGCAGTTGAAACACTACAAGGCTATGTGGTGCAACGATCATAATTTTTGCATCAAAAAGTTGGATGAAAAGAGGAAACCTTATGATTTTGGGATAACAATAGTATTTAAGGTTACTAATGTCCAATCTAGGAGTGACAGACATCCATGAGAATCTAAAATTGGTACAATGAGTATTTGGATGATATACTTGAGTGTGACTTCAATTCATTCAAATTAGTTATGTTTGACGTCAAATGGTACAAGATAAGAATAAATGAATGTGATCTACAGATAAATTTTATTCAACATGCTAATGGTTTTACCATGGTTAATACAAGGTTTAGTAGTGTTGACCTAGGATCAGATCCCTATGTTCTTCCAAGCTGATGTGAACATGTATTTTTACTTAGGGGTTCTAGGTAAATTAGGTTGGTCATATGTTGTTATATATGATCCAAGAGGTAGGTCTATAAAGTATACTATAATTGAAGAAAATGATATTGTAGAATAATATGGAGTAGACGAGTAGTTGGTTCATGAATCAGACAAAGACGTCGAGGTAGTTCAAGGAGATGTGGGAGACAATGTTTTGAATGAAGATTCTATTGATGATGTGTCAGATAAATAACTTGAAGAAGTCAAACCAAATGTAGGAGACCATGTTTCAGGTGATGATATGTTTGGAATTCACGACATTGATGATGATGATGTCGATATGGGCAATCTTTTAAAAATGAACTCCAAACTAGATGATATAGATGATGAGTTGGATGCAGAAGAAGATTAGCTATCAAAATATTTAAATGTACGAGGTATGTATTCATATTTTTTTAGTTGGTTTTTTATCTTTCATTTACCTTAACTATATATTTCTTAGTTTCTATGTATGATTGTTTATGTTTCTTTCAAATATTTTATAGCAGATAGATTGGGTATTGAGGAATCGAGAGTGAAGTGAGGGGTGGAGGGGCAATATGATATTCCACATTCATGTGGTTGGGATTTCTCAATAGAGAATATATTATTATAAAAACCAATATAAGCTCATTCAATTTCATACCGTCGTTGTATTTGTCATCTTCATTCCATGTCAAATTTCAGTGCATTTAGAAACAATTTGAAATTTTTTCAATGTTGGCCCCATTCACCGATCACTTTTTCCCATGTCTAATCGGTGTAGTACACTATCCCTTTAGGTATTTGTTTTAAAATTAATTTTACATGCATGTCAACAAATCTAGTGTAATTGAGATAATGTTGATAAACAAGTACTCAATAAATTACACAAGCTCATTAGATATTTCTTGTCCTTTTTTTTGTGCTCCATTCACCAGACTAGCTCGAAATCATTGATGAAATTTTGGATGGAACCTTCTTTCCACCATTCTCATCGACCTAATTGGAATGCAGGATTTTCATTTTGAACGAAATAGTAAATGAGTATAAATATCATCAATACCATGACGTGGATGGATATGTTAGGAATTCCAAGAAGGATAATTCAAGAAAGTTCAAATGAAAGTATGATGAGATCGGAGATACCGAGTACTAGGAGTTTACATCATATTTGACTATGGAAACCCTCCCAAATCATGGACGAATGCTAACCTCCAATCCATGCCAAATTTTAGTGCATCTAGAAACAGTTTGAAAAATTTTCAACATTGGCCCCATTCACCGATCACTTTTTCCCATGTTTAGTTGTTGTAGTACCATGTATAATAGGTATTTATTTTAAAATTATTTTGGCATGCATGTTGAAGAATCTAGTTAAAGGGAAATAATTCTGTCAAACAAGTACTTTATAAATTGCAAAATATTCATAAGATATTCTGTTCCTTTGTTTTTTTCTCTCATCTCAGTTTTGTGCATTCCATTCACTAGAGAATCTCAAAATCATTGATGAAATGTCGGTTGGTGGCTTGTTCTTGCCACCAATTTAATGGGCCTAATTGGAATGCATGATGTTCATTTTGAACAAGATATGTGATGTGTATAAAGATCATCATGGCCATGACGTGGATGGGTATGTAAGCAATTCCAGGCAAGATCATCTAAAAAAAATTTCAAATTAGGGATAAATTTAAGAACACTCCCAAACTTTATATGTATAATAAATGTAAGAATCTCCCTAATACATATGAAAAATTAAAGGTTATTTTATCAATAATATAATATGTATATATAATTTTTTGGCTAATATTTCATTATATTATATAATCTTGTAAAATATCAGTTAATATTTCACTAAACTATAGGATATTGTAAAATCTTAGCGAATATTTCATCGAATAAGATAAAATATTGTAAAAACTTGGCAAATATATGATCAAAATATAAATCTTGTAATGTCTCGGTGAATCTTTTGCTAGGAAGAATCAACTTTGATTCTTCATATTACTAAGGTAGTGTAAGAGAAGAGCATATACCATAGCTTGAATCTTTCAACTCCCGAACCCTCAAATGAACAAATGCATGACTGAGGAGAGGAGGGATTTATTTATACATTTCAAAAGTAATATTGGGTCACTCACAACTAGAGGTGTCGGTGAAACACAACTACACTAACTAGATTCAGGAAAAGTGAGGACTCCACTCTTTATCTTGTCCCTTAATGGTCCAATGGACATGTGGGGACCCAAATCTTGACACTTTGACAAACTGATAGATTTGAACTCTTTACAATATGGAGTGATTATGACACCCATGAACCATTACTACAACGTGGAGTATTATCAAGACCCACAACCTTAATATAGTGTATGAATTATCAATTTTCTTATTTTCCAAATCTCACATTTTTAAGCTATACTTAAAGAAAACATAACCTGTTTGTCTATTTATAGATACAAATTCCCCTTTTTTCCTTTCTTTTGTTGACAATTAAGATATGAGTTATGTCATTTGATTTAAAAAATTTTGTAGAAATTCAGGCCAGCAATAGATTAATTTTACCCACAACAATTATCAATTGATCATGCAAAATTGCTAACAATGGAGACTGAATATGGAGCTGTAACACAAAATTATATTAACTGAGTGTAAAATAGCCAACCCTGTAATAAAATAGGTTGCTGAATATATATAATACATCAAGAGATCGAATGCATAAGGAGGA